>JAZDUA010000786.1:205000-552285 GCA_038098605.1 Gryllus longicercus | reverse complement strand
TGAAAATGCCAAAAAAACAAATGGCGGACCAATATGGCGGACAAAATCATCATTTTCTTCATTTTTAACACAAAATGATCGTGTTTAAAATTAAAAATGAGTTCATTCGGGTTTATAAGCATGCTGATTAATAATATTAAATAAAAATGCATAAAAAAACAAAATGGCGGACCAATATGGCGGACAAAATTACCATAAGTTTGTATTTTTAACACAACATTATTATGTTTATAAGTAAAGAAGAGTTAGTTTGAATTTTTAAGGATGCTAATTAATAACCTTGAATGAAAATGCCAAAAAACAAAATGGCGGACTAATATGGCGGACCAAATCATCAATTTTTTCCATTTTTAACACGAAATGATCGTGTTTATAATTAAAAATGAGTTGATTTGGGTTTATAAGCATGCTGATTAATAAATATTGAATAAAAATGCTAAAAAAAAACAAAATGGCGGACCAATATGGCGAACAAAATCATCAAAAGTTTGTATTTCTACATGTTGCACGCGCTACGAAAATTTGTCACAGGCACTAAAACGGCAGCTACGGGCAGCTGTTTTTTTGTGATTCTCACAGAGAATAACATTTTGAATAATGTCATGTTAAGTTTTTAGCCCCGCACGACGGTGCACATAGTTATTTTTCATTTTAACACAAATTTTTGATTATAACATTTTCATTTTTCGCCAACAATCAACGTTAATTATTACATTAACAAATTATTTAAAAAAAAATTAAGTATACATATTATGTTTCTACTTACTCTCAGGAATAGATTCCATTTTGTTTTATTGAATTCGGCCGACTGCACGCTTCTCTATCCTTCGAAACACAAAGGTTCTGAAAACACGTTTCACAGCTGACCGATATCGATCGCTCGAGGCCCAACTTTGAACTGATCTCTTACCTCAAGTATAAGAGAGAAACCGTTACTAATTGCGGAATTCAACGGCCCAAATACCAACCTATTGAAGTAGCAACGACAAAATCCCTATCTAGTAACTTTTTTTTTTGGACTTTTGGCCAGCTTTTTGGCATTTGGCCCCGTTATAACACTATTGTTTGTAAATAACCAACAAACACGCCAAGACGAAAGACAGTTGCGAATCGTAATAGATGTTTCGCACACCTTCGCAATGTTTCGCGAATGTTTCACGATGTTTCGCACACACGTAGCGATGTTTCGCAGACTGTAAAATAAATAGCTGTTTCGCACACTTAAAACAAACACGAGAAATCGCGGTTTCGCGCACGCGGCGTGTTAAAAATTATTTGTAATTTTTGACATCGGATACAGGGAACTTCTTCTATAGTGAACCAAAACTTTTAGTCTCCAAAAGTTCACTACAAGCGGAGTCAACTTTACTCCACAAACGCGACCAATGACCTCTGCAGTTGACATGCCCAGCAACATTCTGTGCACCCCTGTGGGCGTGGCGTGGGGCGGGCGCGGGCGCGTGCCGCCCATCTGTCTCCTCCGCTGCGCCGCCCGGCGGCGGCGGCGCCGGCGGCCTCCGTTGGCGGTGGTCCGCCTTCAAATCCGGGCGGCTTTGGGGCGTCTCGCCCGTCGAGAGGGTTTCTTTATCAGGCGCCCGCGCGTGCTCCACCGCCCGCCCGCCGCTTTTTGTCGCCCGCGCGCGCCCACGCTCTGGGGCCGGCTGGCAGCTGTCGGAGGGACCTACGAGCTGCGAGCTGGTTCGATTGGTTGGTTGGTGGGTTGGTGAGTGGGTTGGTGGGTGGGTTGGTGGGTGGGTTGGTGAGTGGGTTGGTGGGTTGGTGAGTGGGTTGGTGGGTTGGTGGGTTGGTGAGTGGGTTGGTGGGTTGGTGAGTGGGTTGGTGGGTTGGTGAGTGGGTTGGTGGGTTGGTGAGTGGGTTGGTGGGTTGGTGAGTGGGTTGGTGAGTGGGTTGGTGGGTTGGTGAGTGGGTTGGTGAGTGGGTTGGTGGGTTGGTGAGTGGGTTGGTGGGTTGATTGGTGGATTGGTTGGTAGTGATTCCGGGCGCGCTAACTACCGAGGTAATTAGTCCCCTTAAGTGTAGTGAATGTTTGCTCGAGAGGTGACGGTGGTCTTTCCCTCGCTCTATGCCGAGATCCGGCGCTGGCGTACCGGCGCCGTTTCCACAACAAGATATACCTCACCAGCAGGGCACCGCCCCAACTGAGACACGCTCTAAGCTCTCGACAGGTGTGGTAGTGTAGTGCATGTTAGTGTGAGTGTGTAAGGGGGAGAGGATAGCACAAGGAAGGGGTAGGAAAGATCGCGCGCGGTCCGTGGCCCGTTTGTTAGGGAACTGCGCCGGCATTCGCCTGGTGTTGATCTTAACCATCACAGCCGGGAAGAGCTCTAACCTCCCCACCGGTCTCCCGCCATGTGTGGAGTTTGGTGCATGCTAGTGTAAGGGGAGAGGGTAGGGCATGGAAGGGGAAGGAAAGATCGCGCGCAGTCCGTGGCCCGTTTGTTAGGGTACTGTTCCGGCATTCGCCTGGTGTTGATCGGAGAAACCACGGAGAACTACCGATCAGAGCAGCCGGCCGCTAGAATTCTCGTCCAGAGAGCCACTGACCTCGACCTTCTTGACAATATAATATTCAAGGAGGTGGCGGATTCTTGCCCCTGCTGCATTATAAGATCCGGTACTGATGTACATGATTCTGGTAGGAGATTCCTTCTCCGGGTTTCCCCCCAAACGAGGCATCGCCTCTGCCGAGGCAAGCTCTAAGCTTCCGACGGAACGCCTGACATGTGCGGCAGTGTAGTGTAACAGCTGTGCCTAATGTTATCTGCGATCTGGGTAGTTCTGGGGTTCGAAACCCGACAGTGGGGAATCTTCGTTGGCGAGGTCGAATTCAGCTGCTGTCTGGAGGAGAATTGTAGAAATCTGGTGCTTTGATTTATTTTTCCTTGGTTTCTAGCAGTGCCGGGGATAATGCCGGCCCAGAAACGTAACAAACGGGCCACGGTCTACGCGCGATCTCTCTGCCCTTTTCCTATCCTCCCCACCCCTTATTTACGCTCTCTCTCTCACACACACACTCACACACACTCACACATCACAACACACGTACATTCACTACAATACAGGCCAGGGGATCGGAGCTTGTCCATCTTGGAGTGGTGTCTGCCGAGGAGATACCTGGGTGGGAAATCCCTTGAAAGCAGTTTTTATATAAACATCGATGTTTTGAACAGCCATATATTGAAGGCGATATTTTTTATCATCGATTGTTAGGGCTCGATCTTTTTATGACATACTCGTATTTTGTTTGTAAATGAAGAAGTGACAACACGTATATAATGTAAACGTTAAGTTAAATTAAGAGTAAAAGTTATAAGATGAAATAACTGATGGTACTATCAGTTTATGCGTTTCAACAAAACGAACTTGTTTGCACTACCTGCATCCGAGCAATCTCTCGCCCTGATACCTTAGTATATTTCGTACGTCTTTCCTCGTACATGGCCAATGCATGGGCTGTTGGCGGATACTGTTAATTATAAATGAATAATTACGGCTATTGTCAAATTAAATTTTCATATACACGGTTTGAAATCAGTGGATTTTGGTATGTGTTTTTATATCTATGTTTTAATTTTCAACATCGATGTTATCAGTGTCGAAACCGAGCGATAAACCACGGTACGGCTTTCTGTTGCTGGTAAATTTGCTCTAATACTCGTCCTTGTGAATTGTGATTTTCCATGTTGGCTGTGGCCAACGTTTACGGCTCTGATACAATAAATCTGAAATAAATCTTTGGATTCTGATACCATCAAAATCTGTTGTTTGTTTCAAAGATGATCAAGGCGGGTAGAAGATAATGAAGACCACGGAGAAAAAATAACTCTTTTCGATATCGTCTCCTCTCCAAGAGAAAAATATCCAAAACCACCGAAAATACATTAAATTTAAGAGCAGCGTAATATGAGACGCCCTAAATACTTAAGTCAATATCAGTAATATCAACTGTGATGATTGACGTCCCAATCATAACATTTATGATATCTTCTATATGTCAAAGTTTCACTTAATAAATTGGCTGTATATGCTTTGATAGGCTGTATAAGGAAAGAATTACATACACCTATTTCGAAAACTTATATTTTGCAGCCTATTTTTTTTCTATCTCCATCTGCTCACAGTTCGTAAAACTGTTCTTCCGAAAAGCATGTAATTGTCACACTTAATGACAATGCTTAATTCCTTAATCGTCAGTCTGACATTGTACCCGATGAGGAAAACCATACATAACAGTTACGAAGTACATCATACTCGATGCACAAAACAGAAAATGAAGAAAAAACAAACGTGTTGAGTAGACAAACTAATATGGCAAACATATTTCTAGGAATTATTGAAATATTTAGTGTTTTACTAACTGAAGTATTCAGTCGTGAAATAAAAAAAACGCCATTGCTTTTACGTAGAATTTAATTCATCTACCTGTTTTCATACTGCAAATTTAATACACCGCTAGTATCACTGTTTCTGGGAACTGTTTACCTGTGCATTTTTGTGTTACGTGAATATTGCCTTCCTTTCTAATTTTCAATATCTGTTTTTTCTACCGTCCATGTTAATAAATGTTTATGTGCGTTTCGATGTCCGTGTATTGGAATTTTCACTCTGTTTCTTTTAGCTCTCAGAACACGCTCGTACACTTTTGCATCCATGTAAATGATCTTTTATTTTTTCTACTCTTTTAATATTGTTGCATTACTTTTTATATCGCCTTGTTAGGATGTTTTAATGGTTTTGTGTGAAAATCATTGTTATGGTGTCCTTTCATTTCGAAGATAAATATGATAACTTCATTGCTCTTTGCATATTTTGTTTCCATGCCTCGAATACTTATTCCATACATGGAATTCTTCTATTCATACATATATTCGATAAAAAAACGAGGATATTGACACCGATGTATAAATATTAAATTATTTATTTACCGGGTTATTATTATACACATAAATAACTTGATATTATTTGGCTAGGCTGAAAACCTTACAATTATTTCATCCTAATGAATTGTAACCTTTCGAATTCTAGTATTCAGACCAGATGTTCTCCTCTCCATCGTATCACAATCGCAGAGAAGAGACCATATAGTACGGCTGAGGATAAAAAATCTGAAGGTGTAAAAACTTGCTGTCAGAAGCCGAGTACATGCTAATGTACGAGACGTTTTCTCAACTACTTATTTACATATTTATTTATTTATTTATTTATTTATTTTCTGTCGTGGACGACTCATGTTCTCAGGCAAGTCTTATCCGCCTCAGCACCTGAAAAAAAACTGCACCCCAGCAGATCGTCCACACCCTCGCCCCTGCGTTTAGTGCTCGGACCCTTTCCCATGTGCCTTCTTATGTGTCCCATCTGATCTTCCCTTTGTTTTATGTATTTGATGGTTTGTTTGAGGGCTTCTTTGATTATTGACATAGTTTATTTACTTATAAACTTATTTAATTACTGACATTTTTTTTCATATTTCCTTGTTTATTTCTTCTGCAGTCTAGATTATGTTCAGACTGATAACCAGTACTATTTTCACCTCTTGAATTTCGAATTATTCGAAATATGCGTTACTCTGGTATGTGTAATTTGCATACAAAGTGCGTAACATCGGTTCACTATAGAGACGTTATTCTTACTATGGAGGTACTTGTCAATGAAGTTGCAATGGTTGTTAGTTTTGACCACATTCGCTCTTGCTGCATTCAAGGTAACTGTCGACAATATCGCATAAAAGCCCATTTCTACCCTCTTCCCTTATGCGTCATCGCAGGAGAAGTGGGCGACGTGGATAACGTGGGGGGGGGGGGGGGAAGTGTGGTCGGGCGAACCAGAGAAGTGGAAGCAACATATTTGGGATATCGAATCGATGACTCATTTCGCCTGTAGCGGACGAACGGGCCATTTCCAATATCTGCTATAAATTTGTTAGTCTTCCTGAATGGGCCGTCATTCTGGGTCGTGTCCCCGTTCCGGAAACGATGCATTAGGGATGTTAAGGGCTCGGAGTTAGATCTGTCCCTTTTTGGTCCCTCTCGACGTTTTCTGCATTTGGGAATTCCCGTTACGACTGATTTGTCCGTTTCACATTGCCACCGTTATCGGGTTATACCACCGTCATGGCAAGGCTTCGGATCTCAGCCAGACAAATTGTGCCGAAAGTCACGATTGTTAGTGCTTCGCAAATTGCGAAGGGGTCTTTCTCGGGATGATGACGCAGATGTTCATGTTTTCTGAGGCCGGTAAAATTGGGCACATTGCGTTGGAGTTTATTTGAGTGTGTTCTTCCAAATTTTAAATTTCCCTGAGTAAATGTGTTTTTTTTTTTTTGTATTCCAGCATTATAAAAGAACCTTTTCTGTTGCAAGAAATCCTTCACAATCGAGCATTTTACGGCACAAATGATGACGTATTAGATTTTATGTCTCGATTTTATGTCTCTCTCTCTCTTTGCGTCATCACACATTCAGCCAATCGTTGCGAGAGAATCGGGGGGAGGTAGAGCTAAACTGAACAGCCGACCACCGGTTATTCGCACGATGTCAAATACCCGAGTAGTCACAGGGAAGTTGTTTCGCGATACTAGTAGGTTAAACAACTCCTGGCGATACTAGTAGGTGAAACGACTCTTGGCGATACCCACTCTTGGCAATACTTCCAGGTTAAAGGACTCTTGACAATACTAGAAGGATAATCTCGGTCCTGAACGAGTATTGGTTGGATTACTATAGAGCTTTGTTCTAAACTCTCATACCAACAATTAACGTCAGAACTTCTCTCCGCACCATTACACAGCGATACGGTAACTTTATCACGCTTTTTGACCCCTACCATCACTCCTAGCAGCCTATTGTAATGCTATCGGCTCCCGCGTAACTTTGCGAAGCAGCGCCCAGCTCTGCCGCCGCCACCCCGCTGAATTTACGAGGGCGGGAGCGTCGCTGCATCTCTATGGCAGTGACACGACATCCCGGGACTCCTAACTTCACAACTCGGGGCTTCGCAGCGACGAGTCGTGTCTCCGCAACCGACAACTCTTTACAACCAATAAATGCAACCCATGTCTCCGACTCGCACTTTGTCTCTTGAACAACTCTTGGTTATAGTATTTGTGATTAAACTACTTTTGGCAAAACTTCTTAAATTACTCCGAACTGAACGAATCTCGGTTGAACGAATCTCGGTTGAACGAATCTCGGTTGAACGAATCTCGGTTGAACGAATCTCGGTTGAACGAATCTCGGTTGAACGAATCTCGGTTGAACGAATCTCGGTTGAACGGAATCTGCAACGCGCTGTTCTAATCTCTCCCAGCCACTCAACGTCAACTCCCTTCAAAACTTCTCTCCACACGGTAAACTATCTTTGATACTGCAACTTTATCTCGCTTTTTGCTTCCCTGCATCGCAGGCTATTGTAATGCTATCGGCGCCGGCGTAACTCCGCGCAGCAGCGCTCAGCTCCGCCGCCGCCGCCGCCGCCGCCCGCTGGATTTACGAAGGCGGGAGCGTCGCCTCCGGTCACTGGCACCGGCGATTTACGCGGAGGCCCTTATCGGCGATGGGGCCTCTGCGGGCGGCGAGAAATATGAGGCGCCATCTTGCGCCGCAAAACGGCCCCCGGCGCGCGGGGGCGGTGACGGCGACGCCGGCGGCGGCGGCGCCAGTGCTCGGCAACTGAGAGGGAGAGAGACAGAAAAAAAAGGCATGGTGGAGGCACTTCACCTTTAATGGTGGAGTGGGTGGTCCTCTGTGCGTTGATAGTTCGATAGCCAATGAATGGAAACGGCTGGTAGGTTGTATGTCTGCTATTGTTTGGTATACTAGGATTTATTTATCCTTGCACTTGACGTAAATCTGCTGTTCACGGTTTCATCCAATCGGGAGCCTGAACGTCACTGAAGCTCCTGATTGGATGAAACCGCAACAGCTGCTTTACGTCAAGTGCACGACTAAATAAGTCGTACTATAGATAACGTTAGACTGCTTCATCTTGTTTGGGTCGCGTATCTCTGATGGTGTACGCGATCGAGGGCTGAGAACTGATGTTTGCGTTTTATTGGGAGTAATGGAGTGATACAGATCGTAGGTCGACAACCTGGATGAGTGTGAGTTAATAAAAGTGCTGTAGGAGGGCTCTTGCGCAATAATGTGGCAGTTAAATAGGTAATTCTTATTTTACATACTTCTAGTGCTCACCTCGGTGGGCTAGTGGCTAGTTCACTGTGCTCTCTCAACTCCTAGCAGATTTGATCCCGGCTGATATGCGTGGATTTTCGAGGGGCCGCCTTGTCATGTTTGGGGGGTGGAAAAGAACTCTGGCAGGTGGCAGGCAAAATTAAATTCCTTTGGTGATTTTCCGTCGTAACGGCATCTTACGTACCCACCAGGCAGTTCGGATGTAGTTGGCGACATCCGACATTTGGCAATGAAAGTGGGAATCACACCCAGGCGGATCAGGGGACGCCGGCTGTGCGCGTCTACTTGAAAAAAGATTCCCTCCACGCCAGAGGTTGGCTTCAAATGATGTCTGGGTCGAAAATACGGGTGACAAACTACGGCCAATGTCTATAAATCATACCTGTAATAACATTAAGTATAGAGAGAGCGTAGGCTTCCACGGCCGGAGTCAGGGATTACTTAGCTATCCGGGAGACGCCGCGTCCATGGGGAAGGTGCCGACGTTTCGGTCGCCATTCTGCGACCTTCCTCAGGTACGGCAATACTAGGCCCTGGGGAAGGTCACAGAATGGCGACCGAAACGTCACCTGTGCCCTGGACGCCTGGTAGTCCCTCAATTTCATTATTCTTTGGGACCTTTTAGGTATAAAAACGCACAGGCTCCACATTTCGGCTGACAACTTATGATTAATACAATATCATGTAGAAATATTCCCGAGTTGGTAGTCGACAATGAGGTCGTACATTGGAGAGAAAATATTTTGACGTATTTACGTATTATTTTTTTGCAAAATAGCTATCTCGCGATTCTGCGACCAAACACACTCACAAATCAAACTTTAATAATTACAATTGGAAACATGAAGAATGGAATTTTCGTGGAGAGCACAGCGAATGTCCTATTTTTTCTTTTATCTCTCCTTTAGCGGCGTATTGCTTTCACTGCCTCTCATTTCCATTTTAAACTCTCTTCGTTTTATTGTGTAATTTGTATTTTCATCTACCATCGCCCATAATGTTTGCGCGTCTAGTGTGCATATTTTTGTGATTGAAAGGTCTTAAAGGGGAGCGAGAAGTGGTATAATTGAACATTTCGTGGTACAATAAGGAAAGTGACAAAACTGGCCATTTTGCAGAACTGACCGTTGTCGTAGACACCACCTGCAGTCTTGCCTATCCTCACACTTACTTCTCTTTAAGGGTGACACCCTTTAGGATCAAACACAAAGCGGGTTGTTGTGATGAAACTTAATGAAATCCTTACTAATAAAAATAAACCTTTTACTACGCGTAACATATTTCTTCACGTAACTCAAAAATGACTGGAATATGTTACTTTTCTTATTTACCGACGATATTACTCCAAAACGAACAGACTGTTGTGCGTTACTAATTGATTACGACAGGGGTCAGCCGGCTTCGTCGAAAACTGCCAATGCTGTGCACTCTGTTGGTACATGCCAGGGAAATTGCCAATGTCAGATGTTAACTACCCACGCTGGAAAAAATTTCGCGCAATTTATTTCCGATCGCGAAGTCCACTAATATTGATGGCGGTTCGCGACTTGTCCGATTGCTTGGGGGAGGGGGTTCTGGCGAAGGATAGCTCTGAATGAGTTTTCATTTCTGCTTCCATTCGTACTTCCATTCACTTCATTTTTGCTGCACATTCGCGTGATTTGACTCCAGCAAACGAAGTTGTGAAATTCGAGGAAATGTTGGCGATGATAAATTATAAGTAACGTCAGGATCTGCGTGTTTCTGTTTCATTTTAATTTTTTTTTTGCCCAAAACGGTAGAATCGTACAATCTTGATTCTGTTTTAGGCCAATGAGTCCTTTCGTCCACTTCCGGACTCAATTCTCTTGTAGACGCGTCCGTTAGTTAAGGTATTTCAGATGTGTTCGTAGGCTTCCGCGGCTGTAGTCATTGGATACTTGGCTGCCGGGGTGAGCCGCGTACCAGTCGATCGAGCTGATGTTTCGGCCATCGAATTGTGGCCTTCTTTAGAGCTGTACTGCTGCTATAGCTGATCTATACCTCTGAGCTATACTGCTGAAGAAGGCCACAACCCGATGACCGAAACGGCAGCTCGATCGACTGAGACGCGGCTCACCCCAGACAGCCAAGTACCCAAGGTCTTTCAGATTCCATTCCCCATGGAAATTCACGAATCAGCTTAGTGAAAAGAAGAGGGCGACAGTTAGTAGAGGAAAATGCAAATGAAGCAGACCAAATTGCAGAATATCGAGATGAAGTCGCAAAGAGAAGAGAAGAGGAAGAACGTGAAAAAAGATTAAAGAATGAAAGATAATAAAATAGGTAGAAAATTGGCAAAAATAATTAGTGGACTAGGGGACAAGAAAAACGAACAGCTCCAGAAAAAAGTAGCAAAAAAGGGAAATGAAGAAAAAGGAGGAAGCAGGGAAAGTAAACCTATAAAGGAATTAGATAAAGAGAAAAATATAAACAGACAAAAGGAGATGAAAAAGGGAAGAGACAAAAAAAGGAGATGAAAAAGGGAAGAGACAAAAAAAGGAGATGAAAAAGGGAAGAGACAAAAAAAGGAGATGAAAAAGGGAAGAGACAAAAAAAGGAGATGAAAAAGGAAGAGGCAAAAAAAGGAGATGAAAAAGGGAAGAGAGAGACAAAAAAAGGAGATGAAAAAGGGAAGAGAGAGACAAAAAAAGGAGATGAAAAAGGGAAGAGAGAGACAAAAAAAGGAGATGAAAAAGGGAAGAGAGAGACAAAAAAAGGAGATGAAAAAGGGAAGAGAGAGACAAAAAAAGGAGATGAAAAAGGGAAGAGAGAGACAAAAAAAGGAGATGAAAAAGGGAAGAGAGAGACAAAAAAAGGAGATGAAAAAGGGAAGAGAGAGACAAAAAAAGGAGATGAAAAAGGGAAGAGAGAGACAAAAAAGGTGATGAAAAAGGGAACAGATAAAAGAAAAAAAGAGCATAAGAGAAATAGAGGGGGGAAAGAGTACAGGAAAACAAGAACGGCAAAAAAAGGAATCCAGAAGCTGCCTCAAAGAAGCGGCATCCGTGTTACCTTCGCCGTGTGTCTCCGCGAGCCGGCCGCTTGCTTCCATTCCGTCTGGCCGACCGCGGCCTCCCTGTGGGCGATGTCCATCGCCAGCCCTTGTAGCGGGTCGCCTCGGCGGACGCAGCTATCGAAGCTGTCAACCTCCGACGCCCAATAAACGCCAGACCCCCCATCCCCCCCACCCCTTTTCCCTCCACGCCCCGCGCCGCCACTGACGATTTGACAGCTGCGGGGGACTCGATGCCGCATAACTCGCGTGTGCCAACGCCGGCCCCTGCAGAACATGCACGTCCTCTCCAGGGTTGCTCCCTCAGTTGCACTGCAGGTTGTTAAAATATGTTGTGCGGTTTCCGGGTTATATGAGTTCAATAAGTAAGTTTCTCACTTAAGTGTTGTTGGACCCGTTCAAAAATTTTGTACATATTAAACCGTTGTTTTAAAAGTTAAAGTATCTTTATTGTGGAACCAAACTTAGAAGGTTTTCGGACTACGAATACGAGCGTGATAATGTCGATATTTTAAAAACATCGATTTTTAATAGAAACATAGATTTTATATTTTGGATTTTAAATATCCAATTTTTTGCAACGTCAGTATTTTGTGCACTATGTTTTGACCTTTCGAAATTTTGTATGTAAATGAAAAGAGAGGGGAAAAAAAGTAATCACATTTTTGCAAAAGTTTAAATCTCCCATCCCTCCTCCGCCGTGTCATGCCGCCAGTGACGATTTGACAGCTGCGGGGGGGGGAGGGTTCGGGGTGTCGTATAACTGATGTGCCAACACCGGCCCATGCTATGTACTGTGCGGTCTCCGGATTAGTAAAAGATACTGGCGGGATATAGGTTTGAGTTGAGTTATTGGATCTGAACGCCCTGGTTTTTGGACCTGGACGCCCTTGTCCTGGTCCTTGCTCCCGCCCTCGTTCTCGCCCACGCCGTCGCCCGTTTCCAGACTTTCGATCTCGCCTACGCCCTAGTTTCGTTTGTGCCCTTTTGTCGCCCACTCTCTCATCCTCGCCCACACCCTCGCCCTCGCTCACGACCACTTTTTCGATCACCAGAGTGGCTGCTTTCTGGACACCGCGGAAAATTGGAAAAAATCAGGGAATTTCACTGCTGTGAAAAAAGTAAGGGAAAAATCAAGGAATTTGTGGAATATTTTATGATGTTATAAAACTAGATATTATTACTCAGAAATATAGTGCAGCATTATTTTGCTCGATTCCCCCCCCCCCTCCCCCACTTTATTACGGCGAAATCAATGAGGTGACAAATCTGTTTCTGGGTCCTTTAATATTTCATGTCAATAGTGTGAAATACTCTACAAATTAAATCAACGAAATATTTGAAAAATGCTCTGCAGACCCGGCAAAAGTGAGGGAAATTTGTTGCAGGATGTGAATGGCCACCCTGCTCGCGTTCTCTATCTCGCCCACGCTCCCTCGCTCCCTCTCTCCCTCCACCGCGCCCTCGCCCCTATCCCAGCGACTTTGCCCTTGCGCTCGCGCAGGCCCGCGCGCCGCCCGCTCCCGCCCGTGACGAGTTGACAGCGCTGACGGAGGAATCAGCGCCCCCATCCCGCATCGCCCCCTCCTCCCCCCTCCCCCCGCCCCCGCCCCCGCCCCGCCCGCCCGCGCTTCTGCGAGCCGCCCGCGCAATTTCCAAGAGATGCGCTTTGCCCCGCTGTCACTGCGTTGCTGCGCCAGAGTGATTTTTAACACCGCCCTCAAAACTCGTAATGTTGGTGTCAACGTGTATACAAAACAAAGCCCGGGGAAGATGGCTCAGGGTATCATCAACTGAAGTCACTGCAGTCCTTCTGACCGGGAGGTCCTAGGTTCGAGTCCCGACGGTGGCAGGATTTTCGACACTAGCTAGGTCGAATTCAGTCGCTGCCTGGAGGAGAATTCCAGCGGCCGGCT
The DNA here is from genome assembly GCA_038098605.1 of Gryllus longicercus. NCBI lineage: Eukaryota > Metazoa > Arthropoda > Insecta > Orthoptera > Gryllidae > Gryllus > Gryllus longicercus. The sequence continues at coordinate 539,125 of JAZDUA010000786.1, read as the reverse complement.
GCTCTGATCGGTAGTTTTCCGTGGTTTCTCCGATCAATGCCAGGCGAATGCCGGAGCAGCACCCTAACAAACGGGCCACGGACCGCGACCCATTTTTTCTACCTCTTCTTTGCCCTTCCTATCTCGCCTTACACACACACGCGCGCGCGCGCACAACAAAGCACATATGCCGGAATGCCGGTCGTAGGCTTAGAGTTTGTCCCGGCTGGGACGGTGCCCCGTTGGTTGGAGATACCTGTTTGGGGAATACCCCGTTAGCAGATGGTAGGTCGGCGCCGGATCTCGCCATACGGCAAGGGAAAGATAGCTGCCACCTCCATGCACTACACTTACGGGAATAACGACCCTGCTATTTGGAAGTACCCGGAATCACTAAAACAATCAAGAGTGCTAAAATGGGTAGTGTTGGAGAACAAGGAATTATGAGATTATCCCTTTATCGCTGACAACACGTAGTATATAGTGAAAATATTCTCATGCTGCATTTATAAACGGCGATTTTTCGGTAAGGTATTACGGTTTTAAGTGCCTCTCATAACGAAAATGTACGTAATGCTAGTTCCTATATGCAGTAAATAAGTTTATACCCGCTATGTACTCAGAATCCATGTCTTGTGGGTCCTTGACGCCGAATAATTGGTTTACGGCTAACATCTGTCAGTCTTTGAACCACCATTCTTGCAACCTACCCGTAGGGAGGATTTTCCTCAAAATTGATTTTCCCCGACTAGTCTGGCTGATGTCGCCGACCCTTGTATTTGAAACGGAATTTTTCGATTTTGGCGATACTTCATACTAAGTTTCAGCTACGTTTTTAAATTTTATCAAACATCGCTCCAAATTTTGGTTTTGTTTTTTTCATCTACAGCAATGAAAGCATATAAAATGGAGCATAAACAGAAAGCATGAAAATCCAAATTTCGTTGAACACTGAATGTTTGGAAGTATCAAAAGTTCAACAAATGTTCGGAAATATTCTAAAACTAAAATAATGAAGATAGATATTGTTTTTATCGAAATCTGTTCGTATACAATTTTTCAAAATATGAGTGGTTTTCGCTTAAGGTTGCGTGAAATACAAGCAATTTTTAAAAAGATTTTCTCAACAGCCCCATATTTTTCCTTTATTTCTCGAATAGTACAGGTTTCTTAAAAAATGGCTCAGGTCCAAATATCGTTGATCTCTGAATTTTAATAATTCCTAAAGTTACACATAATGTCAGAAATTATACGCACCACTGATTATTTATAATTAATTACAATGTGGTAAGCTAATGATAAAGTTTTATTCAAGATAATAATCATATACTTAATATTGTATATTTTATATCAATATCAAGAAATAAATATTATTACGCATCATTGCGGTGAAGTATCATGAGTGATCATCCATTACAAGAGCGAATTTTACTTCATCCCCTTTACAGTAAGTAATTCTTAGTGATTAAAACCTGCTCTGATCTGACAACTGTATCGAAATGACGTGCATATTAGCTCTTGTCTTACTGCACAAATGAAATAACATCACTGACCAGATGCACGTGAAAACGCTTTAAGTGTGTTGTAATGTAATTCCATCTTTTTCTGAAAGCTGAAAGTTAGGAATAACCTGAATACTATTTTACTGCAAAGGTTTGAGTTACTTGTTGAGCGTCTTCTGGAGTCGACATGTTTTTAAAGATTTTGTTCAGGGCCCGAGTTACTCTTTATATTCTACTTTATCCAATTAAAATTATTCTTAACGCTTTCAAATTTTTGCACATTTAGAACGTGTAATTCCTCAAATTTACATCGGTTATTACGTTGAAATTGATTAATGATGTAATTAAAACATCTCATTATAATTTGAGTAACAATTACAGGATAATGCAGTACAATTCATTCTGATGATAGCTCAAAATTGTTGGTTGCGGCACTGAAATGTGAATCCTATCTCAGTCGTTTAAACTATTATTCCAAAACAATTTCTTGTGTCAATCAATAACGCTTGTCAAGGTTTGTATTTTGCCACCCCTCATTTCAATTGATAATTCGGGTAAATGGTAACAGGTTTCTAATTACAGAAACAATAATTTTGCAAATTTGATTTTACGCGCTTTGCCCATCATCACTGCAGTGAAAAAAAAAATCACTTCCGATTGGTGGCGCTGTAACGAGATGAGAAAATTCGTTTCGCGTGAATCGGGCTCAACTTGTAGCTATTGTCTTTTGACAGCTCGTCACTGTCGGCGCTGCAATCTCCCTTACTCAGGCGGTTTGATGGCCCCCTCATACCAGTCTCGCCCTGCCACAGGGTTGTTTCTGATGCTCTTTTTTTTAAAAGATGATTTTTTCGAAATTGTAACCATGGAGGCGGGCTTTATAATGCCGCTAGCAGTTGAGTATACTTTTGAGAACCACTATAAAACTGCGGGGTTTAATGTTTAAGAAAACGAAGAACGGACGTATTAATTTAAAGTTGAAATTAGATGTGAAATGTAAAATTATTTTATGTTTGGTGCAACTTACATTATTCTTATATTATTCTTTGAAAACTCTAAATTTTCGAAAATTGCAAAGGATCAACATTTTTTTCGGAGTCTTCCTACAACAAAGATATTAAAGATACAGATTTTCCGTCTGTTCCTTAAAAATCGATTTTGAAATAAGGTTATGTAAAATATTTCGAAAATTTGACTACTTTTCGCATAATAGTGCGCGAAAATCCAGGCGAGAAAATATGTGCAGTTTTTAGCAGCACTAGTTTTTAGTTTTTTTCGGCAATGCGCTCACCATTTTGCTTGAACAGAATGTCATAAACGACGCAACTGAACCATGTTGACCTTCAGCAGTGCAACCAAAATTCTCTCAATGACACGTCGCGAGTTTTCAGTGATTGGAAGTTGTGGTCAGCGAGGGGTAGATTAGATTATTCCCCATTTATAATACTTAATAAACATCTTGGGGTGTTTAAGCGGGTTCACTCTAGGATGGTAGGTAATAGGGAAGGGGTGGGTAAGTTCATCGCTCCATGTTATATTTAAAATGTTAAATAAAATTGAAAAAAATAGAGATACGAATTTTCAGTGCAATTAAACAATATTAATTCGTACCATCGGTCATTTGAAGTTCTATGTTCACAAATAATGTTACATTTCTGCATATTTTGGTATAATTTGTTTGACACGCGTAAATAAACTTACTGTGTGAATTTTTATGACTAATAACGAACCATGCAGTCAGTAGTCCGGAGAGAAACTAATTTATAATTTGGAATCACACGTGTATTTCAAATTACAGTAGTACTCATGTGCGCGTGTTAACTTTGCGCTGCCATAATTTTGATGGCAATTTTTATTTTTTTTTTAAATATCTATGCGTGGGAAATGTCTGGCTTGGTCCAAGGTGTGCTCTCTTAATAAATAGATAACGAGTCATTTCCAAAAGAAGTTCAAATCTATCTCCTGAGTCTATTTAAACGCTCTTTGTGGCCGATCATTTTAATAATAAAAAAAAAAAAAAAATAAAAAAAAAATAAAAAAAATAAAAAAAAAAAAAAAGAAGAATCGGATGCAGCCAGAAAACACTTCAGCTACCATATGCCATATCGCTTTTATAGTTTATAGTTATTTATGAAGAAACCATAAAACATTTTTTATATTGAGTGAAATAGTTAATATCTTGTAATATCAAGTTTATTCTGGGCATTTAAAAAGGTACTTTAGCGGTTGACGCCTTTAACAGTTGTAGCAAAAGGGGTCTGCGGCTAAAAAAGTGTGGGTATCTTCTATAGTCTATTACTACTTATTACTTACGTTTCAGTGCATTCCAAAACTACGAGTTGTTTAAATAAATTTAAGAATGCGCCGTGGTATGGTTGATATTGTTGAATTACTCGAACAATGGATATTCTCTCCCTCTCCCTTTTTAATTTTTTATATTTTGAGAAATTTGAACTTTGGCAGAATCACGACCAGCCCCTAAGTATCAGTTATTTCTCATATATTCGACATTCAAGCTCGAAGATCGCCATTTTTGTGTTGGGTGAAAAAATGGTAAGAAAGAACTGGTGGACTAGATACTCTGACAATGGTGGACAAAGATACTCTGTAAATGGAGTGACGTTTTGTTATTGCAAGCGAATGAAACGGAACCGCATACAGTTGTTGTGTCAAATGACAGTTGTTGTGTCAAATGACAATTTCTTCGGTGTATGATTATTGCTTCTGCGCCGATTGTATATTTTAATTTCGTTTCCGTTTCCTTTAACGAAATTGTTACGTTCGTAACGACCCGCCATTTTAATCACGTGACCGCCGCCGTACCTAGCCGAGCGGGCCGGTCGACAATTCTCACACGTTATTAGAATACCCTCCTCTAATCTGTGTATCACGTGACGAAGCGGAGGAGATTACGGGGAGCCCATCTTTATTTATTAGTTGCAGCAGGCAGTGCTCGCCGCCCCCGCCACCAAGACTCCGGCTGGCCGGGTGGCACCGCAGTCGGCGGTGAGGATGGTGGCGTGGCCGAGGGTGGGGGTGGGGGCGTGGGCAGTGGTGAGGTGCTGGGAAGGCGGGGGAGAATGCGAAGGCGGGAGGATGAAGGGCGGGGTGAATGGCGACGGTGGCAAAGGCGACGGCGAGACCCGGGGTGAAGGCGGCAGCAAGGATGGTGGCGAGGGCGGGGGTGAGAGAGAGTGCGAAGGTGGAGGCGAAGGCGGAGGCAAGGATGGTGGCGAAGGCGAGGGCGGGGTCGAAGGCGGCGGCAAAGCGTGTGGCGAAGCCCGGGTGAAGGCGAGGCTGAGGGGGAGGGCGGGGGCGAGGGAGGGGGCGGGGGCGAGGGAGGGGGCGGGGCGAGGGGGCGGGGGCGGGGCGAGGGGGCGGGGGCGAGGGAGGGGGCGGGGCGAGGGAGGGGGCGAGGGAGGGGGCGGGGCGAGGGGCGGGGGCGAGGGAGGGGGCGGGGCGAGGGAGGGGGCGGGAGCGAAGAAGGGGCGGGGGGGAGGGATAGGGCGGCGGCGAGGGAGAGGGAGAGGGCGGGGGCGAGGGAGAGGTCGGGGCTGGGTGTGAGGGCGAGGCCGGGGGAGAGGGCGACGGGGTGAGGAAGGTGTGGAGAGGGCGGCGGGGCGAGGGAGAGGGCGGGGACGAGTCAGAGGGCGGGGTAGTGGGTGCGAGAGAAGGTGGCGGTAGGCGACGGCACGGACGAGAACGCGAGGGAGGAGCGAGGGCGGCGGCTGAGGTCGAGGTGTGAGGGTGGGGGGGGGGGGCGAGGGCGACACCGGGTAATTCTCACGCCGGCCGCCGCCCACCGCGGCCGCCCTGCTGGACGAGGGGCCGGGGGCAGGGGGAGTTAGGATGGGAATCGGCAGATGCTTCGCAGGGCGCGCCGCGGGAGGGGGAGGGGGATTAACGGCGACGTCTGAATGGATGGGCGGCGGAGCGGGGGCAAGAGAAGAGATGTGGTGATGTGACGTTCATGAAGGTGGACCGGACTTTGACGGTATTTCGTTTGGTGTTAAACGAAAAGTACGTGGGTATGACACATTACGCACGTAAGCGCGATTTTTAAGAGAATGGATGCCCCAAATGGATTACGTAAAAATGGATTACGAAAATGAGAGATAACAGCAAACTTGAAGCAGCGGAAATGAGATTCCTCAGGAAACTTTTAAGTCTGCACAAAACAGTATAACATCAAAAACGAAGATATCCCCAACGAGCGTGGGTTTATAATGCAAATGAAAATAGAGAGGAACACGGATAATCATGGAAAAATGAAAAAAAACGGGTGGAAGGAAGAATTCCACTATTAATTATGGAGTTACAGTCGATAGGAAAATACGATGTCGAAAGTCCCAGAAACAACCGAAGACTTGGTCTTGAAGTGCGAAGAGAAAATGGAACGTGCACTCAGTCCTCATCCTTGAAGAAGACGTACGTGTTTAATGAGTGTCGAAAGCATTTTTTGAGCTGGCAGAGAGGATGAAGATTGTAGGCTATCCCCTTAGGTGGATTCAATAGTTTACAAAGACCTACTGTTGGTAGGATTCCTTCTTTTGATGGTGATACACTCATTCCCCAGCTTCCTTGAACTAGCTCATTCCCGAGCTGGTTCAAGTATCTGTGCCACTGAGACGACAACAGTGTTTTAATTTATTTGAATGCCAATCGTTAGCAACCTGCGGTTGTGGTGAGTCGAATGCGGAAACTTTGTTTCCGGGCAAAAAATCTTTGCACGGAAAATCTTAAATTTTTTCTTGATGCATTTCTGTAATTACCGCTTTCGACGAAGTTGTACGAGTAGAATTGCTGTCTGATTTTGGAATAAACTTGACATAAGAATCTATCGCTGTACCCTCGGAAATGTAAAGATCTGAACCGATGCGATACACCTGGGACAAAATTAGAAAGTTATGCAAAACAGTTTCTATAGGTATCTCTTGACGCCGAAACGTTTTGAAATAATTTACTATTTTTTTGTTACCGATTAAAGCGATAAACACAAAATCAAAGCTATTTTTAATTAATTCAATTGTTGGGGCTCGCAAATCAATGTTATCGCGAGGAACAATTAAAGTGAAATTGGCGAATTTTTGCGAAAAGTTTCATTGTTGCCAACTTTATTTAGAATTTAAAAAAATTGATGTCTCCATGTTTGTGCGTTGAATAAAGAAGAATCTATTGAATTTTTGTGTTAATTTGTACAAATATTGCAGTTGAAGTACGTTAGTACGCTAATACCATCTCTGATGTGCAAGTAAACACTTGTTCACTGTGATAACGTTAAAATGCGTCTTTTTTTGTAATTTAGAATTCTACGTCCTTATAATTAAAGTAACAAAACAATTAACAATTACGAATTGTTATAATTTAAAAAAAGCGGCATTATTGCGACGCTTCTCTTGTTTTTTTCTCGTGAAAATGTAACAAAATTAAACCTAAATCTACGTATTTATAAAAGTAAAAAATGCATCTACGTATTTATAAAATTAATACGAACATAGGTTGCACGTATGTCCTCGTTTTTTTTGCAAAATCCACATCAGATGGTGAACGATATCTCCCGAACTCAGCACAAAATATTCTCTACCCACCCTGCCTCATCTCGAAGAGGGTCTGGTCTGACATGAATACAAAGATCAAAGCGACTCCCTTCTCATAAACTGATGAAACCCCCACCCTATTCCTACCGTCACCGCCCTCCAGCATGTTTACGCCCAAATCTCAGACGCGGAGGAATCGTGCCTGCTTCTTCCACTTCCCCTGTGTGGGAACCCCCTAAATGCGTTGGTGCATGACGTCATGTTTCGTGAGTGGGCCGCGGGGTGGGGGAGGTGAGGGTTGATGGACAGGAGACGCGAGGGGTGGAGCAGTACGTGTCAAGCGATGACGGCGAGGGTGGGGTATTGGTGACAGAACGCCCAGTGGGTGAACATCCCAAAAATTAGGGCGAAAAGAATTGTACTAAACGTATCATTCTTCTTTGTGCTCGTTTGGCTGAGGTGGCTCAGGGTATGTGAACTCCAGGTGTCTGGGAATTGAATTGAATTGAAGCCTTATTTTACGTGGCGAGACTCGGGCCATCAGGCCCGCTCTTCCGTCTGACCACGCAAATTTCGCTACGCTCCTTTCACCAACTAGCAGAGAAAGGAGGTATTTCTTGGGCGAGAAACAGGCGATTTGAATTTGGCTCAGAGGCGTCATTTAGGCTTGAGGATCTTTTACATGCAAGTAAATCTACTAACATGGGACAGCCGGCTTTACTTCCCCTCCGAAGGAAGGCGTACGAAGGATTTTTTCGCCCTGAAAAATCCACGGCTTCGATCGGGTTTGAACCCGCCAACTTGGGTACAACAGTCCGAAACGCTAACCGTTACACCATCGACGCGCACGGGATGTCGTAGGATTCATGTACAGACAATGACAGGACTTTCGACAATAGATTGGTCGATTTCAGCCATTGTCTGGAGGAGACTCCAGTCGGCCGACTGCTCTGTTCGGTAGTTTTCCGTGGTTCTTCAATCAGTACCTGCCGAATGTCTGAGCAGTACCCTACCTAACCAAAGGGCCACGGACCGCGCGCGATCTTTCTTTCCTCTTCCTTGTCCTGTCATCATGCACTACACTACCACACAGCCAGGGACACCGGACGGGAGCTTACAGCTTGTCCCGGCTGGGGCGGTGCCCCGCTGGTGGGAGATACGTGTAGGAGGGAAACCCCGCTAGCCAACGGTAGGTCGGCGCCGGATCTGACCATGCAATGGAGGAAGATGACCGTCACGTACTGCGATAAAACATGCACATTTACACTTAATGACCTTAGCAGATGATGCGCCCGGATTCACTAATCAATCAATCAATCAACCAATCAAGACTGTTTCTATGTGTGTCTAACACATCTGTTCCTTCCGTTTAAGTTTTGTGATTCTTGATAACGAATTACAGAATAGAAGTGCGTACAGTATAGGGAAATTTTTAGATATGCGGTCAATATTTTGTCTTTTCCCTCCACTGTACATATGCCATGCGTCAGTGGAAGCTGTCACATATCAACTAAATCCTATTTGCCTTCACCCCTGTCCCCTACCCCGCACCCTCTCATTTCGACTTCGTCTGACCCTCATTGTCCCTTCACACACGCACTGAAAGCGAGCAAGACATCGTCCGTTGTTACCCCTTAGCTTGCAGCCTTGCAATATTGTTTCATTCTGCTGCTTGGTCGGACTTAATTCGCCCTCTTCCGATTGGTTGGGATTTAAGGAGGGTGACCTTAGGGTGGGTGTAATCTTGGTTACCAGCTGTGGCGAGATAGATGCTTCGTGTGGAATTGCAATTTGGAACGCAATTTTGTGTCAGAGTCCTCTTCTAGTCGGAAGTAGTCCCAAACCACTAGTGAAAGTTCTCAAATAAATGGTTCATTACTGTTTTCTTTTGGAAGGACATTTTATTAATATTGTTTTTATTTTTCTCCTTTAACTTTTTTCTTCTCTTTTTCCGTTTCTTCTCTTTCTCCCGCTCTTCCCGTTCTTTCCCTTATAATTTTTTTCCTTTTCTGCCGCGCCCCCCCCCCCCCCCCGCCATTTACCTTCATTCTTCGCATGCTTTTGTGTTGTTTGCTGGACGATTCAGAACAGTGAACTTACAATAATTCAACTTTGGATAATTGGAAGAAGAGAGTACTCCTCTCGAATTCTGATGTGAAAGAAAATTTCCATAAAGTACACTTTCCATGGTTTCAGTCAATGTGAAACCGAGATTGTATTGATTGCATTAAATATTTATTTTATTTATTTAATAGGTAATTATTACAAACAAATTAGCTTACTTGATCCTATGTGGCTAGGCCGAAAACCTTTAAGCCATTACAATACCTACATCCTTTCGCGTTCTAATCTTTCGAATTCTGGTATTCACCCCAAATGGTCTCTCCATCGCATCAAAGCCGCGGAAAAGAGACCATAAGATACGGCTCAGGAAAAAAAGCCCTGAAGGGGGAAAAACCTGCCATCAGAAGCCGAGTACATTCTAATCTATCCGACGTTTATTTTAACTATTTATTTTCTGGCGCGGGCGTCCCGCCGTCTCCTTCCAGTGCTTGGCCTCCTCAGCACCTGAAATCAAACAGCGCCACAGAAGATCGTCCGCACCAACGCCTCTGCCCTTATATTTTCGACCCCCGCTTCCCTTCGCCCCCTAATGTGCTTATTACTATGCCAGTTTTATTTTATTTATTATATTGACCTGTTACTTACCAATTGACTACGACTTATGACTTATTTCTTAACTGTTTACTAACTTAACATAAAATTACTGATTAACTTACATATTGTTAGCTTATTGACATATTTATTTCTCTCCAGTCTAGGCTCCGCTCATGCTAACCGGTGCTGTTTTCCCACTCCCTAATTTCAGTTTCCCTAATGGTCCGAACCTTTACTAAAAATGTTCCTAATTCTTTCATAAATTTAGACCTTTTATCACCATTGCATAAAATATAAAAAAACATCCTTATTACAATTTGTAATCGAAGTTATAAATAATGTCTGAGGGAAATGACAAGGCAAAAAATGCAACATTTCTTTTCGTTCTACTCTTTTTAAGTTTCGACTTCTTTCTACTTGCGTAATAATATATTGTGGATAACGGTAAATAACTCTTTAATGTTAGACGACTTGTTCATTTATCCTGAATAACTCACAGTACTGAACGTATGTAGCATCGCCAATAGTGAATACGAGCTGCTCTACCACGATCTCACGAAGAGCTGAATACAGCAGGCTCCACTGTCGTCAGTCTTCATGACTTCAATCAATCCCCCCACGGGTGGAAAAAATACTTAAGCAGATTATGACGTGCGTACGGCCGCCGATAGGTAAGGCCCCAATAAGGCCCAAATATAGGTACGGCCCAATAAGTTCATAAATAGTTAACTTCATTTCAACTGTTTTATTTACGATGCAAACAAAAGTTTAAACTTAATTCAGATTTAGAAAAGTACTCGTGGATGGTTCTTGTTAACGTCTGCGTCCCAAAAATATAGACACAATTGTTTTTGAATTAATGTACCTTTTATTTATATTTAATATTCACGTTTGCCCGTCACGTATTTTTGTAATTCACATGAATACATAGACGTCGAAGTTAAATAAAGAGTAATTGAAAACCCAAAATTCCATACATTTTATTTATTAATTTAATGTATAGAGAAAATGCCTTACTTCAATTTTGAACATGATTTTTACTTAATCAGGAGCCTCGATAGTTCGGGCAAGGTTAAGTTTCTCTTAAAATCCGGTCCTGCAGTCCCCCATTTCTACCGGATGCAGTGTCGGGAGTCCAACTTAAATGGTGCGAAGAACGCCTGCGACCACATCCCCATCCGACGAGAGATGCAGGGGGTCCTGGCTGCGGACCAAAGCGTATGGCCTGGGCTGTTACGTCACGGAGCCTCGTAAAAGTAACAAGCGGTCTTCCAGGGTGCGATTTTTTTCTTCTTTTTTTTTTCTGGCCATTGCAAATGGGCTCCGCGAGCGTGGGGAAGAACGTGTGTGGGTGTGAAGATGGAGTTTGAATGGGAATGTTGGGGAGGGGTTTCTGTCTGCGAATAAGGGTTGTGAGTAGTAGGACTGTGGGATGCAATGTGGTTGGGAATAAGGGCTCTGGGATATGTTAGGAAGGGGTTTGGATAAGACTGCTGGGTGTGAATGGGCATGTTGGAAGGTATGTGGGTTCGAGGATGTGAGTAGTAATGTTTTTCTGCGAAATGACAAAGAAATAATATGCTAATCTCGTTGTGTAGAAGAGATGTTTTTTTTAACGAACTGTGACGTAAGATTGATGCATGTTACAATTCTTTAATAACTATAATATATAATTAATTTTAAATGCATCGTAAATGAAAAAAAATATTACTCTGTCACCTCTCACTTATGTCTCACTCACCCGCTCGTTCTTCATTCTCTCTCTCTTAACTCGGTATTCATTCGTTCTCTCTTCAGTTGCTCTTAACCTGTAAGGTTTACATGCTCATATCACACACTCACTCGCTCGCTTCCCACTTAGTCGATCTTCTCATCTGCTCTTCACTCACTCGCTTTCCACTCACTCGCGTTTCACCCACTCACTCATCACTTCCTTGCTTCCCACTTACTAGCTTCCCACCCACTCGCTCTTCACTCACTCGCTCTTCACTCACTCGCTCTTCACTCACTCGCTCTTCACTCACTCGCTCTTCACTCACTCGCTCTTCACTCACTCGCTCTTCACTCACTCGCTCTTCACTCTCTCGCTCTCCACTCACTCGCTCTTCACTCACTCGCTCTTCACTCACTCGCTCTTCACTCACTCGCTCTTCACTCACTCGCTCTTCACTCACTCGCTCTTCACTCACTCGCTCTTCACTCACTCGCTCTTCACTCACTCGCTCTTCACTCACTCGCTCTTCACTCACTCGCTCTTCACTCACTCGCTCTTCACTCACTCGCTCTTCATTCACTCGCTCTTCATTCACTGACATTTCATTTGCTCTTCACCCACTCACTCTTCACTCCCTTGCTTCCCACTCACTCGCTCATCACTCACCCACTCACTCATCACTTCTTTGCTTCCCACTTACTCGCTTCCCACCCACTCCTCTTCACTCACTCGCTCTTCATTCGCCCTTCACTCACTCGCTTCCCATCCACTCGATCTTCTCATTGCTCTTCACTCATTTGCTTCCCGCCCAATCGATCTTCTCGTTTGCTCTTCACCCACACGCTTCACACTCACACGCTCTTCACCCACTCTCTTTCCACTCACTCGCCCTTCACACTTACTTGCTTTCCACCCACTCACTCGTTCATCACCCACTCTCTCCCATTATGCTATCCATGCTTCTTCCCGTATCATCCCTTCCGCGCGCGCGCGAGTGAGCGCTGCGGTTGCAGCCGCCCCGTGGGGGTTGCCGGGGGGGGGGAGGGTAGGCCGGCGTCGCCCCGCGGCGTGCCCGGGCTGTTCTGCGTGCCACGGACCGCCCGCGGCCAGGAATTCGCGGATCGGCGCCGGGGGCAGCGACGGGCGGGCGGCCCGTCTTGGAGGAATCCGGCTCCCGAGAAGCGATTACGATGTGCGTCTCGATTGACCCAAGGAGGAAGGGATGGGGAGGCAAACAACTCAATGTAGGAGGCCCAGCGCGCGGACTTGATTGTTGGAACCCCTGTTGGCGGAGAGCAACGGCCAACTGTGAATTAAGCATCGCCCGTGAAACTGCAAAATGGCGTCTCCCACGTAATTTCTGTGCTAAGATGGCAACATGTTACGAGTCACTTTACAAAAAAAATTTCCACGACAGAAATTTTAAGCATTAAAATGCCATGGAAAAATTACTCTGTAGTTTTTGTCTTATTGCAATTTGCTTTCATTGGGTTTTCATAAACAACTAGGGAATGCATCTTTCGCCTAATTCTAAACCAGAGTGACCTATGTTATGTTGTCTCTCATTTGATATCAAAGTGATTTATATAATTTTGCCATCTAGACCCAGAACTATAAAATTGTGATTTTGACTTCGCTAAATTCATTGACTCACCTTCTTACAAAATGTATTTCAAAAATAATATTTCCCTACTTCATTTTATAAAATTCATGCTAATAGTTTGCAATATTCAGGCAAAGTGTAATGTGCCTCTTGATTGACCGAAGGAGGAAGGGAATGGGAGGAAATCAACTCAATGTAGGAGGCCAACTGTGAATTAAGCATCGCCCGTGAAACTGCGAAATGGCGTATCCCACGTAATTTCTGTGCTAAGATGGCAACATGTTACGAGTCACTTTACAAAAAAAATTTCCACGACAGAAATTTTAAGCATTAAAATGCCATGGAAAAATTACTCTGTAGTTTTTGTCTTATTGCAATTTGCTTTCATTGGGTTTTCATAAACAACTAGGGAATGCATCTTTTGCCTAATTCTAAACCAGAGTGACCTATGTTATGTTGTCTCTCATTTGATATCAAAGTGATTTATATAATTTTGCCATCTAGACCCAGAACTATAAAATTGTGATTTTGACTTCGCTAAATTCATTGACTCACCTTCTTACAAAATGTATTTCAAAAATAATATTTCCCTACTTCATTTTATAAAATTCATGCTAATAGTTTGCAATATTCAGGCAAAGTGTAATGTGCCTCTTGATTGACCGAAGGAGGAAGGGAATGGGAGGAAATCAACTCAATGTAGGAGGCCAACTGTGAATTAAGCATCGCCCGTGAAACTGCGAAATGGCGTATCCCACGTAATTTCTGTGCTAAGATGGCAACATGTTACGAGTCACTTTTCAAACATTTTCCGCGACAGCAATTTTAAACATCAAATTGCCAAAATTACTCTGGAGATTTTGTGTGATTGCAGTTTGTCACCATTTGTTTTTCATAATCAAGGGAATGCACCTTCTGCCTATTTCTAACCATTAACAAACAAGAGTGACTAATATAATTTTGCCATCTAGGCCCAGAGTTATAAAATTATGATTTTGACTTCGCTAAATTCATTGACACACCTTGTTACAAAATGTCATATTTCAAAAATAATATTTCCCCACTTCATTTCATAAAATGCATACTAAAAATTTGCAATATTCAGGCAAAGTGTGATGAGCGTCTCGATTGAGCGAAGGAGGAAGGGATGGGGTGGGATGGGAGGGAGTGGAAAACAAATCAATGTAGGAGACCCAGCTCGCGTGCGTGATTCTTGGAACCCCCGTTGGAGAATTGAGATAGTATTTTTAAATTATGATACGTAATTTAAAAAGAAATCAAAATATCCAATTCTAAAAATTGTAATAATAACAACGTATGATACTAACGACATAAAATAAGTTTAAAGTCGAAGATTTTGGCACTTGAAACCCTAAAAGTTTTTTCTATTTTTGTAGCTTTCTTGTAAAATTTAGTTACGTTGGATGCGATATCTTGCAGTTTCAAGCGATATGTTACCGATGTGGTTGTTAACTTGACCAGGCAAATAAATAGCAAGTTTCCAACCCTGTCTTTTATTGGTATTAGTGGTCGTGTATCATTCATTACTGACAGGAATGTTTTCTTATAAGAAAAAAGAAAAGTACAAACTAGAATGGCGATTTCTTTGAGTACGTGTACTTGAACGCCATCTTCAGTTGCAACTCTTTTTTGTTTCGATTATTCTTAAGGGACTGTAGACCGTTTTATTTTTAAGAGACGACAGGCATTATGAGACTGGCTTTTCCTTTGCATGTTTGAAAGCATTAAATTGATATAACAGTACAGTGTTTAGAAAACAAAATTGAGCGATATTAGGGAATTCTTCCATGTATTAAATCATGTGGGTACTGTACTCTTGTATAAATCATGTATCATCATTAATAATTTTGCGTACAGAAATAAGTAAAGGCCTCAAAGTGAATTTTTTCAGCGGTAAAATATAGTTGTTTGATTGAATTTTGTAAAGAAAATGAAAGGAGATGAACAGTACATTTTCGCCTGGTTATTAAAATATACAAACTAATGGTATGAGGAGGTAAGGAAATTTCAAGAAATATCCAATCGGAGTTGTGTTCTCTCACGTATTTTTAACAATATTTTTTGTCACATGTACATAATAGCAATATTTTCTCTAGGATTGAACAAATAATATCGTGTAACGTAAATATGTTGGCAAACAATAACATTAATTTCGAAATATTTGTTTTTGATTTTCTATAGTCTGGTTTTCTGTTACAGATTACGGTTAGTTTAGACTGTGTCCTTTATAGATGAAACATGTAGCCTAATTACAGTGTCGGTTGTCATTACAGGCTTTGTCGAACCAACCAGAGGTTATATATTAAACGAGATACAATGGTTCATTCCCATATTTGTAGAAAGATACCAGTATTATCACAATTAATTCGTGTGCATTTAGGAAAACGAAGCTAGTTCTGTTTTATTTGGGGATACCAGAATTATGTTACTTTCGATTGTAGGACAGGATCAGAATAATACGTGTGTATTTGTTGAGTTTAAATGAAGTATAAACCGAAATATGACGTTTTGAAGCCTGTTATTTCATACATTATTAATATTTCTCGTATATTAAACATTATGGACGGTTCATGTGGGTGTGTATTTGTAATGGAATATTGATAAACAAGATAATTAGTACCTCGAATGTATGCGATGCTTCGCTGTCATAATTTTCTGTTCTCACTTGTGTTCATGAATATATCTTTCCGATTCATCTGTTGTTTGAAGATTTGTACAATTTCACATTGAGTCTACAATGGACTATCACGATAAGTCAGCTGCTGACACAATATTTCTGTATGTTATCTAAATATTTTTTAAATTTTATATTTGGCTGCTTTATGAAATAAATAAAATTAGTTGACATAAGGAAATAATACGGTAAAAATTGTTTTACGTTTGATAGCATTATTAGAAGTGGTTGATTTTAGCAAGTGCTAAAAACGCGAAATATTTCCAATGGCTGAAAAAAAGAAAAAAAAAAGTAATAGTATGGGACGGTAGGTGCCGTATATTTATGCAGGTTTTCAATCTCCAAGAAAACGCGAAATCACGCACGAACTGCAAAATAGTTATAAATCTGCGATATAATACCTAAATTACATTTAATGGTTACCATTGTGTTCGCTCTCTATTGTCCGATTTTCTTTAGAATGGGATGATTTGACAACTAGTGCTGGCAACACAACTGACGATTCTGTGGTCGTTGTGTCCTTGAACTTATTAGACTCTTCTTCCTCCATTCGTTCGTTTGCAGTTGGCTAACTTGTAAATAGTTCCCTGGCTGTGATGTCCTCGTCCGACGAAAATATAGTGCGCCACGAGAAATAATTGAAATTAGGAAGTGCAGAGCTTTGTGCTCTTCTGTACAAATTATTTTTTTTATAAAAAATACATTGAATTTAGTTTTTATGTGACTAGTATTATGTTTGTTTTAAAATCGAGTCTTGAATGTGAGATGCGTACTCGTGACGGTGCACGTGTTTACTTCTCTGAAGTACACGTGATGTTCACGTGTTTTGCGAACTGTCACTTTATCCCATTCTTAAGAAAATCGTTCTATAACTAGGGATGCGACATTGACAACAACACAACGATGTTTGAGAACATTTATTAGTGGATGTGTTTATTAATTAATAATTAAGATTTAACTGACAAAACAAAGTAAAAAAAACAAATAAAAAACAACTTATCTTGAATGCCTGAGGGTTCAGTATCGTCTCAATGGGTTTCAACTTCCTCAGTTAGCAGTGCGGAGATCACGGGAAAAAGAGGAAGCTGCTACGCCTACTTCTTACGCTTTTTATGCTTCGTCCCCATTTATATTTGTTGAAGTTCACAACTGGCGAAATATTAAATTAGTGTCCCTTATTTCCTGATTTTAGTGTGAAAATCTAAAAGTATAAAAATTTTATCTCGAAGAGACCTTCCTTAATAACAATAATTTTGTGTAGCCGTGGTTTGAAAATGCGATTGTTTAAAAATTTAAAGAGCTAATGCTACACGATACGTATAAAACCCTCTGTAAGAAAGAGGCATAATCATCGTCATAACGAGAAAGAGTTTTGTTTAAAAAAATGGATCCTTGTAGAATCTTTAGTTTTTTAAAATTTCAATTGCGAATTATTGGCTGGTTCTTGCTCACTTATCCCGAGTGACATAAATTCGGGAGTACGATTTGATTTCCGTATTGCTTGACTTGGGACTGATTGCTGGATCAATCGAATCTTCGTTGCTTACTCATAACCATGTTAGCCGCCCAAGCCTATTCTTGAATGTGGCACTTGTCTTGGTTAACCGATTCGCCTCAGCTTTTCCCCCCATCTCATGAGCATTCCCCTCAGATTTATTTGCTTCAGCCAACCTTTTTTCTGGAGTTCTTTAATTTCAAAATGATGGCCTGGCGTAGTCGCTCGCCTTTCACCAAAGAACCCCGGGTTCGATTCCCGGACAATCGCACGTGAAATTTGTTCCGACAAAACGAGTTTGCCTGCTTTACAAGAGCTGGTCCAACCCCTGTAAAGTGTCCAAAACCCTACAACTTTTCTAATTCCTTCCCAATTCTGGTTGCTGGGTAGTGACACAGGAGCGCGTAACAGAGAGGCGCGTACGTGGAGATGCTACCTGGCGGTTCTCTTGACGACCGACTGCGACGAGACTGGGCAGCAGACCAACATTAATGTTAACGGAGGATTACTCCAAATAAAATGTTAACGGAGGATTACTTCTTAAAAAGCAAGCGCTCAACATCCTGTTAGGGGTTTGCAGACGCGTTGCGTCAGTACAGCCGCAACAAATAAAAAATAAAAAAAAGTACTTGGAATGAGATCACCAATTTTCGACGTAATGTCAGGATATATATCGAAATAAGCCGTAAATAGAAATTTGTTACGTACATTCCGTCCATTTTCCGTCACTCGAGTAGTGTAAGCGTACCCGACACGTCTTCCAGACGTCAAAACACCATAGGCCATTCTTCGTCATGGCGTCTGGGAGACGCCAAAAGACATTTCGGGTTTTGACGAGTTATCCAAGTGATATTAAAGGGTTATTTAAGATAGCGCAGTAGCGTCAGAGCATGGCGTTGGTATTTGCACCATAGAAATTGCCGACCTGGACCACCATTTAACCCGCGAGTATGAGCTCACGAAGCTAACATGCTAAACACTGCACTTTCGGGTCTAGTTTCCTCGTGCTATTTCGTACTTGGCGTACGCACGAATTTCAGTTTTGCCGCCTCTATCTAAATTTGTGACGATGGAAACTGCAAAGAGATTTTTATTTCAACTGGTGTGAGAGATGTTAATTTTTCGAAGAATTACGTGATTGTTTTACGTGGATAAATTGGAGTGTAATGGCAGTGGAGATAATGACTGTCAGGTCGGTTATTAAGCTTGATGTCAAGTAATTTTCGAGATTTCTCAGCTGGGTTTCTTCTAGCTGAATAATTCCACCTGTTACTGTTATTATTATTTATTATTATTATTTATTATTATTATTTATTAGTATTATTTGTTGTTATTATTATTTATTATTATTATTTGTTATTATTATTATTATTATTATTATTATTATTATTACATTTGTGCTTTGTTTTCAGAGAGTGAACGAAGGCAGAAGATGAGGCCTACAGCAGGGAGATGCAGGTCAACGCCCCCGCCGTGGAACAAGATGGCGCTGCTACTAATCACAGGTCAGTCACGAATCCACGCAACTCTGCTTTGTGGATAATATTGTGACGTGGTGAACTCCGAAGAAACAAAATAGAGGCCTTGTGTAAAGAAAACATCCACTGACCCGTAGTTTTTTGTCTAGTGGCATTTTAAATTGACGTTTTTCTGTGAATTACTGCTCTATAGATTTAAATTGTTTAATAAAGTATTTTACTATCCTGGACTAAAGATACAGTTATTTAAAAACACCTCAAGTAGGGGCGAATCGTAATACTGAAATAAATTACTAAAAAGTAGTATTTAGGGTCGTGCTTTTCAAGGACAGATTCTTTTAAAATTAATAACGAAATAACAGACAACACATTCCTTACAGGAGCTTCAGAAATGAAGATGTTCTATTACAATATGCATACATGTATGAGATATGATAACGAAAGCTGTGCTTTTTAATAAAACCTAAACGGTAATTGTACTTCTTTAGAGTATATTTAGTAGTTTTTATCGATTATCTTATACAGTTTGTATGAACACGCTTGTGTGTTTAAGATTGTATACGAAAGTTCTACATGAAACCTAATATTGATAGTAGTGACACCTGCGCAAGGGCGAGCTATTTGAGTTTTTATTACCGTTTTCAGCAAGCGAAAAACAACCAAAGCCCATCAACTAATCTTTAATGGCGTGTTTTCAATAACATACCATACGGTAGACGTCGAATTAAGTGCCGCTGTACCGAATAATTCCGTTCCAGGTTCATTGGTACATCAGGAGGAATCTAAAACAAGCACATCTAGCCAAAATTACAGATTCACTGACGGAAGAAATTCTCTTTCTAGCTACCTTGAACTGTACGCATCAGGGTTGGCTAAGTTTTCCCAGCCCCCAAAGAAACCTGCCAGTTTTTATAATAATAATAATAATAATAATAATAATAATAATAATAATAATAATACCCAACTTAAAACACGTAAGAAACATTTAACTATTTTAATGATTTTTAAAATTATTTTTATGAAAGAAGCAACACTTTGAATTTCATGTATTGAAATATTCATTAAAAACTCAAATTTAATCACAACAAGCCAGTACGAAAAAACACGAATACAAAATAAGGTTAACTGTCTACAAAATACAAACTTCGTTTGCTTATATAGTCAACTCCAACTTCATCACACCAACCAGAAACAAACAATACAGAATAAATTTGTGTAGTAAAATGCAAACTTTTTTTTCAACTTTGCTATTGTTACTCATTGATTACTTCATTGCTCAATGATATTTGCAAAAATTCATATTACTTGTATTGAATATGTGATTTTGAAATCGTAAAACGAGAGAAAGAGGGTGGGATTTTCTTGGATGCATCTTACATATTCTTGGCATTACTGAAAATGAACTTTAAATTGACTGTTCGATTGCTGAAAATAAGTATTTTATATGCACTAGATCTGAAAACTAATTTTCCTCAATAAAACCCACAAACCTGAAAATACTCACTGAGTCGTTTTTCTAGTCTTGTTTTTTCCAACGCTGCGGGTGCGAAACGTAGGATTTCTCCTGGTACGTCCCGCAAACAATTCCACCGCTATCGGGCGAGCCGGCCCGTTGCCCGCTTTCGTCCCCGTGTGTTTTTTACTGCTTCCCATTTACCGGGTATCGTCTTTCGCCCGCGTAGGTAATCCCGTTCCTACTGTTTGCATCTGATAACAAAAGCGCGCTTGCTGCGGTAATTTATATCCCGCTGTGGAATTACCCCCCCCGTAATACCTGTAGTTTACTGCCGACCATTGAACTATTCGCCGTTGTTCTGCTTTTCGTACGTATGAGAATGCGTGGTGTAATGTGGGTGAGTTGACAAAAAAACGCAGACGTCAGGCACTGTTGACGTGAGAAAAAAAATGCAGGGCCGTTAGGCTGTGGTTGAAAGGTATACGTGTCATATTGCATCTACTGTAAGCATCTCTTGTGCGTGCTGTGTGTGTGTGTGTGTGTTACGCTATCCTATACAACTCGTATGAAGCTTCTACCAATATTGGTAAGGCTCGGACTTCTAGATGCTATAAAAAAAAAAAAATAAAAAAAAAAACCTGAAAATATTTATTTTTTATGTGCTTAAACAGTGAAAAATATGAGTTAAAACGAAGAAAATATTTTATTTATTACCCAGACGAAAACCTGTAACCAAGATCGAGAGAAGCCTAGACGCCAAACGTGACGTCATCCTCTTTATCGCTCTGCACATTTCGTCTGTGCAATCTCAGGAAGTTTGGGAACTGTTCGTGTTATGATTGCGTGTTGTCGGAGTGTCATTGCCGGAATCGGCAGTAGGGTTAGAAGTAGCCTCAGACGTCGTGCAGCAGACTCACTCCACACAATCCGGGGATGCACCACAGTAACATGTGATCTGTGACCAACCATTCCAATCGAAACTGACGCGTCTTTCGTATATATATATATATATATATATATATATATATATATATATATATATAACTACCTAAAATATTCATTTACTCGTATAAATAAAAGCGAAATATGTAATAGTTTTTCTACGAAAATATTTATTTTATGTAATTTAATCAAAATATTTATTTTTAGGTGATATGCGATTTAGTATATGGAAACCGTGGGCGCTTTTTGAATGTCCACCAAAATATCAACACTCAAGATTAAAGGGGGGGATATGTATTTACCTAATAGACAGAGGTCTAGTTATTGGCGTACACGGCCAATGCCACAACACCACTTTGGTGGGGGGGGGGGGCATCATTTTTGGGCCCTTTAGTCAGTCACTGAGCCTGCTTTCTATCAAAAATACCTTCTTTAATAGTCAATGAATAAAATATAAAATAAGGAGAATGAATAAGTTTTAATGATGTAATTAATAAATACTATTGTTTTTTGTTGCTGAACTATTTACAGGTTCAACCTAACGTGCCTACTTATCGAACGTCGATCACAAAGTACTCAGGAAACGAATCAAAAATTTGTGTTCCAGAAAATTATTTAAGAGCTCTAAAAATATTTGAATTACGATTATTCATTTTTTTAAATTGTTTACTTAAACAACGGGGATATGAGATAAATATAAAAGTCTTCCGAAAAGTGTGCATTCAGAAGTAATAATAAAAATCGTGTCTAAGTTAATTTTGTGAAGTTAATTTTGTGCCTTCCATACGGTTTATATTTAGAGGTTAGCAGCCTATGATCTGCAGGTCACCAGTGGACACATTTGATCATTCATGTAGCTGGCTCGAGTTAAAAAAAGAGCGTTGATGAGTAATGTTCATGAATGAAGTGTAACATGACGTGTTTATTTATTACAGTAGCTAATAATAATATTAATTATCATAATATTTATTTTATGTTTAGAGTATAAAAATAAAGTGTAATTATATTCTCAGAATCATTTATTTTAGTATTCACTAAAATAGGCTTTTAAAATGAAAATACCATTGACCGCAAACGACTTCTGAATAATAAAATGTTTGGTGGTTATCTCAAAATCATTTCTTTAATAATTATATAGAGGAAAGGACAATTCCTACTACGTATTATTTCCATATATTCTGATTACTTGCAACTAATCGCATTTCGAAACATCGCCAGTCTTTGCAGTATCTAAACACAACGCAAACATTTCACACCTCGTCTAGAGTGAAATGTGGTTAGAGGTGCCAAGAGAAGAATGTAATCATGAGACCTGACTGGAATGTTATGAAATAAAAATAGATCTCTGCGCTCCTGCCTTGACCTAAAAGTTCATCGCCCTCGTAAATCTGCTCTGATATAAGCGTAGTAACACAATGGCATGTCACCTTGATCGCTTGCATAAGGTGTTCGTAGAAAAGCCAGCAACGAGGTATTCTGCTTCATGTTAAAGTGTTGACGTGACGGGGAAGTATGCGAAGCACGTGTAAAGCGACGACCGTGCTCGTCTAAGTTGTACATCAGTTCGTTTTACATACTGTTTGTCTGTGAAGTGCGTTGCAGTTAGAGGTTGTTGCGTCAAACAGGGTTATGTAAAATACCATGTACACTTAAAATTTAAAATTGTTGTAAATTAGAAGAAACAATTTGGTGGCTTAATTACGCACATGTTTCAGTCATTCCAGAACACGTAAGCAGAATGTTGCATGTATTATACTTGTAGTATTGGGTACTGTAGTTAATATAGAAGCGAAACAATTTTGATGAGCATACAGAGAGAGATTGTATACTGTTGATGTGTGTGATGAACAAATTCCATCTTCGCTATCTTTAACGAAACCCAATAATTGATTGGTTCTCCAATCGGAAATAACTCAGTTCGTTTTAGGATTTGTGATAAAATTTCTCTTGTGGAGTTAGAAAATTTTACTTCATAATATTGTATTGTTTTTCATAAAATTGTACGGATGTATATATAGATTTTGCATACTCATTACCTACTTACATTGCTTCTATTTTGTTATTTTTCTGAGCGATTGCCTCACAGAATTATTTATAATTGATGTTTGCATATTAAGAAATTATTTTTTGGCTAGAATATTCAGAGAACTAAAAATATTGCAAAAGGGAACATTTTAATTCTGAAGAGCTCTTTCGGTCTTACGCAATGCGAGTGCTACATCAGGTAAACATACGCACTGAAGTATTTACTGATTGAAATGGGCAGAATAAACACATTCAAAAACGCTATTTGAAATTTCACAATATTTTTATTGAACTAAATGCATCACATTAAACACAACCTACAGACCACATCAAACGTGAATATTGTATGTCATTGGTGTATATTAGGGTGGTCGGTTTTTGACGTGGTTGGAAATTTTTCCATCTACTCTCCTCATTTTATTACAAATATAACAAAAACACAATTGAGTTTTCAATACGAATAAAAAGAACTCACTCAAATATTCAGTCATGCCGACAATCATTTGAAGTTTTTTAAAAGTACATTTTGTTGCGAATGGTTGTGTGCCATATTTTCATTTATTGTAAAACTATGCAATGGAACAGTTTTTGGTATTCAGCAAATGGATTTCAAAGGATTTAAAAATTTAAATTATAAAATTCATGCGACGGATGGCCGTTCTCGCAAGAATTGCAGCATTCATGAGAGAGCTAACCAGATTGTAATTGTGAGACAGTTTCTGAAAGTTTTGGCCTTTTTAGGGACGGTCAAGTTTTGGGGAAAATATTCCGCGCCTACTTTGTTTCAAGCTTCCGAAAAAGCTTAGGCATATTCACGCCAGTGAAGGAAAACGGCAGAAACGGCCTCGTGACGGAACTTTCGATGGACACGGGCAGAGTTTGAGTAGGTGCGTAAGGGGGTGATAGGGAAGAGGAAAAGTAGATCGCGTGGTCCATGGAGTTTTTTAGATTACAGGACAGGCGAGAGCGTAGGCTTCCGCGGCCGGAGTCAGTATTGACTAGGCTGTCCGGGTGACGCCGCGTCCATGGCGAAGGTGCCGACGTTTCGGTCGCTATTCTGCGACCTTCAATACGACCCAGCAATACGCCCTGAGGAAGGTCGCAGAATGGCGACCGAAACGTCGGCACCTTCGCCATGGACGCGGCGTCACCCGGACAGCATAGTAAAGCTTTACGCCCTGAGCAAGGTCGCAAAATGGCGACCGAAACGTCGGCACCTTCGCCATGGACGCGGCGTCACCCGGTCAGCCAAGTAAATACTACAGGACAGGCATTCGTCTGGTATTGACCGGAGAAGCCACGGGAAACTACCGATCGGAGCACCCGGCCACAAGAATTCTTTTACTTCTAGGCTGTCCGGGTGACGCCGCGTCGTTGGCAGATAGGCCGACGTTTCGCCTGTCATGTCGCAGGCTTCTTCAGGGTAGTGACTCACTGAGTCCGGGTAGCGTCACCCGGACAGCCTAGAAGTAATGGACTCGAGCCGCGGAAGCCTACGTGTACACATGAATTCTTTCCAGACAGCGGCTGATGTTTAGCTGGCGTCGAAAACGACCACGGTCGTGACTCGAACCCTAGGACCTCCCGATGAGAATCGCTGTGTAGAGACAGCGTGTGTTGGCTCTGAGCTCACGCGGGTTGGTGTTAGGTGTACTGCAGTCAGTGTTTTCAGGTTTTGAATTCATTATTGTGTCTAATTACTACAGATCCCTATTTTTTTAGACAGGTATATTCTTAATTTTAAATTTTCAAAATATAAATTTTACGTGGTACACACACACACACACACACACATATATATATATATATATAATATACATATTTAATATATATATATATATATATATATATATATATATATTTAATATATATTTATAAAATTTCTTCTTGATTTTGAAAACTGTAAAATAAGAATATAACTGTCTTAAAAATAAAAATCTGTAGTTATTACAATTCTATATAGAGTTGGTGTTATTATTATTATTATTATTATTATTATTATTATTATTATTATTATTATTATTATAATAGACAGTTCACAATAGAACGGAAAAATCAAATTTCTTTTCTCAGAAGTAGCATAATCATAAAGAGATTTTCGTAAGAAGGGACCATTTTGACAGCTATTGCGTGACTGCGGTTGACAACATAACTGCAGCTTGTTTCCATGCACTCAATTCATCAATTTCGTTTGTTTTCATTTAGCTCATTCGTAAATGGTCACTATCTCTTAGAATGTAATCGCCCTTCATGACTTTCGTTTTTTTTCCCCCAGACCTGTCAAACTGGTCCCTTCTTAGAGTACATTCTTTGCTATCCGGGATGAGCCGCGCCTCAGTCAATTGAACTGACGCCTTCTTCTGAGCTAAACTGCTGAGTACAGCTCTGAAGAAGAGGATCAGCAGTATAGCTCCGAAGAAGGCCACAGCAAGATGGCCGAAACGCCAGTAAAATTGACCGAGACGCGGCTCATCCCGGATAGCCTAGAATGCATTGTCTCCGGCAGCGGAAACCTACGAACCCCTTCTTAGAGTAAACTCTTCCATAGCTTAAGTCGCCTGTTCGCCGGTCGGGCACCAATTTTGAATGGCGCTACTGTTCTGTGTCGGCCTCCGATCTTCTTCACTGAGCCGGACCTCTGTAGGCCGTAAAAGCTATTTTTACCGGCCGTGCTCTTTCTCTCTCTCTCACTCTTCGAGGAATTTGCGGCGCGGGTGCTAGTGCAAAAGTGCAGACACGGGATGGTCAGCCGTCGACGATAACCGGCCACTTCACATCCATCCCCCACCTACCAAGTGCCCCTCCCGGAACACTCCGCGTCGTTGGAGATAGCGGATTTAATTCCCGGGACTTCCCCGCTCGTCGGATCGCTGGCGGAATCTGGATGGAGATTGGCACGACGTCAAAAAAACGGCGTGTTTTTTTTATTTTTTTTATTTTATTTATTTATTTATTTATTTATTTTAGAAATTGTTTATTATCATAGAGATTTATAACCTTTAACTTCATCGCGTTTCCAGGTAACATCTGCGTAAATTATGGTTTGCCTGAACTTCATTTTGCTTTAGAATGTTTTTTTGTGAAGTTTGTATGGTTGAAGTTTATTTATAATGAAATTCAGGGGCGGTTTTTCAAAACCCTTTAAATTCAAAAGAACTCCAATATAGATTATACATCGTTTTGCCATCTTTTGATCTGGTTTGTCATCCCTGAAATCGGCTTCTATTAAGACTCGACAAATTCTGTAGAGAACTATAGTTTTAAGCTTTCAAAATTACGAGATTTTAGCAAAAACCCAAATCAATACACTCGTTTTATAAAAAAAACCTATATTTTGCATTTATCAAGTTTTGAAACAACTCTCCTCCTATTGCGACGTGAAAATATTAAGAGAATTATGCAAAAGACTAATTTACTGTTTACTGATACGCTATTGCTTGTTATTGCCTTCGAAACGGAGTTCAATATATTCTACTGCATAACTTTCCTGGATCGAGAGCAGCGTGGTTACGAGGGAAATGTGGAAACAGTTGAAGAGAGCAACATGTTCTCTTATGGAGGGAATTGTTGGAATGAAATATGAAAAGACAAACCGAGTGAAGTTAACAATATTTAGTAAATAGGGGAATCCGAATTATTTAAGTTACGTAAAAAAATGCATATACCACGGGCATTAACTGGTTTCAATGATCTCCGGCAGTAAAAGACCCTCCGACCAAATGTCATTGGGGTGTATCATTAGAACCCTCTAACGCCCTTGGTACATAAATGACTATTAATTGTAGCAGGAAAATATGCCATCTTCTGCAACAATTGTTTTATTAATTTATTAAATTAAATATTTAACATTTTTTAAAATGTTATCAAAATCATAAGAATTTAAACACTTTTTTTTTTATTTCAGCGTTATTAACCACCTATTTCGTTACAAGAAATCGTTCATAAATGGACATTTTACGGTACACATCAGGACGCACATGCAGTTTATGGCACGAATAATTCGTCATCACACATTCAGCCAATCGCAGCGAGAGAATCGTGTGGAGGTAGCGGTGAACCGAACAGTGGAGCACCGTTTTTTGGGCCCAGATGCTTTTCGTATCTAACTCCGCACATTTTGAAAACGTGTACTCATGCAGAAAAATTCGACATTATAAACTAGTTGCGTAATATACTATTTCGTAACCATAAACTACTCAGTAATAAAAGCTTTATCTTCTTGAATGATTGATAAATAAACTCTTATGTGTCCTCTTAGTTCGGAGCCTAGTGAAACCGGGAGCTCTGGAAATACTAGCGATAAAGGACACTTAATACAAAGTTTACGATCGTCATTCGGCGATAGTCGGACAGTGACTTCCACACATATACTTCGCTCGTTTCGCGTCGAGAAGTTTGATTTCTGAATGAATGTTGCTCATAAATAAATAGTGTCAGAGTGAGATAAGCTATTATATTACTGTTGCCATTAGCTTCAACAATTTGTGCAGATTTAGTACCTCAAATTATTTATTTTCGGATCCGTATTTATTACTCGTATGTATTATCCCAACTGTTTATTATCTCGGTTCATTTTGCTACTTAATCAAAGAAACTGAAATGACTGATTAAGATGCGTTCCTTACTTGTGATTAAACGTCAGCTTCCTCGCACAGCAGATGTCCAAATCGCTCATACTATATTTTATCTTTCAGCTGGATCGTCGCAAATGTATTCGAGACACTAGATCGTAGAGATTTTGAATTGCCGCAGATATCGGGATTAATTTACAGGTTTCGATTAGGGTATACTTTTTAGTGACGTTTGAGTTGTCTAAGATTAACTGTATTAACCTCTGTGTTTTTCTTTATAACATTGCTTAGCTTTGATGAGTTTGTCACTCTACAACGGGCGGTGACCTCACTACACGCTGCTTCGTCATTGCCTCCGCCCCCACTTCATCTCCATTGTATAAATAAACACCTCTTGCGTTGATTACTTCGCCAGCGAGTCGTATAATCTTGGCTGCAATCCTACCATGTGTGGGCATTCTTGTCTCGCAATTCGTGTTTCTAAATGTTTAATATACCGGGGTAAGATGTATATTTACAAGAAAAACAATGGGAAATGATATTCGGGGTATCATATTTAAAATTCAAGGTGTCGGTTTGTTTGCTCGGAATGTCAGCGCGTTCGTTCGAGATGTCGGCGCGTTCGTTCGAGATGTCGGCGCGTTCGTTCGAGATGTCAGCGCGTTCGTTCGAGATGCCGGTGCGTTCGTTCGAGATGCCGGCGCGTTCGTTCGAGATGCCGGCGCGTTCGTTCGAGATGTCGGCGCGTTCGTTCGAGATGTCGGCGCGTTCGTTCGAGATGTCGGCGCGTTCGTTCGAGATGTCGGCGCGTTCGTTCGAGATGTCGGCGCGTTCGTTCGAGATGTCGGCGCGTTCGTTCGAGATGTCGGCGCGTTCGTTCGAGATGTCGGCGCGTTCGTTCGAGATGTAGGCGCGTTCGTTCGAGATGTCGGCGTGTTCGTTCGAGATGTCCTGTCATTGCTGACATTTAATTCGATTTAAGGTCTGAGTCACCGAATATTCTCAGTTACAGTGGTTTATTTTTTACGTGTGTGTTGCTTCTTCCAACGTGTCGGAGCGCGTGTCACCCCATTTCGGGCGGTGAGCTCAGCGCGGACTGCTCCGTTGCAGGCCGCAGGACGTGTTTGTCGTAGTCTCCTTGGCCCAGCTCTCCCTCCAACCCCCACCCCCGACTCTATTATTTAAGCGAACAGCACTAGCGCCGGTCGCCGCCGCCGCCGCGCCGGACATAACGCAGCGCGCTGCTCCCGCCTTTTGTGTTCGGGCGGACGTTTTCCGCGGCGCAGGCTTTTGTTCGCCCGCTCAAATAGCTCGCGGTGAAACAGAAGTCTGCTCGCGCGCCCGGGTTGAATTTCATTGACCTCTGTGGTTGAGGCTGGGTTCGTGGTTGCGGGTGCGATGGTCTTAAAGTCTGCCGCTGTCGTGAGACAATCTAAAAGAAATGGTACATGCAGGGGACCAATGTAAAATTTGTTATTGTTAATGGGCCATTTTTAGAAAAAACTTTAACTGTAAGATTGGATATTTTGCCCACTTAAAGATGCAAGTTGGTTTTCATTTTGGCATTTCTTGGTGTTGTTGAAAATCAGTGAAATATGTTTTATATTTTTTACTTCCAGCGTGTGTGCAAAAACAGTTGTTTTTTAACATTTTTGGTGTTATTAATGAAGATTTCGGCTGTGAAACAGAAGAGTGCTCCCGCGCCTGGGCTGAATTTCATTGACCTCTGTGGATGAGGCAGGGTCCGTGGTTGTGGGTGCGATGGTCTTAAAGTCTGCTGCTGTCGTGAGACAATGTTAAAAAATTGGAACGTTAAGGGAGGACTAAGGAGAGGCCTGTACAATGTATAACACCAATGAAAAATTGTTACATTTCATGTACATTTAAAAAAATGGTAAATTATAAAATATTAATTGGATTGTTGGTGATGTAGATACCTTTTCTTTATGATAAATTACTAAAGATATCGTCTGGTATCAATAATTTTAATTAAAATTATTGATACCAGACGATATCTTTAGTAATTTATCAAAAATTATAAAATATGATTTTTTTCACATATGTTTTGTATTTACATTTTCTGGAGTTGTTTAAACATATTTCATTATATCTATTTTACGTTACTTGTTTCAGAATTTTTATAAGAACTGTTTTTTAAATAATTTTTGATGTTATTTCTATAAAAAAGACAGTATCCTGTAAATTTAAATTTTTGTGAGAAATAAATTCTGGGCGGAAAATTATGAATTACAAAACAACAGATGCCAGCCTCGGCTGAACATGGCTAACCTGGAAGGCAAGGTTGGAATCTGTGCCTAGGACGCGATGTTTCCCGAACAGCCAAGTAGAAACAGGAATACTGACTGCCATGCAAGAGTGACAATACACTATTTCCCATTTACCCGGGAAAGCAGATTTGAAATTCTTTACTTCCTTACCAATATCCCAACAAGTTTGTAGCACTCGAAGCGTGTAACGGACTAAGAAGATTCGTCGTTGTCTTCGTATTTTAAGATCCATTCCAAGGATGCATTCTCTGATACGTGGCCGGAGGGAATAGATGCCTGACGAAGGATTCAGATGTGGCTCTGAACGGTTGTAACCGGCATTGCCAAAATTTCATGGATCTCGCGTGCTGAAGGTTGATGAATTCCTCATCGGGCTTGAGTCTCCGATCGACCAACCATCTCTAAATTATTTAGCGGGCAAAGATTTGATTTTCTTTGCTGTAGCATTCGTAATGCATCATACCTTCGTCGTTTTGGAGGGTTTATTTTTTACGTTTTATTTTCTTTGGCTTTGCATTTTTCAGAAAAATCTCGTCGTTATTATTTATTTTCTATTCTGTTGGAGACAAGATAGAGATTGAGAGGAGGAGGGCTCTTTAAAGCAGAGGAAGAGGAGGGGGAGAGATTTAGAGGAAGAGGAGGAGGAGAGTGATTGGGGGTAGAGGGGAGATAGACTGAGAGGAGGAGGGGCAGGAAGTTAAGAGATTGAAAAGCGCAGAAAGGAGACGGATGTATGTTAAGGCGGAGAGACCTCAGAAAGATCTCGAATGTGTCCTACTTTGCAGCGCATCCTGTACATTCGCCCCCTCCCCCTGCCCCTCGCGTGGTGCCCGCCGTGCGCGCCAGGGCTCCGCGAGCAAACGCTCCGTGTTTACCTTCAGGAACGGCCCCCTGCCCCTGCCCCGTCCGCGACTCCATCTCTGTTTCGGTGTTTGCTTACAGTTTGCCGCACTGCGCGAGACCCGGTCACCCGCTTCTTACTATCTCGATTGCGCGTGATGGGGCGGTTTAGAGGAGCTGCTGGGTCTGTAGGACCTCCCCCGAAGACGTCTCGATGCTCGCGGTCGATGAGTCGATGTCGTTTCCGTTCGAAACAAACCTATTGACCAGGGTTGTCCAACTTGCGACGCGCGGTGCCATTTCTTGTGGCCTGCGGAAGGTTTTTAGTCGAAAGTGGAAGTCTCTTGCATCCGTTGTTCTCCTAGCAAACGCGCTCTCCCGAGGTCAAAACCCCCTTTATCAAAAAAAGAAAGAAAGAAAAAAAGGAAAGGAGAAAAAAAGTTGTTTAGATTTAATTTTTTTGCTAGTTAATTCAGAAGTTCAATGTCGTCTCCATTCCGGTCCGGATGGCTGAGATCGTTAAGGCAGTAGTGCCGTAGCGATTTCGGACCAAAGGATCGAGGGTTCGAGGTCCGCCTCGGGCATTGTTGTTTAGGTGTTCGTCCGTTCACTCCCTAGCATCACCATATAATGTCATGTTCACAGTTGCCACACCGTGAAATGCAATAGTGGTCGCTAATGATCTAGATGTTGATACGACCTTAAATAACCACAACAAAAAAGTAATCCCCGTGTGTTTCACTGCGTTATGCTTGGTACGGCTCGGAGTTCACTTGAACAAAAGGAAGAAGCCTGATTACATCAATTACTCATCCAACAGCTTGAGTTGTTCATCTAAAGTGGTTTTGGTAAAAAAAAAAAAAATAAATAAATAAAAAATAAAAAAAAATTACGTCATTTTTCTTTGTTATGTAAGGGCATTTTTGAAACATTTTAAGAGTACTTTATTGATAAAATCCGCCCCCTTCTCATCAGCAACTATTGAGACATCTTCGTCATTTTCTTACTCTAAGGAATAGCTGCTGTCAAAACATGAAAGTAATTGGTTCGTCACGTTCTTTGGCATGTGGCTTTGTGAAGAATTTTTTTCCATTTTCCGTTACCAGAGAGCTGACACAGATAACGGGCGAGGTACTATGCCTTTTGCACCAGCTGCATCTGTCATTCACTGTAGTGACCATATGTGTAGAGAACGTTTAGCTAGCAACAAAGGAAGTGTTCGGGAATCGCAACGAGTATTGCTGTTACGGTAACGTAATTGAAAAGCATTGTTACTCGTTGAATTACGAAGGAACGTCCGTTTCGATCGATCTATCGCTGTCTGCGGTCGATCATCAACCTTGAGCCCCAGAATGCAGGGCGGCGAGTAATTTAAGTTGTTATGCAAGGGGTGAAGTGGCTGGTACCGAGTGTGCAATGCAACCTGACAATGGAATGGAATTGACGGTGTTCAAATTGAACTCTGACGCCGACCATTGACAACGCTATGACGAGAGACCTACATTAAAAGGGAACATTTTTGACATTCCGGAAGGCGAAATAATATGCATGACAAGAATACTATCAATGGTTTTGTAATATTTATTAGTAGTTATTACCTGGATAACTTGCCTGCTGATTTGAATTTTTGGATACCTCGAATACTTTAATATGTAGAATTTCTTTTTACCCCAAATATAGTGATGCTATTGCTGATTCGTTGTTTCAGTTGCAGGTTCTTTGATTCAGTTGCGAATTCGTTGATTCGTTTGCGAATTCGTTGATTCGCTTGCGAATTCGTTGATTCGCTTGCGATTACTTGCATTTTTTAACATCTGTTCTCAAATATCTCACATTTTTTTATATTTTGAAATATCTTTCGTTTTCTCTAAATTCCTTGTACGCATGTCGAATTTCCGACTTTGATAATATTGAAATCTTCGTTAATTTAATGTTTACATACCCTTAAATACTTATTTTTATTTAGGTTTGTGGTTTTTGCAGTATTTATATTTGCTTCCATTGCACGACTCCACGGCAGGAGGACAGCTGCCCTTGCATGTTTTCTGCACACACGCGTTACAGCGTCCCTTCGATCGCGAAGTCGAGCGCGTCCCGTATTTTAACGGGCAATTCGGACGGAAATAGAAAAAACATACACAACAAGAAACGAAACATAAAAATAAATTTAACGAGTTTTCCCCTGCGCGCATGCGAGTGCGGCTTGTATTTATGTTCGTACTGCTCCGCTCAAAAATAACACAACAATTTTATGCTCTTGCTTGTTTACCCTAGGCTGCTTTGTGGGGCGTTTCTGAACTGTTTTTTCATATTATATTCATTGCTCCTGCACATAAATAGCTGCGTGCGTATGTGCATTTTATATTGATATTCGTAATAACGGGGAGGTGGTAGGGCATAGTGGTATTGGATATGATGGAGGTGGTGTGTGTGTGTGTGTGTGTGTGTGTGTGTGTGTGTGTATGTATGTGTATGTGTCATTATTTTGATGGCGTCTGACTCTATATCTTTCAAATGGTTGTGAGTGGAGCGATGCATCTTGGGTATTAATAAAACAAGTCAAACCGTGTTTCATGGTCGCGCTCGTAATCGATTGATCGATATTTTGAATTTCCCTGTTTCGTCTCTGGTACGTGGGTGGTAATAATGAAGGTTATGTTTAGCTTGGTGATAAGATCCCTCGCGTGATCTATATCCTTTGCGTTGTATTTTTTTATATTTTGGCGTTTTTATTATTGTTTTCGGATATTCAGTGCTGACTTTGTGAACATGGCGGTAGAACGACCGCTGAACTTACTAACGGGCAACGACACAATGCACTTAGATCTGCAGAAATAACGGTGGAAATTCAAACGTAAAGAAAATGAACCAATGAAGATGAAGTGAAATAATAATAAAAGTAAGGAAAATTGGGAGAAAAGTTACAGGTTTTTAAGCATAGTATTAACCTATATCTGCACAACTTTACAAGAAGTTCTGTTTTCATAAATTTCTTACGTTACATAGTTACAAAAATTATTTTCCTTTGTTCTTTGTTTTAGTAGAAGTTGAGTAAATAGTTGAGTTTGTTCGCGCGCGGTCCGTGACCGGTTCGTTAGGGTTCTGCTCCGGCATTCGCCTGGTGTTGACCTGAGAAACGACGGAAAACTACCGGCCACAGCACGCGGCCGCTATAAGTCTCTTCCTGACAGCGACGGAACTCGACTTGGCCCTTTTTAATTCATCCCATTACCGGAACAACACTAACAAACGGGTCACGGAGGGCGCGCGATCTTTCCTACCTCTTCCTTGTTCTAACCTCACGTCGTACTTACGCCCCCACATGCACTACACAATCACATATGACGGGAGACCAGTCGGTAGCTGAGATCTTGTCCCGGGTAGGGCAGAACTTCACCTGGAAGACACCTGGAAAAGAAAATCTCCCGTCAGGCAGCCGAATATCTCTCTCTGTCTGTCTCTGTCTGTCTGTCTCTGTCTGTCTCTCTCTGTCTCTCTTTCTGTCTCTGTTTCTCTCTGTCTCTCTCTGTCTCTCTCTATCTCTGTCTCTCTCTGTTCCTCTCTCTGTCTCTGTCTCTCTCTCTTGTATAATATATATATATATATATATATATATATATATATATATATATATATATATATATATATATATATATATTAAGTCGACGTGTGGATGTGCGTGATGGGAGGGACGGTGTTGAGCCTATTGAGATAAAGGGGCGATGACTGTGCCAAAGGAGTTTTAACTACATTTCTTATTGTCATTTCCTGTTTATTCTCCCGCGTACGCGTCTCGGGACTGAGTAATTGCAGTGTTATTTTTGACAATTTATGTTAATTGCGTCTGACGTGAGGTTTATTTCTTGCTGAGCTATTGTGCTGACGAGTGCATCTATTAAGAGGTTGGGGAAAGAACAGAGGTCGTGCATTGTGTTTCATGCGTTCTCTGCTCCACTCTCGTCTGGTCAACTGGATTGAGCGTATGATTAGAGTGACGGGCAAATTGTGAATTTGTGCATCGCATCGCATCGCATCGCATCGCATCGCATTGCATTGCATTGCATTGCATTGCATCGCTACTCATTGCATTGCATTACACTAATGATTGTTGCATTCTAATGCATTTTCTGTTCGCCTCTGAAGAGCTTATGAAACGTTACGTGGTTAATTCAAAAGGCCGTGTAATATCCTTTTTGGTTGCATAACTTACTACAGAAAAATTTCTTTCACTCGAGGGTGGGTGGTTATTTTAAATTTTTGGGTAATTTTCAAGAATATATCCAAAATTTCGTATTTAAATTATTGTAGCAATTATTCGAATTTGCAAAAATGTTTTTGTCGAAAGCAGAGTGAGTGTAACTGTCACTAACATACATCACTCCGCTAGTGTCTGTGACAGAAATATCAGATGTCTTTCATTATGATTCGGCATTGCAATTTAATCTGATACTATCTGTTACATTTTTCTTTAAAGGAAGGATTAGATGGCTAACTGCCGTTCCCAAACATCTATTATATTTAGAACACTGATGTTCGTTCCTTCAGAAAGTAATTTGAACATTTACTCAATCGAATTTCGTGTTGTTTTTTCTTCTTTAAACGAAAGGTAGTAAGCCCGCCCTAGATGTGTTATCACTTGCTCTTACAATCACATTTTGTAGTAAAAATACAAAACTTAAATACTATCTTTAAATTCATTGAATGATATTTGCCGTATTTTGTTCAATATGTCGTTTCAAGACCTACTTGGTAAATCTAAAATGTTTTAATTACATTTTCAGAAACATGTTTAGGTAGCACTGTGTTAACAGTGAATAATGATTATATTTTTCACAAATTGTAAACCTTTCAAGTTTTACAAAAGTTTTTTTTGAAAATAAGTACTGAAAGACATAAAACCATAGTTTGGGTAGAGTACGTTTCTGCCGTAACTTGTCTACAAGTCTTCCGTACGATGTAATCGCACTGCTTCAGCAAGTACTAAACGAAACTTTTAGCAGTTCCATGTCTTGATTTGGCTTGCTACAATTTCCAAAGTTTGAAGCGCCCGAACTCGCTGCTGTGTACGACGCGCCCCGGATTGCGAAAGTCAACACCGTGGCTGTTCTCGGATGCATTGCTCGCAACGCGAACACCCCCCCACCCACCCCGCTCTCATCCCCCCCTCGCAGCTTCGGGTCGGCAGCTCGCCCTCCTGGGCAAGTTCCCTCCACTTGTGAACCGCTTGCCCTCGGACCGCAACCCGCGCCTCATCTGCCTGCGCTCCTTTCACTGGCGCAGCGTCCGCCCGTGGGCCCGTTTCAGCGGCACGGAAGCGATTAAAAAAAGGAAGGAAAAAAAGAGTGAAAGTAAACACCTCCCCGCGAAGAGAGAGAGAGAGAGAGAGAGAGAGAGAGAGAGAGAGAGAGAGAGAGAGAGAGAGAGAGAGCAAGAGGGGGACGAAGGGGGAGAGCAAGGGAGGGAGGGAGGGAGAGAGAGAGAGAGAGAGAGAGAGAGAGAGAGAGAGAGAGCAAGAGGGGGACGAAGGGGGAGAGCAAGGGAGGGAGGGAGAGAGCAAGAGGGGGAGGGAGGGAGAGTTTTTAACATAGGCGGCGGTGATGCCTGCTGTAGCTGACGGTGGTGGTTTGAATGACGTGGAAGCGGACTAAATTATTTGTTTAAAACTGTTCATGTTATGTGATTCAAGAGCGGGTGTTGATTGCGTGGTTCAAAGGTCAGCAGTTGAAGGGCTTAAAAGTGAGTGTAAATAAATTCAATAACGAGCTGAAAAGAAAAACGTACGGTGCGTTGTTTGGAATTATATTTTCGTAATAGACATAGTTGTGTTATAATTCCACATCATGGAAACTTTTACAAATGGTACGCCAGAAAGCAGGAAATGTGAACAAAATGCTGGCAGAGCACATTATTCTATTATTTGATTTTTAAAGTGTAGCTAAGTCGTAGTTAAAGTGTAGTTAATATGTAGTTAACAACTATTATAGTTAAGTAATATGTGTTTTGTATATATGTCTGGTTTACAGCTGATATCTTAATCGGCAAACTTATTTTTATTCTGTAATGCACTTAACTTAAATCTGTAATGCAATCCTGGAGAGGGGGTAATATCGTATCCAGCTTATGTAATTTACCTGGTATTGTGCCAATAGTTTATTATACATGGTACGAAACCATATTTCCTTAGAGTACCCTATGTAAAGGATTTAATGGGTTAATTTGCAGACTTAATTTTCCGTAAATCTGTGACGAATTGTGATAAATGATACGTCATCATATAAATAAAAGGGAATGTGCATATGTCTATCGCCTATAGACGCAAAAACTACTCGACCGTTTTCTCTGAAATTTTCACACTTTGTTCTTCTTAGTATCGAGAGAATTTAAAGAGTGGCTTGAATTAAACTGAACGTGTGGGACAGTAGTTTTGTAAATTTAATCGTCGAGTTGGGCTGTACACCGTCGCCAGAGGACTTTGCTCGCAGTGCTATCAATGGATATCGTTTTGAACTACACGCCTCGCTTCGTTTCATATTATCGAATAACATAGAAGTAGTAGTTATCCAGAAAGCAGGAAATCGGAACTAAGTGCTGGCGCTGCACATTATTCTAATATTTGATTTTTCAAGTGCAGCCAAGTCGTAGTTAAAGTGTAGTTAATATATAGTTAACAGCGAGAACGCAGTGGACACGAGCGGCCCAGGATAGGTGGATGTAGAAACGAAGAGCATAAAACGTAAAGCACTAAGTGTAAAGTGTAAAACACTAAGTGTAAAGTGTACCCTGAAACAGGGAAATAGTGCTCAACAACAATCAGTAACTCACCAAGAGCTAACCCTGTCTAGATACAGGAGGCCTTTACCAGAAAAGGATTAGTACAGATTTTTTTATTTATAATATGCAGTTAATCTTCTTTTGAATAAATTGATGTTGAACTTGAATTGTTTTTACCCAACACACTGCAATAGCGAGCATTGCCGGGATCTCTAGTTTTATATAAAGGGAATATATTTCTCGGCTCTTTCGCGATCGAGGCCATCGTGCAGTGGTGGTGGTGGTGGGGGTGGGGCTGGAGGGGCGGACGCGGCCAAGTTGCGGTGTACTTTGAAGGGGGAAGGCAAACAGGTGCTGACGGCGCGGCCGCACTTATCGGGGCGGGCGCAGGAGGGCGCCAGTGGCCACTTGGCTCGCGCGCGCGCGCCCGCCCCGCCCCGCCAGCGCTGCTGTAATTTGCGAAATTGGAATCGCGGGATTTGGATACAGGCTGGGTCGTAATTCATGTTTTCCGGACCGTTGGATATGTATTCCCCGTTTTACGACTTGGGCACCTTTCGGTGCCTACTGACACCTACCTCAGGTTGAGACTTACTACTCGTGGTGCAGCCACAGACGAGTTACTCTAAGGAGGGATCAATTTGACATGTCGGGAAACAAGTGAATGACGATGGTATTGCACGAGATAGTGATGAAGCCACTTACAAGTGAGCTAACGTAAACGAACCAATTCACGAATGGTCATAACCTGCAGTTATGTTGCCAGCAATAGCCAAGCAGTAGCTGTCAAACCTGTCCCTTCTTATAGCAATCTTTCTATACTACAAGTCACGCCATCAATCGTGCCGAAGTGGCCCTTGCGTCCTTATTAAATAGAGTGGCACTTCTAAGTCGCGAGCTGGAAGGAGAGGGGTTCATTGCCATCCAATCGGGGCTTCAATACCAAAAATTTAAGTCGTAACGGAGCTCCCGATTGTATGATCGTGTCTCTCTCCCCTTCCAACTCGTATCCTTGAGTTGCCACTGTGTTTAATGGGCAAAAACCTTTTCCTCGCCGGCGAATGCCACTTATGATTAGATTATTTGAATTATTAGACAAATGCTTATTTTAAACTTCTGGCATGGGGGCTGAAAAGTAATTACTAATTACGAACACATTTCACGCCTTAACGATATCAAAGAACATTCACGATGCCTAATACGCCTATTGCACTACTAGAACATCAAAATTCCAATTTGTAATCTAAACATTAACAATGCAATTCTGCCTAACAATGCTTGTCCAATGCAACTGAACCCTGAAGAATAAGCTCGAAGTGTTCCTGAGAAGAAATTGAGTGAAGATGAAATCCGTTTTACTCGAGTTACGTTCTGCATCAGAAGATACGATACAGCGCACTTTCTACTTTGTAATGATTAAAAAGTGCACCTTTCACAAATATTGAAATAAAAACATTTTCTAAGATCACGATCATTGTAGGTGAAACACTTCTAAGTTGTGCTAGCATTTACATTTGTATCTCTATTACTTTTAATATTCCGTGCTCATGTTTTTCATAAACACTACGAAAATAAAAGCGAATCGTTCTACTAAACCAACTTGTATTCAGTAAATCAACTCTTGGATAGACACTCTCTGACTTGACGACCCGGACGTTCACAATCATTCGGTGAAAAAGATACATGGGATTTTCATACAAAACACTTGGGCATATGCAGTCTACATTATTTACACTACGCTTGGAAAGTATATTACGAGTATTAAAGTCGGCATCACAAGCTTTCGCTTTACAAATCCCGCGAAACTTTAGCACGACACTAACCGGGCGCAAACCCAGGACCTCCCAGTCCGGGAAATCCGACAGCTCATGAAATCCCCATGCCAACGCAATCCGTAACCTGTTGATTAGTAAACGATGATCTACGCAATAAAATGCCTCCGGCATGTTCGGCAGGGGCGCGGCAACTAATCACATTTTGATACGCTATTAATCTAATTTTGATGATTGCCTCTTTTTTTTAACCGGCGCGTAAGGCAAATGGAACATTTTAATTCGCGGGAGGAGATTACGCGGGGATAAAAAACACATGTTGCCCGCCCCCCCCCGCCCACCGGCGTACACCCGCGTTCACCGCAGTGGCCAACATGCGGTGCGACTGTGTTTGCTACACTGGCTCTCCCGGCGGAAACGTTTCGTAGCCGGCTGTCTCTCCCCAAACGAGCAGAAATGGCTCGAGATAAAAGGTGGAAATATTCCGTTGAGAACTGTGGTTGACTGGATGTTGAAATTTACGAATTATCAAGTAATTTGAGTTAACAGGCGTCAACTGACATTGCAGTGTCTTCGACTGAGAGGTCCTAGGTTCGAGTCCCGACAATGTTTTTGCCACTAGCTTCTCAGCTAGATTGAATTCAGTCGCTGTCTGGAGGAGAATTCTAGAAGCCGACTATTCTGATCGGTAATTTTCCGTGGTTTCTCCGATCAACACCAGGCGAATGCCGGAGCAGTACTCTAACAAACGGGCCGCGGACCGCGCGCGATCTTTCCTTCCTTACGCTTGTCCTATCTTACACACTGTCCCGTACACACACGTACACTAAAATACAATGCCGGAAGACCAGTTGGGAGCTTAGAGCTTGTCCCGGCTGGAGCGGTGCCCCGCTGGTGGGAGATACCTGGTAACGAGTAACTCCTCCTCCCGAGGAAGAAAATATGCACTACACTAGCACAAAGGCCGGGATACGGGAGCTTAGAGCGGGTCGGGAGCTTAGAGCTTGTCCCGGCTGGGGCGGTGCCCCGCTGGAGGAAGATACCTGGTAACGAGTAACTCCTCCTCCCGAAGAAGAAAATATGCACTACACTAGCACAAAGGCCGGGAGAGCGGTCGGGAGCTTAGAGCTTGTCGCGGTTGGGGCGGTGCCCCGCTGGTGGGAGATACCTTTTTGAGGAAACCCCGCTAACCGACGGTAGGTCGGCGCCGAATCTCTCAATGCAGCGGGGAAATTTCACCCCACGAGGGAAAAAAAAATGCGCTACACTTACGGAACTAATGCTCTCCGTAATTGACTCGCCCGGAATCAGTGTCTCCCAACCAACCATCGAATTAACGCTACAGGCTATTAGCCCATTTTCCAATTAGCGCTATACGACTTGAGACTTCCGGATGATAACAATCCATGGAGCGATGCTGTCTTCGGTGGTGTTCAACTGTTTTAGAATCCATAAAAAAGTAGTTCGCGATCCTGGATCGACTTTACCTTTCGTGCAGCCCCCTTTTCTTGTAACGGTGGTCGACCTTAACCTCGCAACTTTAAGACCACACAAAACTGTAGCTACGCCCTCAGCAGTTCCGGGACCCAGCAGCCAGAAATCGCCGAGGGCGGAAACATGGTAAACAAACACGCCCCCACACACATTGGCAATTCGCGCATTAGCAATGCTATGCGTGTGCATCGTCTTGAAATAATACTGTCTTCGTCGGTGATCAACTATTTTAGAATCTGTCAATAAAAAATCGCTGGTCGGGATCTACTGTAACTTTCCTCCCTCCACCCTTTTTTTCTTTTTTTCTTTCTTTTTCTTTTTTCTTTTTCCACGGGCTGGCTGACTTTAAGCCCGCAACTTTAGGACTACACAAAGCTATAGCCACGCCCCCTCCAGTTGCGAAACCCAAGCCGGAAATCTCCTGGCGGAGCCATCGCAGAAAACACGTCCTCCCTCCCCCCCCGTCCCCCGTGT
Source organism: Gryllus longicercus (assembly GCA_038098605.1). Lineage (NCBI taxonomy): Eukaryota > Metazoa > Arthropoda > Insecta > Orthoptera > Gryllidae > Gryllus > Gryllus longicercus. Next base: position 497,831 of record JAZDUA010000786.1, on the reverse strand, counting down.
TCCTCTCGCAAATCGCGCCTTAACACTTCCTCGCGAGCGTGGGCAGCTTGCGTTCCGCGGGGGCCGGCTTATCTCGCCGAGTCAGCCCTCGCGATTAGGCTTCGCGGCCGTATCTCGACGCGCTATCGCCGCCTGCCGCCTGCGCGCCTCCCGTCTGCTCGCCGCGGGAACGTGTGCGCCCCGCCCCCGCCCCCGCCCGCGCCACGGCCCTCTGCGGACGACGAAGACGACTCGGCGCATTCTTTTCCAGGAGGCGCCGGCCGTGTGAAGCGGCCAACAGTCGCCGCGGCCGGCTGGGAATACAACAGGTGCTAGGAGGCTTTGCTTCTTGTAGAATAATTTTCAAATGGTTCAGCCTACTGGTTTTACATGGATTAAAAACATATTATAGTAGTTAACGAAACGAGTGTGTAAATAGGCGTATAATTGCGCGATGTGGTATGGTTAAATAAACGAGCGACGATAGGAGCGAGTTTCTTTATTTACCACGAGTGCAATTATACGTATTTATACGTGTTACGTTCAATATTTTTTCGTTTCCATTCAAAAATATTTTTTTTATTTTGAATAATAAAAATATATCTTTAGCATTCCATGTTTACTTTGATGATGTCATTTTCATTCCGAAGAAGGCCAATTTTAATAGGCCTTGCCTGTGTATTTACGATCACCATAGTGACTTAAAGAATTTAGAATGCATGGAGGATTACAATAATATTCCGGACGAAATATGAGAAGAAGCTGAAAACGCAATGAATGCATTGCTCCCTACAAAAGGTAAAGATGTCTATGAAAAAGAATATAATCTATAGAAGTCGTGGAAAATCGCAAAGGGAATCACACAAGGTAGTGAAGAAGTGTTATAGTAGTAAGTAAGCTTAGATGTGTTCATAAATGTTTGTTTTTCATGTTACACGGCACCTTTGAATGTCAACTTTTTGTTTATTTATTTGTGTTTCCGTAGGGACTTAATTAAACGATTTTGAGCCTTTTGCCGAGTTCTCATTGGTAGTTGCGTGTTTTTAATTGCACGCGTGCCATTAAAGTAGTGATAATAAACTATTTTTCATGTAATTAAGGAGTATAATTCATGTAGAAAACGAAAAATTTGTTTTTTTCAGGACTAGTGGAAAAGGGTTTTATTATTGGCTGAAGAGAGACTAAAGTGGAGCATTTGCTCCCTAGGGAGATATTTACGCCCTAGGAATTACATATACGCTCCCTTTTTTACATTAAAATTAAAACAAACACACATGAGTAACCATGTGTGTGTTTGAACCGAACGTGAAACTCGTGATTTCTCACCGAAACACGCCAGCAAGACGGTCTCTCTTATAATTAGTATTTCTTTATCTTTGCTTGAATTTGGTGCATCATTCGTTTTCTTAGATATTTTGGCATTAAATTTCCAATAGCTTTATTAGCAGAGTCAGATATGCATTTAGGTTCACCTGTGGTCTCAACTAAACGTGTAGTTGTTTATTGCCAGTTTCCTTGGTAGCAAACGCTATTCACGGATCACGCATTTTAAATTCCATATCTTAATATTTTAAATACATTTTATCTAACTGTTATGGTCAGGAAAAAAAGCGTATACACCTCGGGAGATCATTTATTTTTCCCTCGGTATAATTGTAACCTTGGTAAAAATAATGCTCTTCCTTCTCTTGATTTATCATTTACTATTACACTGTACTAGTTTAGTATTGTGCATATATCGGACCTGAAATGAAACACTACAAGCCATTCGGATTCTTTATGCCCTCTCCGCCATCAACGCAACAAATGACGTTCATTTGTTTTGAATTCGATTTATTAAGCTTAAGAAATAAAATACGATGAATAACGTGTATAATTCTCAAATAAGTGAAAACGAGTCGACATAAATATAAGTTTCTTGAATGAATATGAAAGTTATAACTTTGGCATGTCCCCAGTTAGGTACGCTCTCTTTATTATCTGATGTTTTACAACCGACGATTACAATACGTCTTTTCATTTTTGATGCAAGGCAAATATACTGATGTATCGTATTCACTTTTAGTTCAGAAATAAACTAGTAAACCCTGATGTCTACACCACGGACGTTACTGGATGTGTTAGCCCCACAGCTACGTAACGCTGTAGATACATACATAACTATTAAATGTAGGTCTTCGATATTAAGGTCCTGTTTGTGTTTTAAGGGATATTATAGATGTATTTATTTTAATCGAATCTTAATTGTCTTAGAGAAAATATGAGTTAAATGAAGACTCTTGTTAGGAGACTGCTTCACGCGAGAATTTCTTTTTCGTGGGTGGATTTAAAATTTTTTATTCTTTCCCTTTTACATGTAGGATTGGAAATTACATGTAGGATTGGTTATATAAACAATATTGTATTCGTGTTGCAACAAATAATACATTAGCAATAACCAAAAATATATTGTCTCCCAAAATCAACATATCCATTTCAAATTCAAGGGCCTGAGTCATTCGTTAGATGGACCAAGGATTATCGTACCCAAAAAATTGCCTCTAGTGTTGTTCTCTCACAGACATTTTGCCGTAAACAAACGACAGCACAAAGTGTTAGAGGAAGTAATTTACTGCACGGAACACAATTTACCGACTTTTTCGGTATCAGGAACCCCTGAAACGAGTTTTTCTGTCGAAAAAATGCGTTTTTTTGCAAGAGCATAACAATACTTTCTCTACACTACGTAAGTAGTGTGCGAGAAAGTGAAAAAATATTGTGTTAGTGTATTTAATCATGATTGTAAATATAGGATTAAAATAATTATGCATATAAATCGAGTGTAGAGGTAAAGTCGGTTTGATTAGATGACTCTTTTGTTTTCACGTTCACTTGATCGCGCTTATATTCTGAACGATGCATTCTTTCCAACACATTCTTTCCTTGCTCAATTCAGTTTGCTTCTTCAGATTCGCCTATTGCTGTTTAAACTATCTCAGACGAAGTACAGACACCGCACTGACAGCAATTGAGAAACACGACGTCATTCAGTAAAGACTATAAATCACTTTTCGCAACCACATAACTCTAGTTTGTTTTTCAGTTGACAACCACGATAAACATTTCATCGCGGGAAACTAATTCGGCCTAGAATTCCACTATGTACACGAATGCTTTGAGCGTACAGTTGGAAGTAAATTGTTGGGCACTGTGCGGTACTGATCAAGATGATTGTATGAACGTAAACAGTAGTTTGTTGAAATAAGGAAGAGCTATATTTAGTTTCCCATAAGTGTTTTCTGTAAATAAGATAACTTGGAGAAATTGTATTTATTGGTATCCTACATACGCAAGAGAAATAGTAATTTAAGATACGAGTGGTAAAAGTGGCATTTTATTTTGCTAGTAATAAAAGTTGCGACACGAAGCTGGTAGGTCGAGTACTGACTTTAATTTTAATTTAATTCTAGAAATCACATCAGTTAATTAGATACTCTATTACATTGAGGTTAATAATAGCTGATGCGGTCAGACGAAATTATGTGCTTTACTTCCGTGCTTTCCCAATTTCATCTGAATATTTGAGCCTCGTCGCACTATTAGCTCAAGTGTTAAACAAAATTTTGTACATTGCGCGTACCCTAAAATTAACACCTTTTACTTGTGTCTAATTAACTTTCAGTTTTCGCCACTGATCTTCAGAGCTCATAGTTTAGTGAAACAAATGAGTCACTTTTATTCAAATTCGCTCCTGTCCTTTAAGACGTAGACTATTTTACTTATAATATTATATTCATTTTTTTGTAGTTCTATTTGTGCAACGTAGCATTCCAAACATGTTTTTTACATTACCCATCCATTACTCGTGCCAGTGCACTGTATGCTCGTATATTTGCACGCAGATTAGGATGAAAATTGACGTGTTTGTAAAGATAACCTCTCACCCAGCTGGGCGTTCTTTTGAATGTCGAATCTTCGTGATTCGGTATTTAAACGGCTGTTGTGCCAACAGTGCAACAGCGGGACTGCACCTAGAAGATTGCATGAAAGCAAATACTACACCAGTGATGTATTGACATTCCGGTTTGTGTTTGCTGTAAATAACGATAACACGGAGTGAAACGCATTGTGTATTTTGTGTGTTTACGATACTAAAAGAAAGCTTTTCTTTAACTTTGCGATAAAAATAAGTACATTGTATTAAAGTTGGCACTTTCTGGTAAGATAGAATCATTTGTTTTATCGATAATCTTGTTGCATAGTTTGTTTTTATTTACATTTTCATAATTATAGCATTTCTGTAAGAAATTATTTCTTAACGTCTCTTAATCAAAACACACATCGCTACGGTGAAAATATTTACATAGAAATTGTGATAAAAATATTAATATATTTGTCAACAAAACCAAGACAGACCTCTTTTTTTCTTCTCGGAAATCTTGAGCGGTTTGGTTATGTTTCATATAGATACATACACATACGAGTATATGCATATCTGGGTATTTATAAAGGCAAGGCATATCCAGTCATGTATAGATAAGTATGTGCTACACCGTTGGCGTGCGCACGGGGGGGGGGAGGACTATTCTGAACAATTTGAATAAGGCCGCTTACGTGACGTGTTAAAAAAATATTTTCTTGTATATGTTCAATCTGTAATTTTCCCCCCTTTTTAACGGGGCAATTTGGGAAATTGTTACACATTTGGTGCTGAGGCTCTCCTTATCTTGCGACCTTGGAATGGTTTGAGATAAAAGTGTATTTATTAATTGTATTTAAAGTTATAATTTCTTTGCTTTTGTATAATATTGTATTTATGTAATACCTGGTGTATGTAAATAGAAATATTCAATTGTAAATGGGACAATGCGATGTGCGTAACAGAAACTTGTTGCATTTCCATACCGTGTGTATTGACATCATAGTACTGATGCTAATCAAAATACTTGGCGAGATATTTCCCGAGATTGGCCGCCCCAAACTTCACTATCTTTGATTCAGGATGGAGTATATATTAGATGCAGATACGTTAGTTGCGTATATGTAAAACTAACGTTTGTCCGTCATAAGTATTGTGGTCACCCAGCCGTTACACGAATCGATATGGAGCCTGTATTTACGTTTTCTGACGAAACTCAAAATACTTGTCAAGATAATCTCCCGCAGAGCAGAGTCCGTCCTTTCTTAAGAAAATCGAAGCCCTTTGGTGATTCAGATTTATAAGGTTTCGTTGCACGTTCCTTTCCGTTCGACAGAGAATTTCCCTCTCCCCACCCTCTCCCCACCGCTATTACGAAGAAGGGAAAATCAGTTCGTCGATACGTCAATACTGCCGATCATGAACCAATGAACTGCAACGATAATGGATTGTGCGGGCAGCAAGAAAGGAGGAGCGGGTTGCATAATCCGTTTTCCGAGAGAGGGCTTTGCTGTTAAGGGTCGCTGCCGTGAAAGGCCGTGCGTTGCTCCCTGCGCCCACGGGCGGAATTAGATCCGCCCTTTTAGCATCGCTCCTCGGGCCCTTTTGCGATGTCGGGCTTTTTTTTTCCGGTTTTAATGCGCCGCGGCCCGCGGTGGGTTTTGCTTCAGGGCAGGTTCTTGGGTGGTCAGTTAGGGGAGAAGGGCGTTTTGATTTTTATTGTGGACTAGCGGAAGTTCCCTTCTCACCTCATCTCCGCCTTCCCTCCTTTCCTCGCGCTTCCCCGTCCTTCCACACTCCCTTTCTCCCCTCCACAAACTTCTCCATTCCAAACCATTCTGTCCTCCGCCCTTCACCCTTTCTCCCTGCGCCCGCTATCCGCCCTTTTAGCATCGCTCCTCGGGCCCTTTTTCGTTGTCGGGCGTTTCCCATTTTAATGCGCCGCGGCCCGCGGTGGGTTCTGCTTCAGGGTAGGTTCTTGGGCGGACAGTTAGGGGAGCAGGGCGTTTTGATTTTTATTGTGGACTAGCGAAGTTTCTCGCATTGCTTGGGTTTTTTATTTGGCACACTCGTGTATTTGGCAGGAAATGGAATCAGTTGTATCTGCAGTTTGAAATGGATGTTTTTACATACTCATCATGTTCAGCACTCTTCTCTCCGTTCTGCTCCCTCCTGATCCACTTCGCTCTGTCTCTCAAGCTCCTTTCCTTCTCCGCCCTTTCCCCTTCCCCTCTCTTTTCTGTCGTTTTCCATTCTCTAACCTCCTTCCGCCTCGTCCCTTTTCTGCCGTTCTTCTTTCTGATCCCCTTTCCTCCGCCCTTCTCCCTTCAGCCCTTGTGCGCTTTTCAGCCATTCTCCACCCTTCAGTCCTTCTTCAACTTTCAGCCCTTCTCCGCCCTTCAGCCCTTCTCCCCTATTCAACCCCCATCTCCGCCCTTCAACCCTTCTCCACTGTGCAGCCCCTTCCTTTCCAACTGTTAATAATAGTTGTTCTCAGGTTAATAATAGTTGTACTCTCTCTTTGTCTTTCTTATACAATAGGAATTGAACATGGGATTCTTTAATGAATTTTCTGGGAAAAAAAAAGAGAGAGAAAGGAAAGAAGAAAAAGCTTCTTTACTTCACCGCTTGGTGCATTAAGTACTACAAACAAGAGAGCGTTTGTAAATGAAACAAAAGCAATGTCGGAACTTCCAGTTCAAAAACTGCTCCGCGTCGTTTAACCGTAACTCCGAAACAAACTACAGAAAGTGAGCACTCTGCCCTCGAGAGAGGTGCTAGTAGGGGGAGGGGGAGTTGAAAGAGCGAGGAGAATGAAGAAGAATGGAGATGGAAGTGGAAATACAAATGAAAGATGATGCGAGTGAAGGAAAGCAGAGGGAGGAAATAAGATGTAAGTAAGGATAGATTAAACATGAGGATCGATGAGAGAGAGAGAGCGATAGAGAGAGAGAAGAGGAGAAGGGAAAGAAGGGGAGAAAGGGAAATAGAGAGAGAAGGGGGAAAGAGAGAGAGAGAAGGGGGAAAGAGAGAGAGAGAAGGGGGGAAAGAGAGAGAGAGATGGGGGAAAGAGAGAGAGAGAAGGGGGAAAGAGAGAGAAGGGGGAAAGAGAGAGAAGGGGGAAAGAGAGAGAAGGGGGAAAGAGAGAGAAGGGGGAAAGAGAGAGAAGGGGGGAAAGAGAGAGAAGGGGGAAAGAGAGAGAAGGGGGAAAGAGAGAGAGAAGGGGGGAAAGAGAGAGAGAAGGGGAGAAAGAGAGAGAGAAGGGGAGAAAGGAAATGAGAGAAGGGGGAAATGGAGAGAGAGAAGGGGAGAAAGGAAATGAGAGAAGGGGAAATGGAGAGAGAGAAGGGGGAAGGAGAGAGAGAGAAGGGGGAAAGATAGAGAGAGAAGGGGGAAAGATAGAGAGAGAAGGGGGAAAGATAGAGAGAGAAGGGGGGAAGAGAGAGAGAGAAGGGGGAAAGAGAGAGAGAGAAGGGGGAAAGAGAGAGAGAGAAGGGGGAAAGAGAGAGAGAGAAGGGGGAAAGAGAGAGAGAGAGAAGGGGGAAAGAGAGAGAGAGAGAGAAGGGGGAAAGAGAGAGAGAGAGAAGGGGGAAAGAGAGAGAGAGAGAAGGGGGGAAAGAGAGAGAGAGAGAAGGGGGAAAGAGAGAGAGAGAGAAGGGGGAAGAGAGAGAGAGAGAGGAGGGAGAAGGGGGAAAGAGAGAGAGAGAGAAGGGGGAAAGAGAGAGAGAGAGAAGGGGGAAAGAGAGAGAGAGAAGGGGGAAAGAGAGAGAGAGAGAGAAGGGGGAAAGAGAGAGAGAGAGAAGGGGGGAAAGAGAGAGAGAGAGAAGGGGGAAAGAGAGAGAGAGAGAGAAGGGGGAAAGAGAGAGAGAGAGAAGGGGGAAAGAGAGAGAGAGAGAGAAGGGGGAAAGAGAGAGAGAGAGAAGGGGGGAAAGAGAGAGAGAGAGAAGGGGGGAAAGAGAGGAGAGAGAGAAGGGGGAAAGAGAGAGAGAGAGAAGGGGGAAAGAGAGAGAGAGAGAAGGGGGAAAGAGAGAGAGAGAGAAGGGGGAAAGAGAGAGAGAGAGAAGGGGGAAAGAGAGAGAGAGAGAGAAGGGGGAAAGAGAGAGAGAGAGAAGGGGGAAAGAGAGAGAGAGAGAAGGGGGAAAGAGAGAGAGAGAGAAGGGGGAAGAGAGAGAGAGAGAAGGGGGAAAGAGAGAGAGAGAAGGGGGAAGGAGAGAGAGAGAGAAGGGGGAAAGAGAGAGAGAGAGAAGGGGGAAAGAGAGAGAGAGAGAAGGGGGAAAGAGAGAGAGAGAAGGGGGAAAGAGAGAGAGAGAAGGGGAAAGAGAGAGAGAGAAGGGGAGAAAGAGAGAGAGAGAAGGGGAGAAAGAGAGAGAGAAGGGGAGAAAGAGAGAGAGAAGGGGAGAAAGAGAGAGAGAAGGGGAGAAAGAGAGAGAGAAGGGGAGAAAGGAAATGAGAGAAGGGGGGGAAATGGAGAGAAGGGGGAAGCGAGAGAGAGAGAGAGAGAGGAGAGAGAGAGAGAGTGAAAATCGACAATGTAGAAAGGAGAAATAGTGGATGGAGCATGCACATAGTGGTTAGTGGAAACAATTGCAATCGGCACACGCAGAGGGAGTGAGAGAGAAGAAAAGGAAGAGCGATTATTTATGTGTGGAAGTGGCCAGGAAAGATAGATAGTGGAAGACGAGAAGATCAAAGTAGAAGAAAGAAAACTAATATCGATTTACGTGTATGTAATTTATTTCCAGTCGATTCGATAAGTCTGTTTTTTTTTGTCTGTGAACTGTATAAACAATCCATTTCATTAAGCAACTTCACACTAAATTACTTTCTTTGTTTTTCAGACATTGTGTCAATCATTGTTGCTGTATTAATTTGTCAAGTATTGCTAGGAAACAGTATTATTCGTAACTGGCATCACTAACACCTTTCTCTAAGTTGAGATACGATCGTAAATTGTAATACCCATAAACTGAGTTGTATTTCTTTACAAAATATACTTAGTTTCGTTAAAAAAAAAATTAAAAAACCTTTCACCATTTGCTATACTTTGTTTCACGAACAACCACCAACCGCGAAAGCGTTTTAATTACCACCGCAGCAAATGCAGCGCAGTTAGAAGAGCGAGCGCATCTCATTCGGGTGTGCACGAGAGTGCACCGCGCGCATAAGTTGGCCACCCTGATCACGCTCCAGCCAGCCCGCTGGAGCCCGCCACTTGCGAGACAGCGCGCGGTTCCAACACCCGTTGAAATAACGCGACTAAACTTTGTTAGCACTCAGGGCCACTTAAGACTAATGAGCTGGTTACGTGTTCATCTAAACTTGTCGTGGTTCTGTTTAGCATTCGCGTTGCCCCGTCTCGCCGGCCGCCCGCTAGAGGGCGGCGGTGCCGCGGCTTGGGAGCTCGGGTTACTCTGTTCCGACTAGAACCCACCAGAGTCCGCCCCCTCCCCCCCCCCGCGCTGGATACAGCGGGACAGCTGTCCGGGAGGCGGGGCTAGCGAGCCAGGGCTGGGGGGCTACTCTCTGGAAAGCGTGGATGCCGGGCAGAAAAAAATAGTGAATTTCGTTGCTTTTGAAAAGCCTGGAAAGTTTGGAAGAATCGTTAAACGTCGGAGAAAGTTTTGGGAGGGGTATAAAAAGAGATATTATTCCTTAAAAACATTAGTATAGAGATTTTTCTTCCTCAATTTTTATTTCGTGAGAAATTTTGTAAATTTGCTCTTTGTCACGGCGGAATCAGAGAGATGACAAATATATAGGAAGTAACGTTCATATTTTCTTTAGGAAGTGCGAAATTTGAGAATCTCCTCAGCAAACAAGGACTGGGAAGGGGAAAAGAGAGGCGATCCTCATATAACTAGATATTCCTTAGGGGGGCAACTGAATATTAATTAGTACATCATTTCTTGCTCGATTTTTATTTGAGAAAATCTTGTTAATTTGTGCATTTTTACGGAGAGCTGATCAGTTAGTATCCGACTGACTTCATATTTTTCTAAATAGTGTGAAATTAAAATATTAGGAAAATATTTTAAAAATTCCACTGGAACTCCGGGAAGTTAAGGGAAATTTGTCTCAGGAAAAGTGGCCACCCTGCAGAGTTCTAACAGTTTTCGCAGTTTTCGGTAACCGCAGCAGTGGCCAGGGCCTCTCTGCTTTCTGGATTCCCGGATAACCCCCAGTCAGGAGGAGTTATTTAATCTACACTAACGTTACTATTATATTTTTCAATTTACATTTCCACTTCTAACAGGATTAAACAGAAATAAAACATGTTATTAGTGCTATGAATTTCAGCTCAATATTTTTACTTTTTTTGCTACGAAGTAGAGAAGACGTTATGTAATGCTGCGCAAAAAAAATGGTGAATTTTCGGCAGAGAAAGTCATTAAGCCCTGGTAACGAAAAAGTGCATAAATCTAGTTGCTAAATTTAGAAAAAAATCCTCAACCACGTAGTGAGCCGGAATCCATGTTTTGTGGGTCCGTGATACCTAAAAATCGATTGACAGCAAATCAATCGTCTCTCTGTCCGTCTGTGAATAACACTACGGCCTGAACCGTTTACACTATTTTCTCCAAAATTGATATTCCCCAATTGATCTGGCTGATGTCGCGCCCCTGCAATTTGATACAGATATTTTAATTTTGGGAGGTACTTTACATGAAGACTCTGAAACATTCTCTAAAATTTCAAAAAAATGGCTCCATCGTTTTTGATTAAATTTTGTTGTTGGATAGTGTGAAGGACGTTTAAGAAAATAGTGCAAGTCTCATGTTTGTTAAAAGCCCTGATTTTTCAAAAATTGCCAAAGTTCAAAATATTTTCGGCGTTTTCCTACAACGAAAATATTAAAGATAGAGATTTATTCCTTTAATGAAATCTGTTTCTTAATGTTTGATTTTGAAATAGGTCATGTACAAGTTTTCAAAATTTGAGTACTTTTCTCGTAATTTAGCGTGAAAATACGGGCGAGAAAGTACTTGCTGTTTTAGCACCACCATTTAACTGTAGAAATTCTATATCTTCGCGTGTCAAAAATCCAAGAAGGAAGAATATTATCTTGTTTTCTGCTTTTTCCAACTTTAATCGTAGGAAGAGAAACAAAATCAGGGGTTTCTTCATCTTGCAACGCTACTCACGGAGCTCTCTAGACTTACATTGAACTTGTTTTTAATTGTAATACCTACTGTAATTGAGCCTTTGCCCTGTTGTTGGTAAATAAATAAATGAATGAATAAATAGATAAATAAGTAAATAAATTAATAAATATATGAAGACAGGGACATTAAAGAGGGAGACGGGACGTCAAATTATCAACTATTGGCCCCCTCCCCCAAGTGTCTAGAAAAGGCGGGGGGCTATCTTTACCATGAAGCCAACTGTAGCAACATGGGTTGGATGTGCAACGATGTTTTTTACTATTGGTATTTTAAAGTCTTTCAACGTATGATTTGTGTCATTGTGTGACCACTAATGTTTTACTATATTTTTGATTTGTCTTGGTTTCTAAAGCACTGTAAAGACATTTGCTTTCGAAAATAAATTTTATCCTGATTACATAACATATTACACATACAAGATTTAATTAAAATCTAAAATCTTATACACCAATACTGACCTTCTGTTTGCATCAAAATAAGACTGAAAGAATTTGCACCAATCACCATGAATTCATACTATATAACCAACCTTTTCTCGTAGTAATTAATCATGCTTCCTGCGGTATCTATAGCACTGCAAGCGCAACCTGAGTAGGCACTCGATTAGCACGTGCCCTTCTTGTCGCGGGGGTTTACTTAAGTGATTCATTAATTTGAAAACCCTTTTCGCCTCGCGACGTTTATGAAAATTTAACGTACTTCGTAACCTTGACGAGAAAGTACCAGTGAGGTTTACTCAGCAAAAAATATTCATGAGTTTCCAAGTTAAGTAACACAAAAAAACAACGTTCAGCTAACACGATTTTCCTCTTCTCGCGTTGAATTATGAAATTCTAAGAGAACATTGCCGTGAGGTGAGGCTGCTGTGAAAATACTTGTTCTGAAAAGTGGGAAAACGTATTCATCAAAACATTGTGTGCTTTGTATTTGGGCTTATGTGTAATTTTATCAAATTCTACTAACACGCTTAATCATAACTGTAATGCAGAAGAGAAGTTCGATGAGGAGGGATTTAAAAACACAGGTATTGTCAAAAGTTCATGCTTGTCAAATATAAAAAAAGGTTAACACGTATTCTAATTTCGTAAACACAGTTGGTTCTCGAGTATAGTATAGTCCTCAAATAAAAATAGTTGGTTCTCAAGTAATCCTCAAATAAAATTTGTTAATTATAATGGTCATTTGTATGAAAGAGAGACGTCTAGGTCGAAAAATGATTTAATAGTATCAGTGTGTTTATGGTACATAATCAGAAGTGATACATTAATGATTGATTAATAATGATTGCTCCTATTATTATAGTCCGCTACCAAACGAAAATTAATTTCTCTTAATTACTTCTTTCCGTTAAACAAATTGCATTAAAGATACATTTGACATTCGCAATGTTCTAATTTTTTTAGTTATTTTATTTATTACTTTAATTTTGTTCACTGTCTATATTTAACACTATGTTCCAATAGAGTAAATTTCTGCCCGGGATTATCAACCATTTTTAATTTTTGTATATAAATTGTTCATACCGCTGAATTGATACCACAATTATATTTCGAATAATTTCTGCTATTTTAGTTTTATCATGCCATCTATTGTATTTGCTATTGAATGTTTTATTTAATTTTTTATACATGTTGTGTTTAGTATTAAATTATTCATTTACATTCCGTTTTGTACATCATCTAAGTACAAACAGGTTAGTGTGTAAATCAATGTTGTCATTAGGACGTCTTTCTGCTCTTTCATTTCCGCACTTCTTCTAAGAATAGGGTGTGCTGAAAAATGCGGAGCCACTCAGAAAAATGAGAAGAGCGAGTCCCAACCCAGGGCCTTGACCCGAAAGAACGTGAGTTCAAATCCCTCTCTGAGCCAAAATATATGCCATTTGTCTTTCCTCACAGAGAATGTTCTCATTGTTCCTCACAAAGATTCTAGCATTCTATTGATCGCAAACACACGGATGTACATGTTAGAGCGAATATTCCCATCCGAGGATAGCACAACACACGGATGTACATATGTCAGAGCATATAGTGAGGATAGCATATTAGTGAGCCGCACGACGCTACTCAAGTGCTGAAATCGGCACACTACCTAAAGACAGTGAAAGAACCATCAAATGAAGACTCATTAATTGAACTATGATATCACCACACTCTAATATCAGTTTTTAAATCACCATCATCAGTCCTGCTTTGACGTGTTTGTGACGATACGTGTTTGGCAAAATTATGCCAGCAATTGATAAACTTGCACTGAGACATTAGATAGGTTTCGACCGCCTCCCTGTGTGAACGCTCTTTCCCAACTTTCGTGTTTTTTTATAAGTACATAAACAAACTGATTGTAGATGGTTGAGACTGAAACTGTTGTTTTAGTCCAGACATTAAATATATCATAGGGGATAAACTAAGTCAAATATCCCATTGGCTTGTGGGGATTCCTCCTGCCTCTCCGAGACTAAATTCAAACCTCATGACGGTAGTGTGGGTGAGCGTGTGTTTGTACGTGTGTAAGGAGTAAGGACAGGACAAAGAATTAGAAGAAGAAGAGACGATCATGCGCAGCTATAACCCCTTTGTTAGGATACTTCTCCGGCAATCGCCTGGATAAATAATCATTAAAAACAATTGCTCGGAGCACATGAAGTAGTAGGCTTCCGCGGCCAGAGTCATGTGCGTGATCTGGGCTGTCCAGGGGATACCGCGTCGAAGGCTATGTTGCCGACGTTTCGGCCATCCTGTCGTGGTCTTCCTCAGTGGCCAATAGTACTCGGACCAGACATGCATGTACACCCGACCGCTGACCATCACGGCGCGTACCAGCCCTGAGGAAGACCACGACAAGTTGGTCGAAACGTCGGCAACACAGCCTTCGACGCGGCGTCACCCGGACAGCCCAGATCACGCACAACCCGGAGCAGGTTTGTAGGTACCGCCGAAAATCCACCACCATGGGGACTCGAACCCAATCCGTCGGGATTCGAAGCCCTGGTAAATGGATGGACTCTGGAAAAAAGTCCTAGTGGGGAAAAAAAAAAAAAAAAAAAAAAATCTCATAAATAAATTATGAGGGTCGCTGAAATGAAAGTAGGGCTGCTGGCGGTTTGACGAAGAGGGACACAAGTTAAATAATGGCTGTACAAGTCGCCCTGAAGGTAGATAACACCGGCTACCAAGTCTGTAATCAGCTTAAGAAAGCTTTTAAAGGAGGGCAGTAATAAGGTCCGGGTTGGCGTAGAAAAATGGTTCCTCAACCAATTCCTTAAGTTCATTACTCAGCGTCGTTGTCGTCGGAAGACTTCAAGGAGAATAATGTTTATTATTATTATTATTATTATTATTATTATTATTATTATTATTATTATTATTATTATTGTTACTATTACTATTATTATTATCTAATTATTATGCCTTTATTGCCCTAATGTACAGTACATAACTCAAAATACGCACACATGAAAATGACTAAACGCTTAAAAATAAATGCAATTAAAGCGTGATTGTCCTTCAAAGCAATGAGAGAGTGTTGTATCATCGCTTCAATTACATTCTTTATTTAATAGTTAATATTAATAGTATAATTTAATATAAGTAGTTAATAGTATTTGCTATTAATATACTTACCCGTATTATGTTTGTGTTGTACATTGTATCGGAATGAAATGAAAAATAACGAAAATCGAAGTAACTGAAGAAAATAATTAGGTGCGTCAAAGAACATATTTCAGAAAAGGGGAGGGTGTCACAAAGTTCGTTCTTTTCCAAAAAAATTGGCCGATGTCTCCTTTAAAAACCAAGAAAACATTCGGACAGGTACCGAGGCAACGGAAGAAATGACCCACGGAAACAAAAGAAAATAAGACAGCCGAGAACGTCTTTTAGAAAGTTGCCCCACTCCTTGCCTTTTGTTCTTTGAATGGCTGCCTGGTTATTAATTTGTTCTGGAGTCTTTCGACGATCCAGACAATGCTCACGGATTATCAAACAAAAACTGCTCGAGGACGATGGATTACACGTTTCCTTTGTTTTTAATGGGAGAGCAACACGGAGCCAAACGTTTGGGCCGAAACGGCGGAAATATTTTTCTCTAATCCAAGGAAGACTTGGAATTCTGTGAGTTCTTCGTTAAAGTGTTTTCAAATACAACAAAAAAATCAGTTTACGAGCATAGATATTAGTACTTATCTTTACTGTCCAGTGTTTGGAA
This sequence comes from Gryllus longicercus, assembly GCA_038098605.1. NCBI lineage: Eukaryota > Metazoa > Arthropoda > Insecta > Orthoptera > Gryllidae > Gryllus > Gryllus longicercus. The sequence continues at coordinate 482,585 of JAZDUA010000786.1, read as the reverse complement.
AGGGTAACTTTGCGTTTCATGTGCGGGAAAGAAGTCATGAAATTATCAAACAACTGGTTACTGCAAAGTAAACAGAACACTTGGATGACATCAAAATGGCATTTAATGACCTATGAGTATAAATGTTTTCCATGAATTTATACTAAAGCAGTTATTTACTTACATATTTCGAGTTTTTAAGCATACGAATGAAATGTTGCCGGGCGAGATGACGGGGAAATTAAAGTCCGGTATTATTAAATGAAGACCCCCCAAATCACTTTGGTACGAAGAGCAAACATGCTTTATATTAAAACGAAATCTTGGTTACTTACTCCAGTACACGCTTGGGATAATGAATTCTCAAGATGTGAGGGGGAAGCCATTTTGGTTCCGTAATTTGTTTACTGTGGAATTCCGTACATTTTTGTACGGTCTTGTCTTTTTTTCAGTACGAGTACGGCAAAATAAATGCTGCCGTTCTCGTACGTCAAAGTAACAGTTTCCTGTTAATTAAGCCAGTCTAGTTTTCGTACATGAGCCCAGGGGCGGTGCCCCGCCGATGGGAGACACCTGGTTGGGGAAAACTCAACAAGCCTTCGTGTAGGTCAGTGCCAGATCTGACCATATACCGGGGGAAGATTACCGCCCCCTCCCGCGATAAAAACACTCACTACACTTACGGGAGTAATGACCGTAGCAATTGACGTGCCCGGAAACGCGAAACAGTCACGATTAGGTGAATTAACGCTTTCGAAATCCGGGGATCACTTTCCGATCAATAATCAATGAAGCTAAATTACAGTGTACATGTATGAGTGCTGGAGTGGGCGACCCCACTGATGGGGGAACACTGGTTAGGGAAACCTCAACAAGCTGTCGTGTCAGCGCTAGATCTCATCATGCACCGGGGGAAGATCACAGCCACCTCCAGCGATTAAAACATGTACTATACTTACGGGAGCAACGACTTTTTTTTTTTTTGTTGATGCTCCTGGAAAGACGTAATAATCAATCGATTACCGCCACCTACCGCTATTAAAACATTCACTACACGTATGGGAACAATTACCATAACAGGTGACGCGCTCCGACACACGAAACAATCAATCAAGCCACGATTAGGCGAGTTAACACACTCGTAATCCGGGGATCTTGTTGCGAGAAAAAAACGAAAAGAAAAAAGCTGATGGGAACTGCTTGGAAGAGCGAAAAAGTATTTCCCGTCCAACCGCTGCGCTGCGATTCCACATAGCGCGCCGCCGCGAAAAGACTACGGAACCGGAACCAGCGCCGCGCGCATGACCGGCCGGTTCAAGTGAATGGGGAGGGGAGGGGGAGGCAAAGTGCTGCGTCATTGCCCGAGGTGGCCGTCGCGCCGGCGGGTCACGTGACCAGCTCATTACGCGCCGAAAAACGCGACCACCCCTCGCCCCGGGTCCCCGTTTGTTTTGTTCCGCTCCCGGGTGCTGCTAGTCCACCCTGTGGTCCGCCTGCTCATTCTCACAGGACCTCGGCTCTCTCTCATTATCTTTTTCTCTCCTATCTCTTTCTTTGTCTATCTCTCTTTTTCTCTCCTATCTCTCTTTCTCTATCTTCTCTCTTTCTCTATCTTCTCTCTTTCTCTATCTTCTCTCTCTTTCTCCATCTTCTCTCTCTCTTTCTCCATCTTCTCTCTCTCTTTCTCCATCTTCTCTCTCTCTTTCTCCATCTTCTCTCTCTCTTTCTCCATCTTCTCTCTCTTTCTCCATCTTCTCTCTCTCTTTCTCCATCTTCTCTCTCTTTCTCCATCTTCTCTCTCTCTCTTTCTCCTCTCTCTCTGTTTCTCCTCTCTCTCTGTTTCTCCTCTCTCTCTCTGTTTCTCCTCTCTCTCTCTGTTTCTCCTCTCTCTCTCTCTGTTTCTCCTCTCTCTCTCTCTCTCTCTCTGTTTCTCCTCTCTCTCTCTCTGTTTCTCCTCTCTCTCTCTCTGTTTCTCCTCTCTCTCTCTCTCTGTTTCTCCTCTCTCTCTCTCTCTGTTTCTCCTCTCTCTCTCTCTCTGTTTCTCCTCTCTCTCTCTCTCTGTTTCTCCTCTCTCTCTCTCTCTGTTTCTCCTCTCTCTCTCTCTGTTTCTCCTCTCTCTCTCTGTTTCTCCTCTCTCTCTCTCTGTTTCTCCTCTCTCTCTCTCTGTTTCTCCTCTCTCTCTCTGTTTCTCCTCTCTCTCTCTGTTTCTCCTCTCTCTCTCTGTTTCTCCTCTCTCTCTCTGTTTCTCCTCTCTCTCTCTGTTTCTCCTCTCTCTCTCTGTTTCTCCTCTCTCTCTGTTTCTCCTCTCTCTCTCTGTTTCTCCTCTCTCTCTCTGTTTCTCCTCTCTCTCTCTGTTTCTCCTCTCTCTCTCTTTCTCCTCTCTCTCTTTCTCCCCTCTCTCTCTTTCTCCTCTCTCTCTCTCTTTCTCCTCTCTCTCTCTTTCTCCTCTCTCTCTCTTTCTCCTCTCTCTCTCTTTCTCCTCTCTCTCTCTCACACACACACACACACACACACACACATCCCTCCTTCTACCCCGTACGGCCGTTCTCTGGGCCATCCATGATCTGCTCTAGCTTCCCCCTTCCTTTGTACATTTCCTTCTTTTGCCTTTTCTCCCTATGTTCCACGCTTCTTTCTATCCCCACCCTCTCGCTGTGTAACCGTCCCCATTTCCCCAACGCCCAGTCGGCGTCGTCTCTCTTTCACCCGCCTCCGCCCACGCGCCGGCAGGTCGCGTTTGTTGACTGCGAGCGCAGCACGCGACCGCTCGACCGGAACACGCGGGGTGGGTGGGGTGGGGGTGCGGTCGCTTTTTGTCTGCGCCCTCGACCGCTGATCCCCCTCCCCTCCTGGCCCCCCTCCCCTGGTTGATAGCCCCGCGCCCGCACTCTCTTTCGCCCACGATTCGTGGTGATAATGAGTGAACAGTGAATAATATTCAGGGACTGGTACGCAACTGACCCAGACCTACTACGCTGTGCTGGATAGATTCGTGTGATCATTGTGCCGTGTGAAAGGTGATAATTATTTATTCTCGCCGTTATGAGACGTTTTTATCAGTTTGCCGACTTCGAATAGTTAATTACGTATCTAGTACAGAAAATGAATCTTTCGCGTACGAGTGAAATGTTTCTTTTTTGATTCTTTTTTTTTCAACTGAATTCATTAAAACAATGTTGAGATTATTCTCAGTGTGTAAGGCTGCATGCGTGTTGATTCATGCCCAGTGTTTTGTTTACTGTGGAGTATTCAACTGTTTTATATGGCCATGGTTTCTTTGCGGTGCCCGTACAACAAGTCTACTCTGATGTACTCGTATCTCAAAGTAACACTCATCGATTAATAAACAATGAAGGTAGTGTCCCTGCACGAATGGCGAAAAAATTACTTGCGTACATTTAAGAGCACTTAACAAGAACAAGAGTGGCTCAGAGCGGCAACGGATGCCCTAGCTATAAAGCTAAGTCGAATTCACCCGCTGCCTGGATGAGAATTCTAGCGGCCGGCTGCTGTGAGCGGTAGCTTTCCGTGGTTTCTCCGATCAAAACCGGGCGAATGCCGAAGCAGTCCCCTAACAAACGGGCCACGGACCGCGCACGATCTTTTGTTTCCATTTCTTGTCCTGTTCTACCTTTTACATGCCCTACCGTACCAATCATGCCCAGCGACTGGTCGGGAGCTCAGAGGTTTTCCCGGCAGGAGCGGTGACCCGCTGGTGTGACATACATGAATGAGGAGAAACCCAGCTAGTCGACGTGTGTAGGTCTACGCCGGATCTCACCACCCAGCTTGGGAAGATCACCCGAGAAAAATATCCCGTGCAAAACCATGCACTACATTTACGGGATTGATGACCTTAGCAGTTGGCGCGTCCAGAACCGGTAATCAATCAAAAGAAACACGTACGCAAAAGTGAGTGGGCACGAGTTCTACAACTTTGCTGAACCCTGGTAAACACTGATGACTGCGCGAAGAATTGCGGTGCCAGCGAAATTTACTGACTTCGCAGAGAAGGGGGAGGGTAAGGCGGGAAGGGACTGAATAGAGTTGAGCGAAGCGAAGCGGAGCGGACTGCAAGAGAGAGCGCACCGAGAATGTAATAGTAAATTACATTACAAGGCGAGAAAGTGGAGGTTTCCGTGACTAATCGGGAGAGTTTCAGGACGAGTCCGATGGCCCGAGTCTAGGAATCCCCCTTCGTTGTCGGTGAAAGTCACTTTTGCTGGTGATGTGCAATATTTTATTTGAGATGTCGATTTTATGTCACATTATCCTCTTGGACAAAATGTCGATGTACAAATTAAATACACGATTACGAAACATACTGTTCGTCCGTTCAGGGTTTTATTGTCTAATTGTTGTACTTTTAGTACTAAGTACTAAAAGTGATTTTGGTGAAAGTACTTTTGGTACGTTTCCAGGTTGGTGTTGAAAAAATTTGAAGATTCATGACCGAGAACTGTGAATGTATGCGTTACTTTCTACACCACAGGTTTCCAACGGGGTTGGTCTCTTCCCCCTGAATTTTTTGGAGGTCAATAACTCAATATGAACAGGCGTCTGATCAGCATAATCAAGATCGCAGTGATTGCGAAAAACAATATTAATGAGCTTGATGGTAAATTGTTTCCTGATATAAAGCAACCAAATAATATATAGACTAATAAATTACAAGTTCTCTCGTATTTAGTATCCGCCGTTCAACCTTAATAGTTACAACGTTTAGACAACTCAAGTTGTAACTATGCTTCTACAACGATACTACGTCGCGCAAAAAAGTAATTTCTGCAATCCCACGGTAGTAATGTTATGAGCAATTCTTAAAAGCATGCGACATTTTGTAACCATTGTTCCGCAAAAAAGATTTGAAACTCAGCTACTGAAACGTGGAAGCGTCTTTTTATTTTTGAAAATAGATATTTACGAGAAAATAAAAATTTACAAAATTATCTTTAAGGTATTTATGAGCAATTCTTTGCGTTATGGTTGTGGATGCTGTACATTGAAAACGTTCGGGGGTCGAAAAAGCAAACAACTCTCTTTAAAGGGGCAACCAAAGAAAATGGTTGGACATTTCTGCTTAGACGGACTCAAATAAATAAAATTAGTTGAATTTCACACTTTCGATAAAATTGGTTTCTTTCTTATATAGTGGATTTTGTGAAAACAAAACACACAGCAATGGTGGAAAGTTCATCTAATTTATTCTCTAACTAAGAATCCGTGGATTAGTGATGAAGTATGTACGTGCAAAAAACCTCATTTTGTTGGCGCTTAAAAGTGCGCACCAACCGTTGTCTGCGAATACCGCACATTGCGAGGAGTACTCTACCGGAACACGCGAGGGCGGTGTGGGGATAGGGTTGGGAGTGGCGTGGGATTGGGGTTGGGCGTGCGGTCGTTGTTTTGTCCACACCACTGGCCACTGACCGCCTATCCTTCCCCATCCCTAACCGTCTCTCGCGGGCTCCGACGGTCGTGCTTAATAATCAGAATAACACGGGCGACTACACAGAAGTATTTGATGTGGTAGGCGTTCCGCAGGATTCGAATTTGAACTTTTTAATTTTTAAAGCTAACCCGTTTGTTGTTTTGCCAGTTTTCAATATTCTCGATGCAGGCTTAGTAGCACGATTCTGTGGTGTGTCATTTCGTACTCCCTCCATCAATTTTCGTCCCATCATCGTTCATCAATTTGTTTGTTATTTATTTACTTAAAATCAAAACGGGACAAAAAATAATTCTGGATTTTAATATTTAGCTTGATAAATATGGGGAAAACAATTTTCCTTTTGTGATTTAATCGTGCGTACATTCATTATACACATTATTATTATTATTATTATTATTATTATTATTATTATTATTATTATTATCATTATCATTATTATTATTATCATTATTATTATTCAAAATGCGGCTAAAAGTTATTGTAAATATTAGTAGAAAATGGAGTTTCCGTGAATAGTACTGAATTATTAAAGTAAATAAAAATCATAAATTATTTTTTAAAAAGCTGTTCAATTACATTTTTTAGATGGTTGTTGCGTACACTTTCTCCCAGGGAAATGTGGGAACACATTAGAATTTTAGTCGCGTGTAAAAGCTACAGGAATCTTAAAAAAGTTCAAGGATATTTTTTTTTCTTGTGAGTTCCAGCAGTAGCGTTGGATCACAGTAAAATTAAAGGATATACACACGCATCACACAATGTGTTACATATTCTTATATTATTTATTTTTTTCACTTCTGATATTCTACTATTTCTTAACAAACTCTCACTCTCAACTGTTCAACCTAATACCTCACTTTCAACTGTTCCTCTGATGTGGCTTTACATATCTCCACGTCCTCCATTATCGTCTCCACATCCTCTGTGCTACTGCACAGTACCACCTGACCACAAAGCTGCGGTAACACACGCGGGGTATGCCCCTCATTGATGATTAACCACTTCCCCGCGCCGAGTGTACTCATGGACACGGGACATTGTTTGAAGTTAAAATTTATTAATAATAATGTCCTCTCATTTTCGCTTATTGGCTGCAACGAACTATATTTCGATGCATTTCATGTCGAATAATAGAGACCAATACTTTGAAAACACCCCAATGAAATTTCACTGACATTTTTTTTAAACGACCTACATATCGTTTATTTTCTCCTTAAAAAAAAAAAAAAAACAAAAAAAAAAACAAAAAAAAAAAAAAAAAAACGTTTGCCAGTCGCGGTGAAATGTGGTCGCAGCGTGTTCAAATATTTTTGCTGTGTTTGGTTTCTGTGATTCGAGTCACAGAGTTCAGATATTTTACATGACGGCACCCCGAAAAGAGGAGTGATGCTTTTTTGACGCCCTACGAGTCTCTTTTTCCTCGGGGAATGTAAAGGGATCGTCCCATTTATTTTGACGAATGGGAGTGTCGAATATTTCGCGACCGTGCGAGATAGAACGAGTTGGAGCGAATCGCATCGTTCGATGATAAATGCAAAGTGTGTGACAAAGAAAGAAATTGTGCAATTTCAGTGCTGGACTGTGAAAGAGGATAGTCTTAAAAATATCGAACACGTACAATTCTTAACAGAATTGAATACTGTTTCATGATAATGGGGTGACCTCGCAATACACTGTTCATCGATTGTTCAAACTAATTCAGTCGTCGATGCATGTGAACCTTTTGGCTATTTTTTTCCATTTTTTTAATTCTTGAGGTGTTCGCTTACTCAAGTGAATTATTCGAAATATTCCACCCGAAAATATTTTCATCATCGGTTTCAGATATGGAGTTCCCATTTTCCATTGTATTCAATTTCTTTTAGTATATATCTTCTCTTTATATATTTCGTCGTGTTATTTTTTTCTGTAGGTATAATGCTTGAGATCAGACTTTTTATGAAAAAAAATGTAATATATTTGCGAGTAGGTCTTTCTCTACATGTAATGCAACGAAAAAATCACGTGTAATGAATCTCAATCTGTTTAGAATTTAGGAACGGTTCATAAAAACAATTTGTGGGTGATGATGCATTTCCTAACTCCAGGAAACATTAAATTTATCTTCTATTCGTGGATTATGAGCAATTTGAACGAATGATGTAAATAGTGAAATCGCGTTGAAGTTCATTGAATAGTTTAATAATATGAAGAAAGTAAAAGTAATGTCAAAGGTTTCTGGAAAGTTAATGAAATGTTCAAAAAGTCTGAGATTAGAATAGAAACATTTTATATCGATTCCTTGCTCATCGTCGCAATCAGATTAATTTCTTTTCCCTTTTTCATCCAATTTCATTTTCGTTCCTGTCCGATTCTGTTGTTTTCTCGGTGTTCCTGGACTCCTCTGTAAAACACCGCATTACGAACCTCCGCGAGACGTACTCTCCAGGCCAGTGTGTTTTCATGATTTGCTTCTGTTTGAATCGTTTTGTAAAACCGTACTCAGCTGCTACGAGCATTTGAATTAATCAAAGGGAAAGACCGGTGTAAAGCAAACGCTGGTTGGTTTGGTCCGCACCGAAGTTACGGACATGCAGCCAAGTCTAACGGTTTTGCTACTTCTTGTAAGGAAACAAAATGCTCATAATACCCAACGTCTGGCTCTTTGGAGCGCTCTATTTGTATACGTTAGCAACATAACAGTGATTTAGACATACAAGGTACAGATGCTACCAGGTAGCTCCAACAATGGCGTTGCGCTAACGGCCGAGACTGCAAAGAGAACGTGCAACGTTCGAAGAGTTCAACTCGGGGAAAATCTGGGTTAAAGAGCAACAAAGTGTTTAAAATTATCATTTGTCGTTATGAGGATCAGCTTTTCGACTATATCCTTTAGCAAGACAAGGTTTTAAGCCTTAATTAATTTTGACGACACAGGATGCTGATGAGGGGTGAAGGGACAATCAAAAATATGATCATTCCTACGCAGAACTCGAACGTGATGCAGCCTACTTGGCGCAGACGACGGCTGCCACAACAGTCTGCGCTACGGGCCCGACTTCTTCTTCTTCTTCTTCTTCTTCTTCTTCTTCTTCTTCTTCTTATTATTATTATTATTATTATTATTATTATTATTATTTATTACTCCTCTACTTCTCATGAAATGTCGGAGCATGGCTGCTCGAGACACAACGTGTGTACTAAAATATGGAGCTGCTGCCATGAAGACCTTCCTCATACTGAGTACTAAAAAACTTTTGTGTAATCCTTAAGTTGACTACATATCCGTTGTTAATTCAGGGTTCTGTTCAGATACATTTTAGTATTATTGTTGTTATTTCTGAAATCTCAATGAAATGTCCGTGGAGTTTGAGAAAGTATACGTTTTCTGTGTATTCCTTATTGTATTTCATCATAATGAAACGAATCCCCCCCTTTACATCCAAAGTCACCTAATCACTCTTTCTGTTTGTTCTTTCGTTCCTGTACTCCGCACTGTACGTAATACACCGCGGTGTGAACCGAGCAGTCACGCAATTTGATGGTCCAGAAATGTGCCCGGAGAGCGGCCAAACGGAGCAGTTGGTTTGCCTCGTGTCTACCTCTGCCGCCGGGGAACTACCAATAAGCCACTGCGGCGCGATGATGAGTGACGTGTAATTGCGAATCTGGGCAATCGTGCGAAGACGGGTGATCGGCGCGAGGACGGGTGATCGGGGGCGAGGACGGGTGATCGGGGGCGAGGACGGGTGATCGGGGGCGAGGACGGGTGATCGGGGGCGAGGACGGGTTATCGGGGGCGAGGACGGGTTATCGGGGGCGAGGACGGGTGATCGGGGGCGAGGACGGGTGATCGGGGGCGAGGACGGGTGATCGGGGGCGAGGACGGGTGATCGGGGGCGAGGACGGGTGATCGGGGGCGAGGACGGGTGATCGGGGGCGAGGACGGGTGATCGGGGGCGAGGACGGGTGATCGGGGGCGAGGACGGGTGATCGGGGGCGAGGACGGGTGATCGGGAGCAAGGATGGGTGATCGGGGGCGAGGACGGGTGATCGGGGGCGAGGACGGGTGATCGGGGGCGAGGACGGGCGACCAGCGCGGAAATGATCGCGCGTTTTGTAGATGGCAACTTGCGTTTTGCTTTGGGAGCACTAGGCGCAAGAGAGAGAAGGGTACTACTAAGCGACCTGTGTATTGGGGATGTGGCATTGAGTCGATATTTTCGATGGAGATAAATCCTTGAGGCCGGGCTGCACTGATCAGTGGTTTTCGGTGGTTTCAACACCATTCGAATGCCGGAGTAGTACCCTACCAAAAGGGCCACGAACCATGCGCGATCTTTCTTTCCTCTTCCTTGCCCTATCCTCTCCCCTTACACTAGCATGCACCACACTCCACACATGGCGGGAGACCGGTGGGGAGCTTAGAGCTCTTCCCGGCTGTGATGGTTAAGATCAACACCAGGCGAATGCCGGAGCAGTACCCTAACAAACGGGCCACGGACCGCGCGCGATCTTTCCTTCCTCTTCCTTGGCTTTCCTCACCCCTCACTCCTACACACTTACACGCACTGTACACCACACATGTTAGGAGACCAGACGGTAGCTTTGGGTTTGTCCCGGCTGGGAAGGTGCCACTGCTGGAAGATACCTAGTTGGGGAAAAACCCAGTAAGCTGAAGGTTGGCGCCGATGCTTGCCATCCAGTGCGGGAAGATCACGGCACATCTCATGATAAAACATGTACTTGACTTACGGGTCTGTCAATTGTTGACATGAACTAGACACGTAAAATGTTTTCCGGAAACATGAAATAATCAATCAGTCGATGTTTTTGAATCGTCGATGTTTTTATAGAAATCGATCTCGCTAGTCCTGAAATGAATACGCGTAATTTTAGGCAGTCTGCAATATGTTCTCGCACATTAGTGATGGTAGAAACAAGCAAAATTACATTATTTATATTAGTTCGATTTTAGTTTTTATTTAACTTTTTTATTATTTTATTAAGAGAGGAATCGACTCTCTCGAATCCGCATTAGCTCAAATATTTTATCTCGTTTTGTTAAGTTTTCTCCCCTGTTCTTATGAGTACCAGTGTTAACTTCAATCCTCTGAGATGAGTTCTGTGAATCATTATCCTTTATGAAACACCGTTTAGCTGTTATGCGGAAGAATCACAAACCTTGTAATTTGAATCTTCTCTGACTGAGACTGAAACACAGAATCCTTATAATTTTTGACTGAGGAAGAACAACTTGTTAATGTTTGTTCATTAATGACGTGCATCACGGTCGCTTATTCAGCGAAATATTTGAGCTCAGGTGACTACTTGTGTCTTTTTCGTGGAATTAAATTGTGTAATGTATCAATGTAGCTCCTGCTAAGCTCTTGAGATTCCTTTCAGAAACGTTGTAAGATTTAATTTATTAGAAAACTGGAATGCTAAAAGACCCGTCCACATCTTATGAAGAGATGTAAGATATTCGACTTTAAAGGTTTTTTACTATATGAAAAGTACTCTATACATTTTACATTTATGACTACGTTCACATTTCGTACCAGAAAATCCGATATTGCATTGAAACTTTTAATTTGTTCCATTGAATGACATATTCCTATTTCTTTTTGTAATTATTTCTTTTTCTTACAGGTGGGTGCAAATAATTTCATTATCTCAAAGGAAGCAACACTGAAAAGTGAGTAACATCTTTTATGACTTTTTCCAATATACTTCTTAAAATTATCAATTTTCTAAAATGTTGACATCGCTTGATTTATTGTACTTATAAGAAAATTTAATGAAATAAAATAATTTTGTTAGATTTTCACAAGAAACATATCATTTACAATTTTACCATTGATTTCGGTCTATGGAGGAATTCTTCAGAATTCTTCAGATGTTTTGTACCCTTCAGGTTGTTCGACTGATTAAAGAAGTCTATATTGTGGTCTAGATGTTATGTAAACAAATGCATTTTTTGAACTGTTGATGCTTTTTGAATTCTCGTCTCTTCTGAATCTCATTATTTTTTAACCCTCGAGATTTTTGGACCCTCGAATTTTCTGAACCTTCAAGTTTTGAGAATCAATTTTTTTTATACCTCCATTTTCTTTATATTCTATAGAATTTTGGAACCCAAAAGATTTGTGTTATTCCTCGATATTTCTTTAAATCGTGGAAGTTGTTTTTGAACAATTAGTTGTTTTTTTGTGAACTCCTGGAGGTATTTTGACTCCCTCGAGGTTATTTCGGATCCGTGAGGTCTCTCGAAAGTTCTTCGAAGGTCGCTCAAACTGTCTAGTTTCGAATTAACGAGCATGTACTACATATATCCCTAATGTGCTCTTCCGCTCACCCCCAACCCGCTCCTTTCGTGTCGGGTTACCATCAGACTCGCCCCCGCCGGCGCCCTCGTGGGCGCGCGCTGTTGACTCTCCGCGGCCCTTGGGTCCGCCAGTTCTGCTAACCCCTTCCCACCACGCCCGGTCCCGCCCCGTCCCTCCCCGCCCCGTCCCTCCCCGTCCCTCCCCACCCCATCCCGCCCCGCCCCTCCCCGTCCCTCCCCGCCCCGTCCCTCCCCGTCCCGCCCCGCCCCGTCCTGCCCCGTCCCTCCCCGTCCCTCCCCGCCCCGTCCCTCCCCGCCCCGTCCCGACCCGCCCTGCCCCAATTTGCTGTCATCCCGCCCAGCCTGGCTCCAACCCCGCCCCGAGCTGCCCCGCCCCGCCCCGCCCAGCCTTTCTCCTTCCCGGCTCGTCCCTACCCCGCCTTGCCCCACCCCGCCTCACCCTGCACCGCCCCGCTCTTTCCAGCCCCGCCTCGTTCTACCTCGTCCCGCCCCGCTCTTCCTCTCTCCGCCCACCCCGCTCCTATCAGCTCCGCTATGCCCCGCCCACCCCGCTCCTATCCTCTCGGCCCCGCCCCTCCCCGCTCCGCGCCGCGCTGCCGGCGCCTGCCTGCTCCTCCGCAATTGAGGCCAGTGTACCGACCGCCGCCTCCGCGCCACCGGCGGCGCCATCATGTGTGTACCCAGCGGCGCCGCCACGCCCGCCCTCCACCCCCTCCCCCACTCTGGCCGACGCCGTGATGTCACCGCATCACCGACCCTTCCCTCTCGCTCTCAGAGTCGGGCCTAGGGGTGCCAACGTGGCGAGGCTGGGGACGGAAAGTGTGGTCGGCTGTCGTGATCTTTGAATTGACATCGTATTCGGTGTTCATTCCAAGAATGTAGTCATTTACGAGTATTTAATGTTAACATTAGCGCTTATCAAATCTTACAATGTAGGTTGGTATTGATATGTAACCGTAACCCACAGCGGAGTGGTTACAGCGTTAGCCGCGAGCTACTAGGTATGCGGATTCGAATCTCACCGGGGTTGTGGCTTGGTGGGGTACATCCCAACCACCATGTGCATCATTTTCTTCCCAGAATCCGTGCCGAAATGAATTCGATTGCCTGCATTCTCGGTTGTTGGAGCATGGTTGATTTCTCTGAGCTAAACCACGCCTTCCTTTGGAGGGGAAGTAAAGCCGGCTGTCCCATGTTAGTAGATTTACTTGCATGTAAAAGATCAAGTCTAAATGACGTAGCTTCTGAGCAAAATTCCAATCGCCTGTTTCTCGCCCAAGAAATACACCCTTCCTCTGCTAGTTGTTGAAAGGAGCGTAGCGAAAATTGCCTGGTCAGACGGAAGAGCGGGCCTCATGGCTGGGTCTCATGAGTCGAGCCTGATGGCCGAGTAAAATAAGGCAATCCAAATCCAATTCAATTCAATTCAATTCAATTCAATTCAATTCAATTCACCCTGAACGTACCCACGACTGCATATGCATTCACTGCACTACGCGTCATGTTAAGAGGAAGAGCTCAGACCTTGCCCTAACTCGGGAGGTGCCCCGCTGGGGGGAGATACCTGGTAGGAAAATTCTCCGCAAGCTGACGTGCAGATCGGCGACGGATTACATCACCTGGAGGGAAACACCGCCATCTCCCTTGATAAAAGCATGCACTACATTTACGGGACAAATGACCATAGCCGTTGACGTGCCCCAATATGTAAACGAATCAGTCATACGGATTCAGTCGTAGGACATTATACTGGTGTTGCTAACGTCCTACTGCATACCAATATAGCTACCAATACATAATACACGAATGTACCATGCAGTATATAATTAATTATAGTTAATATGCTATACATTCTTATAAACTTCTAGTAAAAAAAATATGGGGATACTTGTTAAACATTACACCGTTTTTAATTTCATGTCCCGTGTTCAGAGGGGGGGGTATCCAATCTGACGATTCAAATTCAAAATTTATGTTCCTCGATTGGACAATAGTGCTCTATCTCCTAACTCATCACGGGCGAAGAAATCGAAATCGACTCTACATTCTAATACACAGACTAGTAGACAGTCATATTTTTGTTCTGCTTAAGGTTCAACAACCAGAGGTACATTTCTAAGAAATACTTCCGTATAAGAAAACTAATGTTATTATTAAATTGATTGCATTCGTCTCACACTGACCATACACGCCTAACGAGGCGGACAGTTGGCAACCCTACTTGCCTCGCCGGGTGACACCTAATGACCGCGGGGGTGGCGGGGGAGGAAGTGGCGTGGCGATGACGTCATCTGCTCGTCTCCTCCGCCGCGTTTCCTGTTTGAGGAATGTGATGAAACGCTGTCTGCCGTCGTTTGGGTGTTTGCGTTCGCTCTCTCGCCCGCTTGCCCGCCCGCCCGCCCGCCCGCCCGCTCGCCCGCCCGCTCGCCCGCCCGCTCGCCCGCTCGCCCGCCCGCCCGCTCGCCCGCCCGCTCGCCCGCCCGCCCGCTCGCCCGCCCGCTCGCCCGCCCGCTCGCCCGCGCGTCGCCGCCGCCGCCGCCGCCGATTGAGAGAGGAATGGGGAAGAGGGCGTGGCCGGGCCTTTGTCGCGCACGTATCTCTTATTACTTTCCTAGATAGATAGATAGATAGATAGATAGATTTATTAAAGTTCGCTTTGAGCTAATGCTCGGTGGCAAACATGATAACAATTAAAATTAGAATTACTAAACATTTTCAACATTTACAATTGGGTTTACTATTAGAATTAGGGGGTCGATATAATAGTTCCAATTTATTTCTAGCTAACTCTAAATTCACTTCTAGTTTACATAACACTTCACTACACTACACTACACTGCACTCCCCTTCACTACACTACACTCCCTTCCCCCCCACTACACTACACTTCACATCACTTCACTGTATAAGGGCCATAACGATAATAATTATGATAATAATAATATTAACAATAACAATAATAATAAAAGTAATAATAATATTACTACTAATAATAGTAATAATAATATTACTAATAATAATAGTAATAATAATAATAGTAATAATAATAATAATAATAATAATAATAATAATAAAGATAAATGTCTCAGTCAGTATTATTCGAGATGATTTAGATGGAATGAAGCATATTTTTAAATTTGGCTACATTAGAAGGAAGAGCCTCTAGTGCTTCTGCAGGTAGTTTATTCCAATATACTATAGTGCGATCCACAAAGGAGAACTTGCCTACATCAGTTCTTTGCTTTCTACATCGTATTTTCCACGGATGGTCTCCTCTGCTTTTATAATCTGATTTCTGTAATCTTTTACCGATATCTGCCCATATTAGGTGCATGGCATATTAGTGGGCGCGTGGCATATTAGGGGGCACGTATACGGCGAAGCTGTATTGCAGTCGATAACAATATCGATATCAATAGCTGGTGAAGGGTAGAAAGACGTTAGAGAGTTTTTGCACAATGATACGACTTCAATATCGATCTTTTGTGAATGAGAAGATGCTCAAACTTTATGTGAGACTCAAACTGTGCACGCGCAGAAGATCGATATTGCTAATTATTGCTGTCCGCTAACGGTGGCTCCACACTTTCGGCAGTCGCCGAGCAGCGGGCTCCTGCTCGCCCAATCCCGAACAACTGATCTGTTCGGCGAATGTCCACTTCCTTTGATGTGTCCTCAAGGCGGCTTCACACATTCGGCATTCACCGAGCAGATAGCTACTGCTTGCTGTCCCGATGAGCGAATGTGTTCGACGAATTTCCACTTCTTTTGATGTGTCCTAAAGGCGGCTCCACACATTTTCTTCCCGGTTGACCAAATACTCACTTCTTTCGTTCAAAGGTCCTTGACGTAGATTGTCAACTGCTCGAGAAAGCCACTGATTTCCACCTCAGACGCTACGACGTGTCACCAGCATTGCCATCAGAGGCACTGGATGCAGTCGTAACGTGAAGTAAAACGACGAAATTCGTAAAGAAACATATTTGATTTGGTCTGGACAGAGGTAACTGTGACAATCTCTTCGATGATTCTTTCTCCAAGTAACAATCTTTGTCAATTGTGTGTCGTTTCCTTTCCAGAAAACTCTTGTCTGATGAAAAACTATCGATTGAAGAGGCAATGTTTCGTTGCAGCTTCTACTAATTGTTCTCACAAATTTTAGCACGAGTATTTCGCAGCCTCAGCAATCACCAAGAGCTTGCGAAAAGAGCCAAGTTCATAGCCTGGGCGTTTCATTGCTGCGTGGCGTCTTGACATTTGCAGTTGCATCTTGGGCGGATTAAGTGCTTGTTTAATTTCCGCGACGTGTCTCGAACGCGGTCCAAAGGAAGGCGCGAGGACGCCGCAAGTGGCTCAAACAAGTGACTACGTGGTGGCGCCACAATGACGGCCTTGGCCTGGGGTTAGACGGGTAGGTGACGCGGTCAGGACGTCACCCTGGTCATCCTCATTCCGTAGGAAGGTTAAACGTGAATTGAATTGAATTGAATTTGCCTTATTTTACGTGGCGAGACTCGGGCCATCAGGCCCGCTCTTCCGTCTGACCACGCAAATTTCGCTACGCTCCTTTCACCAACTAGCAGAGAAAGGAGGTATTTCTTGGGCGAGAAACAGGCGATTTTGAATTTAGCTCAGAGGCGTCATTTAGGCTTGTGGTTCTTTTACATGCAAGTAAATCTACTAACATGGGGCAGCCGGCTTTACTTCCCATCCGAAGGAAGGCGTACGAAGGATTTTGTCGCCCTAAAAATCCACGGCTTCGATCGGGTTTGAACCCGCGAGCTTGGGTATAACAGTCCGGAAACAGAAACGTGGTATTCGGCGCTGGCAGGACATGGTTACGAGAAGTACGGAGAGGGAAAGGAGAAAACAACAATAGAAAGTGGAAATTATTAATTGGATCGCTGGTGAGGTAGATACCTTTTTATTATGATAAATAAGACAGAACAATAATGGCAGAGAAATAATGGCAGAACTTTGTTTTCGGCCCAGAAGCTGCAAGCTCTGAGGATGATCGCTACGCGATAGAAACGATCATAAGTTGAATAAAAAGTATTGATACCAGACAATATATTTATTTATTTATCAGAAAGTGGAAAGTAAAGCGTACTGGTCGTGTTGGTATTGATAGGGGAATTATGAAGTTGAAATCTATACCTGAAACGATTAGTTGGAATCGGTTTCGCAATTTAAAAGTTGGATCGATACTGGAATCGAATCGTCGGAATTGATACCGGGATCGAAGTTGGAATCGACGCTGCAATTGAATAGTAAGAAAATAAATAATACTTCCTTAATAATATGCAGAAACCACTCTCCATTTCTCTGTATCTTAGAGTTGTCAACAGTGCGCAGGAGCATTCAAATGAACAAGCGAACTACACTGTGAAATTTCTTAGTCCGAGTTAAATGCGGCGGCGGCGATGGTGTGACGGTTAGCGTACCGGACTGTTATACCCAAGCTCGCGGGTTCAAACCCGATCGAAGCCGTGGATTTTTAGGGTGACAAAATCCTTCGTACGCCTTGCTTCGGAGGGGAAGTAAAGCCGGCTGTCCCATGTTCGTAGATTTACTTGCATGTAAAAGATCCTCAAGCCTGAATGACGCCTCTGAGCTAAATTCAAATCGCCTGTTTCTCGCCCAAGAAATACCTTCTTTCTCTGCTAGTTGATGAAAGGAGCGTAGCGAAATTTGCGTGGTCAGACGGAAGAGCTGGCCTGATGGCCCGAGTCTCGCCACGTAAAACAAGACAAATTCAAATGCATCTGCGAGCGAAAAAGAAATTGTTTTCCTATAATAACATGTATGTATTAAAAGTATCCATTTACTGAGAAAAAAAGTTTTTCCAGGACTGATTCGAAAGTACTGCCAATTCTAAAGGGGACAATATGGTTGAGTGTTTAGAGTGGACTTTCATATTAGCAGATCATCAGCAGTTGGTGATTAACTGTCAGTTTCACCGTCCACCACCTATAAATTAATGGAATTTTCGCCTTCCACCACCCGGAAATTTTCTGAGGTGCTGGTTTTTCCTTTTCAATATGATGTACAAATACGCGCAAGTCAAGGCTGTAAACTTCTGGGATGGGCAATTCGAGATCTATAAACCCGCAAGCCGTGGGTCGCCGCCATATCTTACCGTCCAGCGCGAGAAAGAACATTGCCACCTCCAGTGATGAAAACATTCGCTACACTTACGGGACTAATGACCATAGCTGAAGCGCCCGAAAACAGTAAATCATTCATCCGTAAGGCTTTAGCTCATCGTGTAGCTAGTGTAAACTTTGATAATTTAAAAAACGATAGCGATATTCGGATTTTTTAGGGAGGAGGGCAGGGTTACCGAATTAACTTCACCACTTCCCGTTTCACTCACCCAGCTTTGCATTGCAAACGTAAACTGTACGACGATACTCTGTACTAACCTTATTTAGCATGGATCTTGGTCATGGCCTTTTGAATTATGATTTTATTTGGCGATGACGATTTTATATGATTGTCGTATGGTTCCCATTGTTTTAATATGGCAGTTTAAATTAATAATTATTGATTTCCACGAAATTCTAAATTTTCTTTAGTTTTTTTGTCGAGACTTCAGTAAATTAATATCTAAGAGAAGCGCTATACTTGGGTTATTATTTCTTGACGCATGATGGCCTGTCTTCACGATGGAACATCTGACGGTATTTCGCGTCTCTCTCGGTCGTGCCTCTAGATGTCGCAGATCGCGAGTGTGTGTAGCACTGCTGACGTTTATGCGACATCTAGCGGCGCGACCGAGACAGACGCGAAATACCGTGAGATATTCCGTCGTGAAGACAGACCCTCACGCGCCATGAAATAAACTCCAGTATAACTCAACGGGTTTGATTTATCCCATAGAATTTTGTGTGGACGCTCGTATCATCTCTGCGGCGAGTTGCACTGGTGGCTGAGCGTTGGCCTGGCCCGGCCGTTTGGCTCGCGCACAGTGGGAGAGGCGACCGCTGATGGACGTGCGTGCAATCATCTGCGTTACGTAATCGCCCCCTCGTCCGCCCCCCCCCCCCCACGCGTCACACTCGCCGGGCCCTTTCACACGCCCGGCGACTCCCAGTCGTCACTAGTGATATTAATAATACATCGACCGAAAACAAATGATGTTTTTAAACATCGATGTTTTCAAGTAGGTTTAGTAATCTCTGACTTTAAATTCATGCGCAACAAAATTTAATTTAATGTGCAAATTTTATATAAATTTAGATTCATACATAAATGAGCGCGAACAGGTCACACCAGTTGTCAGACAGACTAACAAGAGTCAGGTCTTGTTTATCGTCGCTTGTTTGTTAGTTTGGTGACTTGCCGGTCATCAGACTTTTTTTTTTTCATTTCGAATTAGCAAAGCTCGGACTACCGCGATTCTACGGTATTTTATACTGCAGCTTACATTTCCATGAATTCGTACTGCGTACGCAGCTCGTACAAAAAAGTGCCTTTGGCGTATTGACCTCAAAATGACGAACTCGGGTTTTTATATTCCGCCTCGCCCGCCAACATTTCAATGGCACGCCAAAGTCTCACTTTCTGTACTT
The DNA here is from genome assembly GCA_038098605.1 of Gryllus longicercus. Lineage (NCBI taxonomy): Eukaryota > Metazoa > Arthropoda > Insecta > Orthoptera > Gryllidae > Gryllus > Gryllus longicercus. The sequence continues at coordinate 463,252 of JAZDUA010000786.1, read as the reverse complement.
GTTAAAATAACTATTTCAAGTGCATTGCAGGCCTAACGTCTGTCTTAAATCGGCGTCTCCACTAAACTATTTACGTCGAGTTGTGGCGTAGCGAGCATATTTTTAGAATTTCCACCTGCAATTTAGCACGATCGCGTCATTGCTAATGGAAGGCCGGCAGTTCTACTTCACGCTCCAGCATGTTAGTGCGTCACAGGAAGTGCCCGACCAGATTTTGATCAGCGAATCTCTCCTTCCCGTTTCACTCACCCAGCTTTGCATTGCAAACGTCAACTGTACTACGATACTCTGTACTAACCTTATTTAGCATGGATCTTGGTCATGACCTTTTGAATTATGATTTTATTTGGCAATCACGATTTTATATGATTGTCGTATAGTTCCCATTGTTTTAATATGGCAGTTTAAATTAATAATTATTGATTTCCACAAAATTCTTTTTTTTATGTCGAGACTTCAGTAAATTAATATCTGACATTCCAATCCTAAGAGAAACAGTCTTACTAGTATCATCCGTAATCCGATGATTTTCAAGAATGTCGACGTTCGCTTACGATTTTCTTCTGTAGTACAATTAACCCTCTAACATGTAAGAAACAAAATTTATTTTTTGTTCATATGTATGAACAGATTGTATATAAACTTTTATTAAAAAATAACTCTAATATTGTCGTTGATTATAAGTTCTTTCGAGATTAGTTAGGTAGCGAGGTGGAATTCAGCCGCCTAGAGGAGAATTCTAGCGGCCGGCTGCTCTGATCGGTAACTTTAATATTGTCGTTGATTATAAGTTCTTTCGAGATTAGTTAGGTAGCGAGGTGGAATTCAGCCGCCTAGAGGAGAATTCTAGCGGCCGGCTGCTCTGATCGGTAACTTTAATATTGTCGTTGATTATAAGTTCTTTCGAGATTAGTTAGGTAGCGAAGTGGAATTCAGGCGCCTAGAGGAGAAATCTAGCGACCGGCTGCTCTGATCGGTAACTTTAATATTGTCGTTGATTATAAGTTCTTTCGAGATTAGTTAGGTAGCGAAGTGGAATTCAGGCGCCTAGAGGAGAAATCTAGCGACCGGCTGCTCTGATCGGTAACTTTAATATTGTCGTTGATTATAAGTTCTTTCGAGATTAGTTAGGTAGCGAGGTGGAATTCAGCCGCCTAGAGGAGAATTCTAGCGGCCGGCTGCTCTGATCGGTAGTTTTTCGTAGTTTCTTCCTTAACGAACGGACCGCGCGCGATCTTCCCTTCCTCGTCCACGTCCTATCATCACCTCTTACTTGCACAAACTAACTTACACACACGCACACGGCGGGAGATACGACGGCTATGGCGTGGCCCCGTTGGTGGGAGATACCTACCTGGGGGAAATACCCGCGAGTCCACATGCCTTTTCTCACTATCTAGCGGGGAAAATCACTGCCACCCCGTGATAAAACACGCACTACTTTTATGAGACTAACGACCATGGCGCGCCGGGACACATTTTCAAATCTAAGAGAAAACATCGCATTGTTATGATTGGTAGTTTGCCGGTTTTGAAGAATATGAGCTTCCGCTTCAGGATTCCTTCTGTAGTACTATTAACCCCGTAATGTTATCGATGAGTGTAAGTTCGTTCTGATAATTTTTCAGTGCTTGCGGCAAAGATAAAGACTACACTAATTCCCCTCCGATGCCAGCCGTTGGTACCCCGAGCTCTTGAAGAGAAATGCGCCGCTTTGCACAGCATTGAAACGTCACGATAACACTTGGTGTGCACATCCTCTAATAATGATGTATGTATTCAAGCTGTTTTATGCTGAATGTGTTTGTGTGTGTGTGCTGAACTATATTGTTCTTATTTATTGTTTATTTATTGTTAACTTGTTTATGCTGAACTATATTGTGTTTTAGCTTCAATGTTTGATGCTGAGCGTTAATTTAATTAATATCCATCATTCCAATCGTAAGAGAAAAATTATCTCTATGTTGTGACCCTTAGTCCGTTGGTTTTGATGGATATTAACGTCCGCTACAGTATTTCTACTATATTATCATTAATCTTCTAATGTCATCGACGAGTATAAGCTCGGTCCGATAACTTTCAGTACACGGTAATATGGACTTCACAAATTTCTCTCCGGTGCAAACCGATGGCGTCGCAAGCCCATGAAAATAATTTGAATAGAAATGCTCCGCCCTGGACAACGTTGGAACGTCACGATTCGCCACTTGATTGTGTGTGTGTGTGTGTGTGTGTGTGTGTACATCCTTGAATATGGATGTGTGAATGCGGGACCGGTCTGCTTGTTTGGCGGAAGGGCCAGGATTTTACCGATATCTCTCCTCTCCGATAAGTGCGATGGCGAAATTGACCAAACAAAAGTTGATGCCGTGGCCCGCGTCGAAAATTCGGCCTGCCAGCACATTTTTTTCTACGTGACGGTCGTTTCGCTAAATGAAGCTCTGTGCTAATAAACGGCCGTTTTTTTCTCTCTCTCGCGGCTTTCGCTATAACTGTGCGATAAGCGGAAACAAAAGAGTAGGTCCGATGCAGAGTAATTTCGAGTCAGGAATTTGCAATCGGTAGATAATTTCGAATACGCGGGGTGTACTTTTGCTGCTTCTACGCCCTTGGAAATTATGATTGTGCGACGTTAGTCCCTGGGGATTCAGTGGGTTGAACAGGGTTCTGACGTGTGCCAATGTTCCATACAGTTTCATTACCAAATACATAAACTGACACACACACACACACACACGCCCGCGCGCGCGCAAACAGATCGAATATATAAGCTTGCCACGAAAGCTAAAAAGCTCCTCAGTGCTGGAGAATAGGTTCACTGCTTCACACGATTTCAGGTCAGGATGTGTAACGTTCGACAAACGAGGTAGCAGAAATGTTAGTATGTGTAATCCTTGACGAACGAGGGTCACAAACAGAATAAGTATGGGCCATAAGACAAGCATGTGCGTTCAGTCGATCTTAGTAACAGTTTCTTGTCAATCGGAAGGAGCCGTTCTGATCTAGAAGTTAGAGTGCTGATGACTAAGAACCTATGGTAAAGAGTGTATGAATGCGATATGTGAGATTATGAATGCGGTTTATAGAATAATGGCAAATTTAAAATTCACACCTCTTTTTTTTTCTTCTTTTCCCCTCTAGGGCGTAGCTGGTTATCCTTTATGGGACTCCTATTCGACCATACACTAGACACCAACACACTTGCGGCCTCCTCTGATGTGGTCAGCAGAACGCGAAGCCCTCCGCGACAACACATACATGAGTGTTCAGGCGGCGAAATAGTCGAAGAAAAGTTGGGAGAGCATTTTTGATGGAAATGGCAATGGAACATCGCCTCTTCTATCACAGTAGTTTTTGTCAGACAAGAGTGTTCTGGAAAAGAGATGACACACAATTGACAAGGATTGTTACTTGGAGAAAGAATTAACGAGTATTGAAGAAGTTGTCACAGTTATCTCTGTCCAAACGAAAACTGACCCTTTCCTTACGAATTCCGTGGTCTTCAGCTACGTGTTTCTACTACATCCAGTGCCTGGCACACTCTGGGTCAAACCTCGAAGACGTTCAAAACGCTTTTACTCAGCTTTCCGCATTAGCTTGTCGTAACAAGGCGAGCCGGCGTCTGCCATAGAAAACTCATTTCGACAATGCCAATTTTTAGCGAGAATTTTTTAGCCATCCAGGAGCTGGTGCGCTCTTTCGGTGACGCTCCGAACTAGTAGAAAGAAATTGATAATCGACTCGAAGGACTTTGCATGAAGAAATGAATGTTTGGTCGGCAGAGAAGAAATTTGCGCGGCTTTTTGGAGAAAATTTAAGACTATCTCGGAGGCGCCAAGTTTAAAATGTATAATCTTTTCCTTTGAAACGCCTTCAGAGAACATCAAACGCCCTGTTAAAGAAGACAAGGTGCTAAATTCGAAGTAATTTGGCCGGCAATGTGTCAACAATGAGAGACAAGGGATGCACAGTCCAAGGCGGGACTCGAACCCGCGAACCCTTCGGACCGAAGCGCTCAGTTGATACGCGCTCTTGATTTACTAGGCTGTCCGGGTGACGCCGCGTCCATGGCGAAGGTGCCGACGTTTCGGTCGCCATTCTGCGACCATCCTCCGACTTCCTGCGACCGCATTAAACCCTGAGGAAGGTCGCAGAATGGCGACCGAAACGTCGGCACCTTCGCCATGGACGCGGCGTCGCCCGAACAGCCAAGTAAATACTGACTCCGGCCGCGAAAGCCTACGCTCTCACGCGCTCTTGAGTTATCTCGGTCATGCAGGGTGGCTATCATTTTTTTTTAGTTATTGGAAATGCCGCCGGAAGTTAGGAAATTAAAATATAATGATACGCCTATTTCTTGCAGCTGTATGACCTCTTCGAGGAGGGTGAATGATTTGATGGTGAGGGGGATAATAATGTGGAATGATATAATGAAAAAAACTTCGAAGGTTAACGAGGCCGCCCCGAGGAAACCTGTCGCAAAACCGACTGGCTGATATTAAAAAAAAAAAAGTCGTTTGTTTTTGTAAGCTGTGTGACAGTTTATTAAATTAATATCCATCATTCCAGTTCCAAAAGAAAAAAATCTCGATATTATGACTCGCAATCCGATGGTTTTGAAGGATTTCGATGTCCACTTCAGGACAAGTTCTATAGTGCTATTAACCCTTAATGAAGCGACGGAAAATCGAACTCCGATGCCCATAGACAAGGAATTAGAGCATTGGAATGGATATTGACTTTCGTATCGTCGTCTTAGGAATCGTATTCATTGGCTGGGTAATGAGTTTTCACGGTTGGTGAAACAGGAAATTCGCCGTCGGGAAATTACAGCATTTGTTAAAATTACTTACGAAGCACTTGTGCTCGGCAATTAGAATGTATTTACAGTTTTCTGATTGGAAAATGTTTCTTTGAGACACTAGAATGGCAATGAAAGCCGTTTGCAGACCTCGTACCAGAAAGTAAATAAAACAATGGACACTACAAAATAAACAAAATTCTACGGCGATGAGACTCATCATGGCTACCGTCCCGCTGATAACTAACGTGGTACCAAGACTGTGCACGTTTGCTCCAAATAATGAAAATCCATGAATTCGTGCGAAAGAATGAATGCACTCCTACGAAAGTGTTTTCGGGATAATCATTACAGCATTTAATACTTAAGCAATATGGTACTATTTACGTCAATAACTATTATTATAACATTGAACATTGAACAAAAATACTTAAAAATAAGAGGAAAATTACGATAAAAGCTTAAAAATGAGGGGAAAGTTCCGATATGACGTGATTAAAAAAATACTCAAAAATTGTATGAAAAAGTTTACTAATTCAATGAATTTTACAATTTTAAATAAAATTAATTTATATAAAATTATGTTTAATATAAGTCTACATATCAGGAGGAAATACAATCCTTAGCTCCGATCTTACAACCGTCGGTTTTTAAAGATTGAGGAAGGTACCGAAGATACGTGTAATTTTCTGAGTTCGAAAAAACAGAGTCTTCTGCAGTAGTGAGTTTCGTCATGAACTGATGATACAATAAAAACTTCGTTTTAGTGAGTCGTTATAAATTCACGAAACATTCAGTAACAAAAAAACGTAAAAATGACAAAAGTGATGCAAAGGTAAAAAAATATCAAAATTGGAAAAAAATGACAAAAAAATTACCCAATACATTTCTATCACCTGTATGTCATGATAAACATTCATTTACAAGTTAACCTACGAATACAATGTGCCAATAAAAAGATGACATGCCATCAGAATCCGAGCCCTGATGTACGAAATACGGAAATGGGTTTCTTTAAAAGCTGTTTTCTAAAAATAAAGGCTTGGCCTTCGCCTGCGAAGAGGCGCGCTATGAGCGAATAAATAAGGTACCCTTACGCGCCGTTTTATTGTTTGCCATGTTGTTCGGGGACTGTTTCGCCGCTCATCTCTCTCTCTCTCTGTCTCTTTCACCCTCTCTGTCTCTCTCTCACTCTCTCTGTCTCTCTCGCCTCTCTCACTCTCTCTCGTCTCTCTCACTCTCTCTGGCTGTCTCGCCTCTCTCACTCTCTCTGGCTGTCTCTCTCTCTGACTCTATCTGTCTCTCTCTCGCCTCTCTCACTCTGGCTGTCTCTGTGTCTCGTCTCTCTCACTCTCTCTGTCTCTCTCTCTCACTCTCTCTGTCTCTCTCTCTCACTCTCTCTGTCTCTCTCTCTCACTCTCTCTGTCTCTCTCTCTGTCTCTCTCTCACTCTCTGTGTCTCTGTCTCACTCTCTCTGTGTGTCTCTCTCACTCTCTCTGTGTGTCTCTCTCTCGCCTCTCTCACTCTCTGTCTCCCTCATTCTTACTCTCACTCTCCCTTCCCTCCTCTCTCCCATCTCTCTCCCTTCTCTCCTCATCCCTCTCCCTTCTCTCCTCATCCCTCTCCCTTCTCTCCTCATCCCTCTCCCTTCTCTCCTCGTCTCTCTCCCTTCTCTCCTCATCTCTCTTCCTTCTCTCCTCATCTCTCTCCCTTCTCTCCTCATATCTCTCCCTTCTCTCCTCACCTCTCTCCCTTCTCTCTCCCTTCTCCCTTCACTCATCTCTCTCTCGTCGTTTGCGCCGTCGCGGACCGAGGCGCAGTGCGGCAGCCCGCGCGGCCGGGGCGTCTTGGGAGTTCGTTAGCGGGCGCTGATGAGGCCTCAAAACAGCCGACGGGCGCCGCGCGTCGTCGCCTCGGCTCTCCGGCGGCCGTGGGGCGGTCCGGGACGGGAGTGGCGGAGTGGACAGGGGGGGGGGGTAGGGCGTCTGTTTTCGATGCCGTCGTATGACAGAAATGTCTAGAAAATAGAACGTTTTGACAAATTGAATTTCCGGACATCTGAAATTTCAGTACATTTTTATTTCTTCCTCGAGTATTTCGACTATCTTGAATTGTTGACTTTGTCTATATATCTGTGTCTAATTGCCGATATCTCGCGTGTTTTACATCTATTATACATATCAGCTTTTTTTTACATCTCGACTTATTTTGGTTGTCACCTTTTTTTGTTTCTCGCCATTTATCGCATCTCCAAGTTTTTGTATTAACTGTCACTCATTAGTTTTACATGTGTTATAAACAAACGTGTTATAAACTCAAATGATTAAATATTAGGCTGTATTTTTCCCCTTTTCATTCTATTTATTTCTTATTCATAATCGTGGTATCTAGATCGCACTGTATTAGGCAAGAACTTCAATAAATATCATTTATAAACTTCGTGACCCATTTTTTTGTGCAATTGAGAAACAATATGTTTTAGGAGAATATTGAATAAATCGAGTTGTATTTAAATTTTAGAAGTATTGCCTTGGATTGTATGTACGTTTTTATCATCGTATTTCGGTCTTCATCATTATGACTTTTCGATGCATGCGTATTCTTGATGTTTTCAACTCAATTTACAGTAGAACCCTAGTAATTCAAACTAATTGGGGATATAGTCTGTTCGGATTCGGAAATGTCCGGATTATCCGAAGAAAAAAGAATGTTATGTACATATGCAAATACTGGATTACCTGACAGTGAGTGCGATGCCAGAAAATGGTAACGTAGCGTAGTGATCGCATCATCACATCGTCAACGAGATATACTTACCGCAAAATATTATAGAATTTAGAAGTTACCTTCTAAGCTGCTGCTATGTTAACAAGTGATATACTCAGTTATTGCCAGTGCAAAAAAACGTCTCATTCCGATGACTTGTGTTTCAATAATTACTTGTTCGGTTCTACAATTATTATGAATTCCTTTCCTTTCGATACAAATAATTATTATGTTTATTTTGTTTATTGTTCCTCTACCCCGAGTTTTGTTCAAATTATCCGAAATTTCGGATTTGTGGGGCTGTACTGTAATCGTATTTAATAGTATTCACTCTAGGCGTCGCTCCCCCCCTTCTAAATGTCTCGTTTTCTATTGCCTCACCCCAACGCGCCCGCTTTTCTTCGCATATCACCCTGCTCCTCCCCCCCTCCACCCAAGCCCTCGACGCCGTCGGCAGAGCCGTGTCGAGAGCACTGAAAACAAATGAAGGTGCTAGCGCGCAACGACGCTCGAGCCAATCCGCGCGTGCGCTGCTGCAGGGGTGCGGAAGAGCGGCAACGGCGCTTGATAGAATGCTTGTGCCTGTCTTTTCCCTCGCGCGGTCCTTTTCCCTCTCTGCTACCCCTCCCCCTTCTTACTTCGCTAGTGGCGACTCTGTGTGCTACTCACCCAGTACCCATCCCCGCAATGAAACTCGTCTCCCTCCCTGATCATTCGCCGGTTCCCTCAACTCCTGCCTGCATATCTCTCCGCCTATCCTGACTACGTCGCTGTGTATGTCCCAGTCTATTTCCCCGTCGATCTGCCTGCCTGTCTCACCGCCTATCTAATAAATTTCCCCGCCCATCTCCTGCTCTATCTCCTCGTCTATTTTCCCTTCTATTTATCCCTGCTAGTTGCCGTCTATCTTTCCGCCCATTTCTCCAAACATATCACCATATATCTTTCGCCCTGCTCATGCCCCTGTCTATCACCCTGCTCATGCCTCTGTCTATCACCCTGCTCATGTCCCTGTCTATCTCCCTGCCCATCTCCCTATCTCTCACGCTGCCCATCTCCCTATCTCTCACCCTGTCCATCTTCCAGTCTATCTCTCTGCCCTCGTCCCAGTGTACTTCCGTACCCATTACCCGTCTGTCTCGTTCATTTTTCCGTCTATTTACCTCCCCGCCTATATCGCCGTTTATCTCCCCGCTCATCTTCCTACATACATCCCTGTCTTTATCCCGTCTCTCACCCAGACTATCTTCCCGCCTGTCTTCCCGTCTATCTCCCGCTTTCTCTCTGCTTATTTCCCCGCCTTCTTCCCTTCCGCTTCCCTTCAGTTTTCTCAACGCCTCCCTCACTTCATTTCACATCTCTGTAACAGCCTGGTCTTCCATCTCTCTCCTCGCCCATCTCTCCTCTCCCTTCCCACTCCCCAACTCACTCTCCGCCTCGCTCCCCTCTCACTCGTTCTCACCCTGATTTCCCCGCATCGCTTGCCTTCCCTATCCATCTCCTCCCCCTCCCCCACTTTCCTCGCCGTCTTGTCGTTTCGGCGTGTTACTAGATGGCGTACTCCATTCTCCCGAGTTGTTCCTAACTCGCTGGTTTATTAGCGCCCGTTAGACGGGCATAAATTCCTTGATTCGGCTGTTTCCTCCGGCCTGACGGGCGCGCGCTGCGACTGAGTCGTGTCAGACGGCTGCCGGGGGCTGCGTTTGAGATCCGGTACACGCCGCCAACTCCCGGGGCGTGCATTCCGTTCGGGAATGGACGATGTAATATTGACCCGTATTACATTCACGGTGCGCTTACGCCATACGCCGTCAACGTGACGAGTTTCGTGTGCAAGTTTTGAAAATTGTGCTCAAATTAATGGTGAACCGAGTACAACAGTCGATTGTACCGTGAATTGGTGCTGCGTGCCAGTGAATTGGTTTCGAAACCTGCGTGCTAATAAAAGAGTCTTTCGCGTTCTCATTTTTGTCGAAATCGAAGTGTAATTGACCGATTGTAGTTGATCGACTAAAGTCGAATGGAAACTAATATGCGCACCATTGTTTCGATTGAGTTGAGCAACGTCCCAGTTAATCAAAAATGGTTCTACCCGGCCATAACTTTTTGTCATGGGTCGTCCGTCATTTTCTTAAGAGTTGAAACTTTGTTTGAAATCTGTGAACTTCAGTTGACTAATGTAGATTTGTGTTTGTTGAAATGTGTGATTAAAACCTTATCGCGAAGAATCAGGGAAGAATCAATTTTTTGGGACTAATTTGCCGGAAGAAATCCTAATAGTGGAGTCCTATAACTGCTAATATTCACTCCTACACTTTAATAATAATTAAGTAATAATTTAGAATAGTTCTTCAACAATCGCTTGTCTCTTATAATATTACATTTTATAGTTTATTTTATTTAAAGCAGGGCGCTATGAAATGCTTTTAGATAAAGTCCCAATCTCAATTTACTGAATCGCAAGTAATCAAAAGTGAGCTACGCCCCTCGATGTATGTTGCATATACACAAGACAAACTCATCCATACACATGCATGTTTTGTTTTCATGCATGAAATGTGTGTAAAGTCTGGAAGCTTCCGGAATCTACGATTTGATGTTCACTTGTCGGAAATTTTGAAGTTTATTTATATTATAATGAAAACATTGAAATTTTACTCTTGATTTTTCTAAAGGTTTTGTCAATTGGTAACGAAATTACGTTTAATGGTTTCCTTCCTTCACGTATTACGCTCTGAAAAGTACATAAAAAAGCGCAAATATGAATTTACAGAATCGTGCCCTAGGTATACGCCGTCAAGTGTTGCATATGCAACGCAAACACACACGCCACACGTAGCAAATGTGATTCAACAATCGCGAAGCGTGCATCTGCTTGCCACGCCTCGAAAAATGCAGCGCTCCTGATGCAATGGTAGTACGTGTGTGTTTGTAACGCTTTGAGAGACCGTAACCAGATATAAGCGGGCATTAGAAAAACAGGAGACAACCGCGCCGCGAATACCCTCGTGTTTTACAGCGAATGCCGCCGACGACGGACGGGCGGAAAATTAACATGAAACCGCCCTTCGGGAAAGGATAGTGCCGGCGGCGGCGATGGTGTAATGGGTTAGCGTGCCGGACTCTTATACCCAAGTTCGCGGGTTCGAAGCCGTGGATTTTTAAGGACGAAAAAATCCTTCGTACGCCTTAATGGGGGATGTAAAGCCGGCTGTCCCATGTTACGAGATATACTTGCATGTAAAAGAACCTCAAGGCTAAATGACGCCTCTGAGCTAAATTCACATCGCCTGTTTCGTCGCCCAAGAAATACCTCCTTTCTGTGCTATTTGGTGAAAGGAGCGCAGCGAAATTTTCGTAGTCAGACGGAAGAGCGAGTCCAATGGCCCAAGTCTCGCCACGTAAATTCAATTCAATTCAATATACACATTTCTTTGTTTTGACGCGGTCGGCACCTGTTTTCACAACGTTGCGGGCAGCGTTGCATTGAATCAGTGACGCCAAATCGAGCCGTTCTTCTTCCCCATGACGAGTTTAAAACGCGTTTGTTACCTGGGCGTTTGAATTATATGGTCCTTAATTTTGTTTGTTCTGGCGTTCATGACTGGGACTGTATTTGATGAGCAATGTATGGCTTCTTTGTTGGAACTGCAGCAATTGTGTGTTGTGATGTGGCAGTCACTGTTTGTGACCGTATTTTCTGGACAGTGAAATGGCGCGGGTGGCCTGCAAATAAAGCTGCCGTCGATTGACGTTGCCCAAATGTATGGCACAAGGTTGTAATGGAAGCATATAATGAAATCAGTAGCACCAAATCTAGCCATTCTACTTTCCTATTGCTATTTTGAAAACACGTTTGTTACTTGCGTGTTTGAATTACATGGTCTTGTAAATGACCGGCCGGCGTCGTTTGATGCAGTCTAAAGGTTTGGTACATGAAATAATGAAAGTGGTGTGTGGAAACAGGAACGGCAGATAGTGCCATTCTGCTAATTCATGGCGAATTTTGGTAGTATTTAAAGAACGTTAGATTACCCGTAGTTTTGATTTATAAAGCTATTAATTATATTTGGTTTTCATTACTTCAGTGTTTTTATTTTGACGCAATAACTTAGTTTAGATTATTACGGGATTAAAGATGATGACCACGGGAGACGTCCTGTGTATACGGATATGAATTTACATTTCCCTTTATATTTGCTAAGATTAGTACGTAATTGGTTCAGAAAACGGTAATGCTATCTTCTTGAAGAATAATGTCTCTTCAAAATTTTAATTTACCGCCAGTTAGTACTATCAATGAAAGTTCTAAGGAAACGTAAATGTACTTGTATTTCAAAATTTGTATATCTCGACAAAGAGAACAGTTTTCAGTATTCGAATCTAGGCTTAATGTTTTATTTTCTATTCAGTATAAAATATATGTTAAGATGGCAAAATGATCTATGTTATTTTATCATCACATGGGCCAGAAAATGACATAAGTCACTCTTGTTTGTTAATGTTTAGAGGTAGGCAAAATATTCATTTCTCTTGTAGTTTATGAAAAACCAATGGTGGCAAATTGCAATAAGACAAAAGTCACTGAGTAATTTTTCATGACATTTTGATGATTCAAATTGCTGTCATTTAAAATTTTTAAAAAGTGACATAACATTTTGCCTTCTTAGCCATCTTAGAATGTAATGTTCCTTCAAATTAATACATAAAAGACACGTGTATCTATATTTTCTTCTAAAATATCTATTCCTACATTTTCCTTTGCAAAAAGATCACGCGAAAATAAAGTATTAATACATTGTGTCTCATTTCACCTTGCATCTGACATTTCTGTGCATCAGTGTCTATACTATTATCATTCCCTGGAATCCGTAACTGTATAAGTTACTGAAATAATTTGTTTTTTTGCACTTACTATGATTACCAAATAGCGTAAATGATTTGATCAGTTGCGTTGTGTGTTTACTACTTGTCAAATTATTATATGTCATTTACGTGAAGTTATCTGGAAGTGATTTGTCAAGCTACAGCATTGGCTGTGAGATACTTGTTTGAATACGTGTCTTCCAAAATCATTTGCAAGATGTAAATAAAAATTGAATTATCGTAAAGTGAAGTCTTGCAACTCGCTCCACACATATTTCAATCGAACCATTCACCTGTACTTTCTGCAGTTATGAGTCGTATATTCGAAGCCATTATTTGAGTCGGTTACCGAAATCAAGTCAAAGATTTTCCCCCGTTCAACCACTGTGATTACTAGCGACGTAAAATTATTTGGTCGCTTGTAGTTTGTGTCAAATTATAACATGTTTCCATGTTTACTTAGCTGGGTGTGTGTACATGAAATGACTACACTTGCTGTGGCATGGCTTCTTCGGACGCATGTGTCCCCTCAGGGTGGAGAAAAAAACGACGTTCGCGTGTTTGTAACGAGACCGGCTGTCGAGAGGTTAGACGAATCAAGTTGAAGCTGTAGCCATTCATTAAAGACACTGACGACATGTTTAGCTCAGCCAGAATACCGTGAATTAGCCGTGCAAAAACCAAGAGTGTGCTTCGTCGCACGGTTGCAGTCGTACGAGGAGTATTAACCGCCGAATAGTTTGGACCAGGTTATTTTTTTCTCAGAACCGTATGGTATCCCACGTCCTGGATCAAAATGACCATAGTATTGATTAGTGAATCAGGGCTGAGGTCCCGTAAGTGTAGTGCATGACTATGGCAGGAGCTGGCGGTGATTTATCTCGCTGGGTAGTGATATGCCGACCTACACGTCTACTCGCTGTCCTTTTCCATAACCTGGTGTTTTGGAAATCAGCGGCGCACTACGTCAGACGGGTCAAGCTCTAAGCTCCCGACCCGATTCCCGCCATATGTCGTAGTGATGTGCATGTTAGTGTAAGGAATGAGGATTGGGCAAGAGAGAGTAAGGGAAGTTCGCGCGCCTATGGCTGTTCAAACAAGTATCTCACAGCCAATGGCGCGTCTATGGACCGATTGTTAGGGTACTGCACCGGTTAGTGATTGTTAGTGATTCTGGACGCATCTACTGCTAAGATTATTGGTCTCGTAAGTTTCGTGCAGGATTTTTCTCGGCAGGTGGCAGTGATCTCCCACTAGATGGTTAAATCCAGCGCCGACCAAACGTCGGCTAGCGCGGTTTTCCCTAACCGAGAATCACCCGCGGGGCACCGCTCTCGGCCCGAATATGCTCTAAATTCCTCATCGGTCTCCCGGCATGTGTGGTAGTAGTGTAGTGCATAAAAGGTGTGTAAGAAAAGAGTGAGGATGGGACTGGGAAAGGGAAGGAAAGATCACTCATGGTCCGTGGCCCGTTTGTTAAGGTACTGCTCCGACATTCGCCTGGTGTTGATCTTAACCATCACGGCCGGGAAGAGCTCTAAGCTCCCCACCGGCCTCCCGCCATGTGTGGAGTGTGGTGCATGCTAGTGTAAGGGAAGAGGATAGGGCAAGGAAGAGGAAGGAACGATCGCGCGCGGTCCGTGGCCCGTTTGTTAGGGTACTGCTCCGGCATTCGCCTGGTGTTCATCTTAACCACCACAGCCGGGAAGAGCTCTAAGCTCCCCACCGGTCTCCCGCCATGTGTGGAGTGTGGTGCATGCTAGTGTAAGGGGAGAGGATAGGGCAAGGAAGAGGAAGGAACGATCGCGCGCGGTCCGTGGCCCGTTTGTTAGGGTACTGCTCCGGCATTCGCCTGGTGTTCATCTTAACCACCACAGCCGGGAAGAGCTCTAAGCTCCCCACCGGTCTCCCGCCATGTGTGGAGTGTGGTGCATGCTAGTGTAAGGGGAGAGGATAGGGCAAGGAAGAGGAAGGAACGATCGCGCGCGGTCCGTGGCCCGTTTGTTAGGGTACTGCTCCGGCATTCGCCTGGTGTTCATCTTAACCACCACAGCCGGGAAGAGCTCTAAGCTCCCCACCGGTCTCCCGCCATGTGTGGAGTGTGGTGCATGCTAGTGTAAGGGGAGAGGATAGGGCAAGGAAGAGGAAGGAACGATCGCGCGCGGTCCGTGGCCCGTTTGTTAGGGTACTGCTCCGGCATTCGCCTGGTGTTCATCTTAACCACCACAGCCGGGAAGAGCTCTAAGCTCCCCACCGGTCTCCCGCCATGTGTGGAGTGTGGTGCATGCTAGTGTAAGGGGAGAGGATAGGACAAGGAAGAGGAAGGAAAGACCGCTCACGGTCCATGACTCGTTTGCTAGGGTACTGCTTCGCCATTCTCTTGGTGTGGATCGGAGAAACCACAGAAAACTACCGATCACAGCAGCCGGCCTCTATAATCCCGGCAGCTGCTGAATTCGACCTAACTATGTAGCTAGTATCGGAAAATGCGGCACTGCCGGGGCTCGGCCCTTAGGATCATATATGTTTGTGGCGTTCTCTTAGGTTTAGAAAAAAACTATTCAACGGGCGGTTAGAGCTGCAGCAGCCTTCGAAATGGGTTCCGGTGGCGCATGCACCTTTACCAATCCTTCTAGTTGCCTAAAAACCGCAGTTTTCTCTGATCTTACATTTAAACACCTAACAGAGTGTCTTCCCGGTCAGTGTGTGGAGAGAGGGAGAGAGAGAGAGGGAGAGAGAAAATGCTGCCTCCGAGCTAAACTCGGCGTCGTCGTCCGTTTCTCGCGCCGCCCACGCGCCGCTTCCGGTCGTGGCGCACTTCCGCCTATTTGCGCCTCCTGCAGCCTAATGGTCAGCCGCTCCGCCTCAGGAGGCCGTGGACGTGGGGGGGTGGGGTGAGGGCCGTGGGGAACGGGGTGGAGGAGGAGTAGGAGGATGGGGTCCCAGACGCGACACGAGGCTGGGACAACTGCGCTGACGAGCTCGTTAGCCGCTGGAGCGGAGCCAGGGGGTGGGCGGGTGGGAGGAATAAGGGTGAAGAAGGGAGAGGGGAGGTGGAGACGGAAGGGCGCCCCTCTTGCGGCGGGAAAAGAGCGCCGGGCGCCGGCTGCAGGTTGAACAGCGCGAGGAAGAAGAAATAAGGTGTTCCACAAGGCGCGGTTCTGGGAAACGCCGTCGGGGTGGAAAAGACGCTGATGATCGTAGCGCAAGGGATGTGCAATATTTATTTTCATATATATATATATATATATATATATATATATATATATATATATATTACAGCGAGAGTGGGAGAGAGAGATCGGGTGAAAGAGAGAGGAGGAGAGGGAGGGGGAGGGAAAGAGGGATGGACAGGGAGAGGGACATGGAGAGGGAAAGAGGGGGAGAGAGAGGGAAAGAGGGAGGTCGGGGAGAGGGAAAGAGAGGGAGGGACGGGGAGAGGGAAATAGAGGGAGGGACGGGGAGAGGGAAAGAGAGGGAGGGACGGGGAGAGGGAAAGAGAGGGAGGGACGGGGAGAGGGAAAGAAAGAGAGGGAGGGACGAGGAGAGGGAAAGAAAGAGAGGGAGGGACGGGGAGAGGGAAAGAAAGAGAGGGAGGGACGGGGAGAGGGAAAGAAAGAGAGGGAGGGACGGGGAGAGGGAAAGAAAGAGAGGGAGGGACGGGGAGAGGGAAAGAAAGAGAGGGAGAAAAGGGGGTATTTTAGAAATATATTACGAGATATGAGAAAAGGAGGTGAATACTCGTTAGACTACTTAAAAATGCAGATTAACTACATTATAAGGCAATGATATTAACAGGGTTCTAGAAAAATACTAACTAGAATACGGAGCGTTACATGCCGTGTGCCAACGCCCATGGAAGAGAGAAAACAAAAAAGGCGCTGGGCATCGGCGGCAGGTTGTACAGCGCGTGGAGAAAGAAACACGCTGGTGATCAGAGAGGATGATACTGGAAGTGTAATCTTTTGATTTCAGGTGTATATAGAAGAGAAAAGGGTATTTTAGAATTTTTAGAGATTAATATATGAGAAAAGGTTGTGAATGGTCACTAGACTATAAAGAAACGCATATGGATTTACCAGAATCTAAGGGCAGGGGGAATCACAGGATTCTGGGAAAATGCTGAATGGGATTCGGAGATGGAAGTGGGGTAGGACGTCGCCCAGAAATGGGACAGGGCACGGGGCGCCAACGACATATTCAACAGCTCGCGGAGGTAGAAATTGGGTGTTCCGCAAGGCGTGGTTCTGGGAAACGCCGTGGGAGTGGAGAAGACGCTGATCACAGAAGAAGAAAGTAATGGGATTTTTGTTAGAAGTACTATATACGGGTGAGAAGAGGTATTTTAGGAAAACTAGCGAGGTATGAGTGAAGAAGATGGATATTCGATAGAAAAAAATCATATAAATTAATCGCATTATAAGGGCAGCAAATAGCAAATGGTTCTAGGAAAATGCTGAATGGGATGCAGAGTTAGGTGGGTTGGGAAAACAGTGTGGGTCGCGGGCGGCAGGTTGAGCAGCGCACGGAGGAAGAAATAAGGTAATCCACAAGGCGCGATTATTGGGAAACACTGGCGAGGTGGAAAAGACGCTGACGATCAGAGAGAAAGTGATGAATGGAATTTTTGTTATACTAGGATGTAGGTGAGAAGGGGTATTTTAGGAAGTTCCGAGAAACGAGGAAATGAGCTGGGTATTTGCTGGAGAATCAAAATACGCTGATAAGTTAAACAGATTGTATGAGCAGGGAGAATCAAAGGATTCTAGGAAAGTGGTGGGCGAGATTCGCAGATTTCGTTGGAGTGGATTGGCAGAATCCAGCGACAGGAAAAGGGCACGAGGTGCTGGCGGCAGGACGAGAAGCGCGCGTAGGACGAAATACGGTGTGTTCAACGCGTAATTCTGAGAAGCGCTGTGAATGGAGTGAATAGACGCTGATTATCAGATAATATGAAGGGGAATGGAGTTTTTGTTAGAGGTTATATATATAGCTTAATATTTTTGTAAATGAAGAGTTATGAGAAAAGGAACTGGATATTCGGAGAATGAAATGATTCATATTAACTGTATTATATGAGCAAGAAGAATCACAGGATTGTAGGAAAATGGAGATTTAAAGGATGAAATTGATCGCATGGACGGGGAAAAAAGCACTGGGTGAAAGCGACAGGTTGAGGAGCGCATGTATGAATTAAGGTGTTACTCAAGGCGCGAAGTAACGGTTACCCTATGGGGCTGTTACACCTGAGATTGCGGGTACAAACCCCGATCGATAACGTGAATTTTTAAGGGATAACAATTATTCGTACGCCGTCCTTCCTTCCTTCCTTGAAGTAAAGCCGTCTGTCCCACGTTATAGATAATGTATGTAATCCAATGGTCCAATGGTATAGATTATGTTAGATAGTATGCAAAAGAACCTCAGGCCTGAGAGAGGCCTGTGTGTTAAATTCAAAATTGTCCGTTTCGTCATCCGAGTGTTACCTACTTTCTCCGGTAGATTGTGAAAGGGGGCGCGGCCAAATTTGCGTGGCCACACGGAAGAGCGATCGTATTTGCCCAAGTATTGCCACATAAAATAACGCGATTTGATAATTGATTTGATTGATTGATACATCAGTGACGCCATGTTTCAGTTGCATAAACGGCCCTTACATCAAGGGCACAATCCTCTCTCAGTAACACTAATGCAAGGCCCCCTGAGTCGCCTGGGCACGCAGCCACGGCCGTCTCTGCTCGGCGGCGAGGGCGGAGACGAGATGTTTGTCTCGGGGCGCAAAAAGCCAGGCGCCGGGCGAAGGGTGGCTTTCCGGGCGACGCCTCCGGGTGGGGGGAGGGGCGGAGGGGGGGGCGGCGGCCGGAATTCGAGGCGGACGCCGCGGCTGAGACCCGCCATTACGCAAATGTTGGACCGCGCTCGCGTCCTTCTAATGTTGCCGTAATGCCTGTGGACGCGTTTGTGTTTTGCGACGGTACTGTTTGTTCCGCGCTCTCACGCCTGGGAGGTGAAGTTGGATTAATGTGTTCTCCTCCGATTACGCGCAAAGGTCAGGTAGATTTTTTTTTGTGTTACTAATCGTGCGTTTCTAATTAAAACGTATATCAGAATGAAATGTCGCTAAATAAAAATCGATCAAGCTTTTTCTGTTGACTATCTTAATGCTCTCTATCTTATATAAATAATGATGATGATAATAATAATAATAATAATAATAATAATAATAATAATAATAATAATAATAATAATCGGCCCCGTGGCGCAGACAGTTACGGCAGCCGTCGTCTGCGCCCAGGAGCCTGCAGGTTCGAGTCCTGCGTAAACATGGTCGTATTTGTGATTGTCCCTTCACCTATCATCATGATCCTATCATCTCATAAGTCACAGTTCAAGGCGTAACAACCTGAGGAATTCCGCTGAAAAGCTGATCCTGGAAAAAACAAATTCATTTGTTAATCGGATAGTGTGGTCAGTAATAGCTTATACGCTAATAATAATAATAATAATAATAATAATAATAATAATAATAATAATGACAATGATGATGATAATGATAAATAATATAATAATAATGATAATAATAATAATAATAATAATAATAATAATAATAATAATAATAATAATAATAATAATAATTTCTCGGGATTTTCTCATAGAGGTTCAAAGTTTGAGGGTCATTTAGGTTTAACACATGCCTTGCTTTATATATTTGGATCCGTGCATTTGCGCTCACCACCAAATACATCTGAAACTCAGGGTGGGATGCAATCGGGCTGTACCTTCTGATAAAACCAAATGTGAAAGGGGATTAACTGAGAAGCGTGAGGTTAACATTACGAGAGGATGTAATTGGTTGTTCGATAATTTGTTTCCGCGCGTGTCAACTATAGTCATTATTCTCGTAAGTGTACTGCATGCAGTGATCATGATATATAGCGGTGATCTTCTTTCGACCTACACGTGGCATGCGGTGTTTTCCCTGGCCATGTATCTCCACCGAGGCACCGCGCCTGCCGAGACAAGTTCCAAACTCCCGGCTGGTCTTCCGACATGTGTCGTGGAGTAGTGCAAGTATGTGTGTGTGTAAGGGGTGAAGATAAAACAAGAAAAAGGACGTAAAAATGTCACGCGGATCATGGCCCGTTTGTTGGGGTACTGTGCTGACATTCACCTGATGCTGATCCGAGAAACCACCGATTAGAGCTGCCGGTCGCTAGAATTCTCCTCCAGACAGCGGCTGAATTCGACCGATATATCAAGCTATGCTGCGATTTACTTACAGCTGCCTCTGACAGGTCATCATCTGTTAGGGTGACATCCAATCGGTAGCTCACCCTTCACTACAGTGACGTTCAACCGTCCGATTGGATGAGACCAAAACAGCTGGTTTACGTCGACTACTAACGACTCTATTACGACTCTAAACAAATCCAAGTATTAATTGGATTGCTGGTGATGTAGATACCTTTTTATTATGATAAATTACTAAAGATATTGTCTGGTATCAATACTTTTTAATCAGCTTATGATCATTTCGATCGCGTTGCGATCATCCTCAGAGCTAAAATGTGAAATAATGTTATAATGTTAATCATATTTGTATTTCACATTTTAGCTCTGAGGATGATCGCAACGCGATCGAAATGATCATAAGCTGATTAAAAAGTATTGATACCAGACAATATCTTGAGTAATTTATCAAATCCAAGTATAGTATGAAAATTCTACCACCGGCAGGACTCGAACCCGTTGAGCGACACAGCTGTGGCACCAATGAGCCACCTCAACCGGTGCAACTCAATGCAATCGGGCGACTCCACTGCACCCAGAGTCTCAACTCATCTCTAAACGCACCCTCCTCTCCGTCCACCTCCACCCCACACCGCCCATTACCCCCCCCCCCCCCCGTTCTCCATTTCGGGCGCGCGCCGGCTGTTCCTGATCCCGCAGCATGTGGTTCCGGTTGGATCCGATCGCCCCGCCCCGCCCCGCCCCGCCCCGCCGCCGCCGCGCTGCGCGTGGGCGGGGGCGTGGGCACAAGGCGGTAGCTGTGCCGCCCGGGCGCGACAGATGGCTCCTGTTAGGCACAGGCGGCGCCGCACCCGCGCCCGTTGGCTCACCAGCGCCTCCCCCCTAACAACAGAAGAATTGGAGCTGTTGTAGGGATCCCGCAGCTGGGTTCCTACTGCTGCGATCGGCGTTCAAACCCGGGTCGAATCATGTGGAATTTGTGGTGAATGAAGTGGGGCAAAGTTTTTCTCGGGGTCTCCCGTATCCCATACCTCTCATGTAACCATTGCAGTATCAGGTCGACCCATTTGAAATCTGTGGTGAACAAAGTGAGGCTAGTTTTTCTCGGGGTTCTCCCGATTTCCCACCCTCTCATTGCACCATTGCGGCATCATTACTCAATCGAACAAATTGAAATCTGTGGTGAAAAGGGTGCGGTAAAGTTTTCTCTGTTCGCCATGGGGTTCTGCGATTTTCCCATGTTTCTCATTCAATCATTGCTCCACCATCATCCGGTCGATAATTGTCACCGTCATCCATTCGATCCGTGTGGAATCTATGGTGGACAAAGTGGGGCAAGATTTTTGAGTTCTGCTGTTTCGTTGCCTTTCATTCCACCCTTTTTCAATCATCCGATCCACCCATATGAAATACGTGGTGGACAAGGTTGGGTAAGGTTTTCTCTGGGTTCTCCTGTTCCTCCTGCCTCTCATTGCAACATTGCCCAACATTGTCGGACGATGCATATGGAATCTGTGGTGGGCAAAGTGGGACAATGTTTTCTAGGAATTGTGCTGGTTTCTCAGTTTATTATTCCACCATCGACAGTCGTTCGACTCATATAGAATCTCTGGCGGACATAGTGGTGCAGTGTTTTTTTGACGTTGCCTATTTTCTCTACCTGTCATTCCATTATTGCTCCATCGGCGTTCATACAATTTCTTCATTAATTACTTGACTCCTTTTTTTTCATTCCTGATGACCCAAGGGCTAGAGATTGCCTATTTTCTTTACCTGTCATTCCATTATTGCTCCATCGGCGTTCATACAATTTCTTCATTAATTACTTGACTCCTTTTTTTTCATTCCTGAAGACCCAAGGGCTAGTGACGTGCATCAAAATAAAGTTATTATCAGTGTATTGAGGCAGACCCAGAAACGAATTATTCAATTTTTTATGGGAGTCCAAGCAGAGACGAAGTATCGGAAGAGATAAATAATTTGCATTCGTTTCTGTTTAGAAAGGGTTTTAGTTCGGTAAACGATGCCTCATAAAACAGAAGAAATTAAAATGGTGAAAACAATTTTGTGTGTTGTGGTGCTGGCAAACACCGAGGTAGATTCATTGATGATGCGCTCTTATTGTCGTAGTTTTAATTTAGGAAGTTCCTAAAAATCATTTATTTTATCACATTTATTAATTTTTCTGTTTTTTAAGATCGTCTCTTTATGACATGATGCAAACGTCAGTAAAGAATTGAAACATCAGGAACTAGAATCTCAAGGAGTCGGTTTCATTTGGTCACTTTTATAATATAATATTTATACGACATTCTTTGCTCGGAGAAATTGAAATAAAACATCAAGACACACAGTAACACTTTATTTTCATGCACATAACACCAAATTCATTTACCTAGAATGGAGGTCTAATACATGTAGGAAAACACATCTATTAAATTATTTGTATTCGTTCTGTTCTATAAAGAATTTATTTTGATTTACCTGTTAATGCCATTGGAGTCATACTATCTTAGCAGCCACGAGTAGAAAGAGAAAAAAAATGAAAAAAGAAGAAACAATATCATTGTCCATGAGAAATAGATGGAAGACCGACACTTTCTTTTTGAAGCGAACTGAGAGAAGGCTGAAAATGCAGGAGCGTGCGTGCATCTAAAGAATTGATATTCTTGCGATGTATTGACGCTGTTCCAGGAACAATATGCTCAGATATTCGATATTCTAGACAGTCAGGTCCTGAAAATACGTAAAAACAGAGTGAAAGAAATCTGCAGTGTCAGATGAGATTCGTGAATGTCTTATTTTGATGTAGGAACGTCAGAATTTCAAACTGAGTGTTAATATCAATTGAAAACGTGTGAAGAATTAGTAAACGTAATCTGACAAAATGTTGATACATTTTCAGAACGAACCGCTTTGAAAAAAGGATACAAAAGGACTTCGACATATTCTGAAATGCAATCCCATAACTTTCTAAGTTGGCGAAAGAGAGAGATGGACCGAAGTTATGGGATTTGGTACTCGTCTAATAAATTGATACTGTTTTTGTTTCTTTTAATTTTTTTTCATAAGTGTTTAGGTTATTTTTATGCTAATTAAAATGTTCCCTTAGAAGTGGAATTTATTATAACTACATTTTTACTTTGTTTCAGGTGAGCGAAATGTTTTTGTGCGGTTTAGCAATACCGGAGTCAGGTACGTTATTATAATGAAATTTCTTGTGCATTGTATATAAAGAAATAGTCTTTCGATTCGCGAATCACATTATTTTAAGAAAATCTTATGAAGTAATTGCCGGGAGGGGGCGAGCAAGAGAGAGGGGAGGGGAAGGGAAACGAGATTAAGGAAAAAACACAAACAGATGACACGAACTATGTTCTGTAGCAAAGGTTGCCGACAGAATAGAACGCAGACTCTATGGAAATACCTAGTAACATGCCGAATGTGTTCAATCACCCCAAAGGTGGACCTTAATCCATACATAAGGATATTTCGTGGGGGCAGCGAGTAGAGACAAAGCGTCGACAAATTAATTCTATGTTCTTAGTATTCGTAGAAAGCGGCATTTCACTCCTGCATTATTGAAACTGCGGCGTTCGCGGTGCTTCCCGCTGGAAGAATTTCAGCTTCTGCTGAGCGTGGGAGTGTCGACGGATAAATGGATATGAAAGAGGCAGAGAGAAAGATGAAGGAAACAGACAATACTGGGATATACAAATCACAAACGACCTATGTGCTGCAGGACAGGAGGACGCCAGAATAGCAAATACTGTGTAGAAGTATTTATAGTGATGGACCTATCTGTCTAGTCTCTATGGTATTTGAGAATAGAACGAGAATACAGAAGTACCAAGCAATACGCCGAAAGGGTTTCAGTACTCAAATATGGAACTGTGAAGGTATTTCACTGGGCAGCGAGTAGACACGTTCACAAATTGATGGTAGCTCTTTCGTATTCGTAGCAAAATGGGCGTTTCCGACTCCATAATTCTCCCCCCCCCTGTGTTATTGAAAGGGCCGCGTCCGCACTGCTTCCCGCCGGCGGAGTTTCAGTTGCTGCTCCGCGTGGCGGGGGTGGGGGAAGGGGCGGTCGTGGGCTGCGGCGAGGAGCGCGAGCGGCAGCGGCGGCGGCGGAGGAGGAATTTCCGATGGCAGCGGGGCGGGGGCGGGGGCGGTGAGTGGGGCTTCCGTTCCGTGCCAGCGCGGTGGCAGCGGCGATGATTGCCAATTGCGGTGGCCACTTAGCCGGCCACACCGCCCCCGCCGCCGTCTAATTGCCCCGCAGGGACCCGAGCCGCCGCCGCCGCCAGCAACGCCCCCTAGGCGTCTGCGTCTCTGCCGCCGCCGCCGCCGCCGCCGCCGCCGCCGCCAGCCCCGCTGCCGCCGCCGTCGCAGTCCATTGCTTCAGCGTCTCTCTCTGCTACCTTTCTGTGCTATGCTACCTTCCCCGCTCTGCTCCGTGTTACTAGTGCCTTCATCGCCTCTCTCTTTTTCACTCTAACAGTAATTTATCCTTTCCGTTTTTAGGTTTTTAAAATTCTTTTTGAATTAATTTCCCCCCTTCTCTCCGTTTTTCTGCTTTTTTATCTTCCACATTTCTCTTCCTTTTTCTTACTTTTATTCAATTCTCTTTCTACTTTCCTTTTCCCCTCTCGTCCTCCTCCTTCCCGTCCCCCGCCGCCGCAGTCCATTGCTTCAGCATGTGTCTCTGCTACCTTTTGCAGAAAGTGTAGTACTCCTTCTAAGTGGTGCTCCGGCTGTTCCTTTCGCGCTCTAATTCGTGTGATTGGGGGCCTGCCTCATCTTTCTCTTTTTCACTCCTGTTTGCCAGGATTTTCTCCTTTCTCTTTTAAGTTTTTTTTTTTTTTTTTTTTTTTAAATCTTTTTTCATTAATTTCTCCTTCTCACAGATTTTTTTTGATCTTCCGCATTTCTTCTCCTTTTTCTTATTCTTATTTGCTTCTTTCCTATTCGCATTTCCTTTTTTTCCTTCCTCTTCCCAATTCGGCCTCTACTTCCTCGTTCTTTTTCTCCTTTCTTGTTCTTTCCTCTTGCTTTCTCTCTCAGGGTTGTTAACCCTGGAGGTATGGAAGATGCAATGATGATAATGAGGGTTGAAAGGGCGACTCGCACATACATTCACAAATACAACCATGCCCGAGGCGATACTCGAAGCCGCGATCTTCTGATCCGAGACCACTACGGCACTACTGCCTTAGCAATCTCGGCCATCTGATCGGCATATCGTGTTTTTTTTTTTTTTTTTTTTTGGTGTGTGTGTGTGTGTGTGTCATTGTTTTTTTCTTTTTTTCTTTTTTTTCTTATTTCTATCTTCTTTTTATCTTCGTTTCTTTAACCTCTTCTCCTCTTCTTCCCCCCGCCATCTCTTCTTTTTTCTTCACCTTTTTACTTTCTTGTTTCCTTTACCCCCATTGTTTTCTCCTTTTCCAAAGTCGACCGATTGTATCCCGCATTCAGGTTCCCCTCGTGTCCACATCCCCTTAGACTTTTGCCTACTTCAGTAGGCATAGCCCGATTGCATTCTGTGCATTGATTCGGGAGCGGAAGGAAGGAAATAGTGAAGTCTTACTTCCACTAATGGGTCACTCAAATATAAATTACGGAACACGAAAATATGAGAGTGAATGATCAGAAGTCAAGTCGCCTGTTTCCTTCCGTATTAAGAAATATTTTTTATTATACCGACATATGCCAAGCTTCGAGAAACTTTTAAGTTCTGCTCCTACGTTTGTCTTTAGTTAGCCCCAATTACACTATCTCTCGTTGCGTCTTCTCTGATGTCCCATACGTTGGAACTATGGAATTATGTTCCTGTGTTTGACAAATGGGTAAAGATAATATTGGACAAATAAATTCATATTATTAGGAGTTCCAATTATTCAAGTCCTTAACAGTATAAGTTTTTATTCGTCGAAATTTTCTCCTCAGATTGAAGTTCCTAGGGCCACAAGTCTACACAAAACCTTTGTCGTCGCATCTCCTTTATAGTCACATTAACAGTATAAGTTTTTATTCGTCGAAATTTTCTCCTCAGATTGAAGTTCCTAGGGCCACAAGTCTACACAAAACCTTTGTCGTCGCATCTCCTTTATAGTCACATCGTCTCGGGACGGAAAGTGGAAAGATAATTATTAGCAAAATGTCCACCTCGCATGCTACTAGAGTTGCATTAATGAAAAGTCTGAACTAAGAAAACTTTGAACTAAGACAATTCCAAATATTAGGAAGTTTCAGTTATTCGGGTTTCCTTGCATTGATAATTTTTTGTTTATTTGAATTCTCATTGTCTACAATTTTATTTATCACTTGCTGAGAGATAATTCATGAACTTCGTACCCAGTGTTAAAAAAGTGCTTTTGTCCGTTGCCACCATTACCATCCCAGGTGGAAGAGAACTAGTGGTGCCCCACAGCACATGCTCCATCGCATTATTCCTAACTTACAATTTTGGAAAATTGGGAGAGAACTAAAATGAAACATGTGCCATTTATTAGCGCCGTTTGCTCTTGCCGAGAAAAAAAGTGTGAGCAAAATACCTGGAGCCAGTTTTGAGCGATTCTTGAAAATGGTAAGGGTCCATGTAAAGTAACCTCCAAAAAGTTTTTAAAAAAATATGTTTCAGAGTCAATCCGATTCGGCCAGATCAATGGGGAATATCAATTTTGAAGAAAATCGTCTGAAGGGTTTAGTCGCTTGCGTTGGCCACATACACGTTTTCTGCTTTCCCTTTTCTACATACGCAGAAAGAGAAAGTAAAAGAAACAAACTATTAAGGAATTTTCGTAGAAAACTTCACGATTTCGTTCACGAAAAATCTCCTGACGTACGCCGATGATAAATGTAAACCAGGAAAGTTCGAGACATCAATAATTTTCGCGTCACTAACGTTTTGGAGTTAACGGTGTTCTATTGGTTTAACAACCCCACTCTTTATTCTGTGAATGCTTTCTGACGCTGCGAGAAATTCCATTGCAACCCCCTGGGCCAGCAGCGTCGCCGCCACCGCCGATGCCGGCGGCGTCGCGAAGCTGCTGATGCCTCGGGGCCCACACTCGCCGCAGATGGCTCCCACGCGGCAGTTCGGGCGGTTGGTCGGGCGGGCGGTCCCCGTGGCCGCCGGCGGTTGCGCAATTCGCCGCCCACGCCTCGATCCACGTTGCGGTCCGGCACCGCTTCCCACTTCCGCCGCCCCCGCCTCCGCCCGCGTCCCCGGGCGGAAGTTCCGCGAAGCGGTGGGCGCGCGCCGCCGGCTCCGTCGCCGGCCTCGCCGCCGAATGCGCCTCGTTCTCAGTGGCCGCATCTGCTCGCGCTTGTCTCCGCCTTCTTCACCATCACATCAGCATCAGCACCACCACCACAAACCATTAGCATCACCACTACCATTAGCATCACCACTACCATTAGCATCACCACTACCATTAGCATCACCACTACCATTAGCATCACTTCGCCCTGAGCATCACTTCGCTCTGAGCATCACTTCGCTCTGAGCATCACTTCGCTCTGAGCATCACTTCGCTCTGAGCATCACTTCGCTCTGAGCATCACTTCGCTCTGAGCATCACTTCGCTCTGAGCATCACTTCGCTCTGTGCATCACTTCGCTCTGTTACACCCAGGTTGGTGGGTTCAAACCCGATCGAAGCCGTGGATTTTTAAGGGCAAAAAAATCCTTCGTACGCCTTCCTTCGGAGGGGAAGTAAAGCCGGCTGTCCCATGTTAGTAGATTTACTTGCATGTACAAGATCCTCAAGCCTAAATGACGCCTCTGAGCTAAATTCAAATCGCCTGTTTCATCACCCAAGGAATACCGCCTTTCTCTGCTAGTGGGTGAAGGAGCGTAGCGAAATTTTGCGTGGTCAGACGGAAGAGCGAGTCCAATGGCCCAAGTCTGGCCACGTAAAATTCAATTCAAAAGATTCAATTCAATAGTCCCACATTTCGCTGTTTGGACGCGGTCGGCACCTGTTTTCACAACGTTGCGGGCAGCGTTGCATTGAATCAGTGACGCCAAATCGAGCCGTTCTTCTTCCCCATGACGAGTTTACCCCCCCTGGCACCTTACCTCCCTCTTACCTTACCTTTACAGCTACTTCCTAACTCACCCCCGCCCCCAACCTTCATCCACTGCCGCTTTATCCCTGTCCCCACCCCTCTCTCTGCCCATCCCGCGTCGAGTTTCCCCATTGGCCTCCGCCAGAGCGTCTTCCCTCCGTGGTTGCCCCCCTCCCCCTCTCCCCAGGAAGGACTACTACAAACATCCTGAAAGTGCAGTGCGGCGGTTGTCTGCGATTAATTACTCTCTGGGCTCTACCCGATACAGATATATATAACTTGGGCGGCCGACACGCCCGGGGACTTTAAAAAGGACGGTTAAAAGCCAACAAAGTTTGAAAAGAAAATAGGCTAGTACACCGTTTTAAAGAAAAATATTGACATAATTTTTTTTAAAATCACTGTCATTGTAGGTTGGCATATACACACAAGGAAATAATTTAAGGTAATCAAATGTTTTGATGTGTAAGATAACGATTCAAAATCATTTATTATGGAAAAATGGCAGGAGAACTATTGGAATGAAAATTACGTAAAATATAGATGATAAAAACGTGCTTATATCGGAATTTATTTGCACTTGTTCACAAGCATAGCACAATTTTCATAATAAGCACTTTTTAATGATGATGTGCCATACTCCGTTGCGGAGCATAAGCTCTATGTTTTACGAAACTTCTTTGTGTTTGAAGTTTGGGAGACAAGTCCTGACGGCAATAGTGGTTTCCTAGTGACTCACTGTTGCAGCAGTTTTTCCTTTGACGCAATTTGCCTAGCTGCCATTGAAATAAAAAAGTCTCCAAAAAAACGCGATGTTCGAGACATTTGACAACTAGACATTTTTGTTACCAATTTGTAAATAACTTACGTGCATCGGTAATAACGATGTAGCAACGTTCAATCTCTGCTGTTCTCCCACCACAACTTACAAATGGAGAACTCAAAACAAACTGATAGTGAAGCTACATTTACAGTGCTAAAAAAACGCATCAGCTAAAGAAAATGGGCATTTTGTATTTGCTTAGTCCAATCTGCTCTCAAAAATTTTTAACAAATATTAGTAGAATTGGTAATTATGTATTTTCTGTAGATTATATGATATTTCTGATTCCATTACCTTCATAACCCGCTCGGTTTTTGCAAATCAAGTGGTGTATTTCCAGGATAATATTGCAGATTACAACTGCGAGAAAGGTAATGCGTCTTTTTAGCACTGCTGTATGTCCAGGAATAAAACAAGGAGCCATTTCAACATTTGATCAATGAATCATGAGAAATTAGCCGAAAAACTTGATGCGGGTGGGATACTTTAGTACGATCCTTAGAACATTGTATTTTCGCCCATAGCTGAGAGGAATGGTTTTGATGGATGGGGGAAAATATGATTGGAATGATGAAAATGGTGGAATGAGAGGCATGTGAGACGAGGGAACCGTCTCTATAATCTCCAGAACTCTAAGACATGATACCGACATTGTTCACCAGAAATTCAGGATATATATAATACATACACACATATATATACATATAAATATATATATACATATATATATATACATATATATATATATATATAAATATATATATATATATATAATATATATATATATATATATATATATATATATATATATATATATATAAATATATATATAAATATATATATATAAATATATATATAAATATATATATATATATATATAAATATATATACATATATACATATATATATATATATATATATATATATATATGTATATATATAAATATACATATATAAACGAGTCCTTTATTCGTGCAGCGTGGACTACGAAATTGGGCTTTGGGTGGCTCGCAGCCTTCCCTATTTATCGCCGCTCATCGGCCTTGCTTCCCACCCCGCATTTCGCCGCCTGCGGTCAGTCCCCCTTCCAGCCGCCTCCACCGTCCCTCCCAGCCCGAAACCGCACCCTGCTCACCACCGCCGTTCGGTCACCGGAAACCGATGGCCTCTCGCTCCGGGTAGATGCCGACGCCGCTGCTTCCGCCTTTGCCTCCGTCATCGCCCCTTCCTTCCCCGTGGCCTCTACCTCCGCCTCCGTCGCCACCTTAGCCGCTACCACCGCCTCTGCCCCGTCACCTCCTCTCCGTCTCCGCCTCGGCCGCCGCCTCCGCACGCCGCCTCTACCTCCCTCCTCCGCTGCCTTCGCTTCCGCCTCCTTCTCCTACGCCTCCTCCTCCTCCTGCTACGCCGCCGCCGCGTCCTCCGCGGCCGTCTGCTCCTCCTCCTCCTTCGTGTCCGTCTCGCTTCCGCCTCCTCCTCCGCCACCGCCGTCACCGCGTCCTCCTCCTTTTCTCATCTTCCTCCTCCTCCTCCTCCTCTTCCTCCTCCTCCTCCTCCTCCTCCTCTTCCTCCTCCTCCTCCTCTTCCTCCTCCTCCTTCTCCGCCTCCTCCTCCTCCTCCTTCTCCGCCTCCTCCTCCTTCTCCGCCTCCTCCTCCTTCTCCGCCTCCTCCTCCTCCTCCTCCTCTTCCTTCTCCGCCTCCTCCTCCTTCTCCGCCTCCCCCTCCTTCTCCGCCTCCTCCTCCTCCTCCTTCTCCGCCTCCTCCTCCTCTTCCTTCTCCGCCTCCTCTTCCTTCTCCGCCTCCTCCTCCTTCTCCGCCTCCTCCTCCTCCTCCTCCTCTTCCTTCTCCGCCTCCTCCTCCTCTTCCTTCTCCGCCTCCTCCTTTTCCTCTCCCGCCAATACCGTCTCCGCCGCCTCTGCCTCGACCACCGCCAACAACCCCTTTTCCGCGCCCGCCGTTCCCCAACACCAGGAATTCTCGTTAGTTGCAGTAGCAACGGCAGCACCACGCTCGTGGAACTCTGCTATACTACCGATACTTCCGGTATCGATGTTCTTGTTTTCAGCAATAGTTCGTCCCGTGCGGATAATGCTCGCGAGGGTTCGATAAATTTCTCTTCGCATAGAGCACTTAAATCCCAAATTTCCATCATTCTTTTTGAAGCGCTCGCTCGTTTTGTGAGGAGGAAAGGACTGGAAAGGTTTCTCAAGGACGCTGGCGGAGCGTGTTCTGTGTTTTTAGCAGGCTTCAGTTTATTTTCTTTGCGCAATTTTTTTTGCGTTTTTGTTGCATGCCTTTATTTGTATTTGTATTGTGAAAAAAAAGTGTACGCATTTCGTAAAATGCGTAGGAATTTTCATTAATGTAGAAAAATATTACAAGACTTCTGTAAGAATTACGTAGCCAACTATTCACTTTTTTCTTGAAGTATTTGCCCAAACCATTTTGTATTTGTTTCTGTAATAATCGTTATTACCTATGATATTTTCCTACGTTTTTGTGTTGTTTGCCGCTTCCGTACAATTTTAACTGACAAGTTCCGCTGTGTCTTTTATTGTTTAATTACTTGTGAAAAGTGAAAGTACTTCTAATGAAGGCGCATTTTCATCGCGTACAATTTTGTAAAATAAAATAATGAGCATCTTTTTCCCCCGCCATCCAAACACAATATTTGTATAAAGGATTATCTCTCACTCGGCTAATTATTTTAATTCCTTAACAAGCTCTAATTTTTGAAAGGGCAGTAGTTTACTTCAGTACCGTGTTTTCACGGATTCTCTCCCCCTTACAAACGACAAAGTGGAATACTGTCGTAATTAACGATAACTTTTTTTATCAAATGATTTGGAACCAGTGGGGGATGGAGAGCGGCTGAGTCGGCATTCGATTGAGTGCTTTGTTTTGCTGCAATGTAGGAAGAAAAATCTTAAAAAAAAAAACAAACCAAAAATAGGCAGAGGAATGGCGATATGCAATTGTTGAGATCGTCTTCCAGCGGGATCACCGCCAGATCCCGCGATAAAACCTGCACTACCCTGACGGGAATAATGATCTTAACAGATAACGTATATAATCAACCAATAACTAATCAATCAATTAATACCAATCAAACAAAAATGGAGCTGATTAAGTGAATTGAGGAACTGTGGTATCAAGACAAAGAACTTGAAAGACATGCAATTGAATATGTTGACAAAATAAACAGGAGAATTCAAGCTATTATAAAAGCAAAAGAATGAGCTACAAAATACAACGTAAGAGACAAATCTGATCTAAAATAAGTTTAAATGGAAGGGGAATCTGATATACGTAACATTATATACGTAAGTTATTTTAAAATGATAGATACGATGATAGAATAAAATAATATTAAGAGTACCCGTGCGAAACTCTCGCATGTTCTTACGTACCTCAAGAAAAGCAATTCTGAGCAAACACATAATAAAACTAATATATTCATCTGCGTAGTTCCCTCCACAATTAGGTACACAGCACTTGCTGACCGCGACAAAACATTAAATGAATGGTTGCACTACACTCGCAAGAAATAATCTTCATCGCCATCAAGGAACTATTAATAGTGTAACGAATATTGCATCACCTGCCGAAGTCGCTGCGCGTGGATTGCGTCACCTGCCGCCGCCACTCCCCTTCCCCCGAACTAGACGGTTCCGGACAATCCGCGAGCCGCGGAGAAACGCCGTGAAAGAGCCAGGTGCCTCGAGACAAGCGCCGGGCAGGTATAAATGCGCCGGCCGCGGCGGCCGCGAGTTAGTTAACAGTTTTAGCAGGAGTTAGTTTGGTGAGAAAGAGTTACAGAAGTCAGTCAGTAGTGAGCAGTAAGACGTCAGTCCGTCAGTGTGTCCGAAGTGGAAGCTGTGCTGGGAAGTGTGCATTGCGGTGAAGAGTGGTGCAGTGGTTGAACAGCAGTCAGCAGTCTGAAGTCTGCAGTGGAAGCTGAGCTGTGAAGGGTGCATCGCGGTAAGCAGTGGTGCAGTGGGGAAACAGCAGTCAGCAGTTTGAAGTCTGCAGTGGAAGCTGAGCTGTGAAGTGGGCATCGCGGTAAACAGCAGTGCAGTGGACCCTGGTGTGCGCAGTGAAGTGTGGTCTGCGCCAGGAATTGTGGTCTGCGCAGGGGAATTGTGGTCTGTGCAGGGAATTAGGGTCAAGTGTAGTGGACCGTGGACAGTGCATGGACTGACTGATACTGTAGAAGAAGAGAACTGTTTAAATAAATAGGGTGTAAGAAGAGAACTGTTTAAATAAATAGGGTGTAAGAAGAGAACTGTTTAAATAAATAGGGTGTAAGAAGCGAACTGTGTAAATAAATCAAGAGAACGGAGTCGTGTGTAACAGTGTAAATAATTAAGTGTAATATATCTGTAAATAGACCAAGTAATTTTTAGTGTCAGTAGATTTTAGTGTGTATAGTTGTTCCCGAATAAAACCTTCTTTGTTTAAATAATATTTGTTGGTTTTAATTCACCACGAGAAACGTTACAATAGTATTCCTCATAGTTGCTTCAAGGGCGAATCTTGAATGAATGATTATACAATTAAACTTTGTCAGTCAGCGGCAACCGCTGTGTACACAGAAAATGTAAACATATGATGGAGGCATCTAATCCTTCTAAGCGTGACGTCACGAATAAGGACCGGGTATTGGGCAGTATCGATAAACGCCGAACCAGAAAAAAAATTAATGGAATATCTGATAATATCTCATTCTGTAGATTACGATATGGGAAACGTTTCTTTGAGGTCTTAAACCTCAAAATTCCAGGTTTTAAGGTCCTATAACGCTTCGTGTGGGATTTATTTAATAACACACTTTGACAATGGGATCGAGTGTTGCGGGTTGCATTTGACATGACTATTTAGATGTGTGTATTTTTTCAACTAGTCCTTCAAATATTTAAACTCGAAGTGAAATTCGTCACGTCTCCGTGAAGTTTTCTGTCTTTAGACACCTCAATTATAAAGATTGGTTGCGTGTGAGAGCCGCAGAAGTTATATGTACTACTGAAATAATATAGGAGACGATAAATAAATTCTTAATTTACTGGTCAGCCACTATAAGATGTCCCGTCTACGAAGCTTCACTCACGTATTCTCTATTGTAACTACAGACCAGATCATCCGTTCTGTGGAAATCAGTTATTCTGTATCGTCCGTGGCGAGGCTCAGGCCATCAGGCCTGACGAGCGAATTCCGCTACGCTTCGTTCACCATCTGCCAGAGAAAAGAAGTATCACTCCGGCGGCGAAACAGGTGACTTGTGTTTTACTGAGAGGCTTCTCATAGGCTTGAATATCTTGCAAAATTTTCATTCAGCGGGCGGCATTCTCTTACACGGGCCAACTGTCAGACATCCCGTCCAAGAAACTTTAATTGCTGACTCACAATAGCGTCCGCCGTCGTAGTCGATAATTGCAATATGTGGTCTCCTTATATCCTTTGTAGTAGTGATCACACGCTTCATTATTTTTCCTGTGACGTATGGTAAGCTTCAGTATCGTCGCGGTCGTTCGTCGCGGTCGTTCGTCGCTGTCGTTCGTCGCGGTCGTTCGTGGCGGTCGTTCGTGGCGGTCGTTCGTGGCGGTCGTTCGTGGCGGTCGTTCGTGGCGGTCGTTCGTGGCGGTCGTTCGTGGCGGTCGCTCGTCGCGGTCGTTCGTCGCGGTCGCTCGTCGCGGTCGCTCGTCGCGGTCGCTCGGCGCGGTCGCTCGGCGCGGTCGCTCGGCGCGGTCGCTCGGCGCGGTCGCTCGGCGCGGTCGTTCGGCGCGGTCGTTCGTCGCGGTCGCTCGTCGCGGTCGTTCGTCGCCGTCGTTCGTCGCAGTCACCAGCTGCTCTCGACGCTATCGCTGTCGCTAGTCGTAGTCACCAGCCGTGCTCGTCGCTAGTCGCAGTCGCTCGTCGCAGTAGCTTCGCTCGTTCTGCGATGCATCCACTCAGCTTCTGGCTGGCCGTTCCACTTGCCGCCCGCGACGTGATGAGCCTGGAGCTGGCCGGGGGCTTTCGCTCGCCGCGGGCGTCGCCCGCTCTCCACCGCCGCCGCCGACCCACAACGGAATCGAACCGTGGCTCATCTGGGCAGCGCGCTCCGCCACCTGCCCTCCCCCCTCCCACCACTTCCGCGCCGCCGACGCCGACGCGCTGTGGACCGGATTGGAGCGAAAGTGGTCAATAATGGCTCGGAGTGCGGTTGTTCGAAGTTCAACCCGATTTGAGTTATATGTTAATTTGGATAATACCAATCGCGGTATTGGGATCCAATGGATTGCCCCAGAGGCGCATCCAGGACTTTTTATCCGTGGAGGAGGGGGAGGCTACAGGTTTTTACAAAGGTTACAAGAATGTTTCTTTTGTGCTGAACAAAAATTTATTTTTATTTGTTGACTTGTATCTAACAGAACGTAAAAATGATGTATTGAACGACTTATGTTAACTTAAAAAGTGAAAGCAATATTTGAGGATAAGGATTGTTGGTTTCTATATGGATGGTTAGCGTACGGACTGTTATACCCAAGTTGGCGGGTTCAAACCCGATCGACGCCGTGGATTTTTAAGGGCGAAAAAATCCTTCGTACGCCTTCCTTCGGAGGGGAAGTAAAGCCGGCTGTCCCATGTTAGTAGATTTACTTTCATGTAAAAGATCCTCAAGCCTAAATGACGTAGCCTCTGAGCTAAATTGAAATCGCCTGTGTCTCGCCCAAGAAATACCTCCTTCCTCTGCTAGTTAGTGAAAGGAGCGTAGCGAAATTTGCGTGGTCAGACGGAAGAGCGGGCCTGATGGCTCGATTCTCGCCACGTAAAATAAGGCATTAATTCAATTCAATGTATACGTATATCGATTTTTGGATATCTTGACTGTTTGGAAATATTAACGTATTTCGAATGTTTGCATGTTTTCAGTGTTGGGTATTTTGTATGTTTGATGTTATTGTTTGACGTTGATGTTTCGATGACTTTGGAGTATTCTGATGCGGTAAATAGGTACTCGGAAAAGGCCGTGAAATGAGCTAGCTTTTAAAAGAAAATACCTTTTCCGTTGACTACTGAATCAGCCTTTTGCGGTTACGATTTGGGTGTCATGCGTGGGTTTCACTGTGTGTTTCGCGAAGGCCAACACACACACACACACACACACACACACACACATCCACTGTGCGGCCCCGGGCGCTCGCTCATCAGTCGGGCGGCCGGCCGGAACGGCTTCCGCCCACGTCCCTCCCGCGCCGCCCCCGCGCCGCCCCGCGCTTGTGCCGCCCGCTGGCCTCAACCTGTCCCCTGGACCCAGTCCGCCTCTCCGCGTGCAGGCGGCGGCAGAGGCGAAGGCAGTTGTGACGGCGGTGGCTGTGACAGCGGTGGCGTTGGTGGCTGTGGTGAAGGCGGAGGGGGCAGTGGTGGTGGCAGCGGCGGTGGCGGTGGCTGTGGCTGTGGCTGTGGCAGTGGCAGCGACAGCGGAGACGGCTACGGCGGCGGCGGCGGCGGCGGCGGCGGCGGCGGCGGCGGTGGTGTTGGCTATGGCGACGGCGGCGGGGAAGGCAGCGGTCGCGGTGGTGGTGGCAGCGGCGACGCTTGTGGTGGTCGAGGCGGGTGGCAGCGGCGACGGTGTCGGTTGCGTTGTTGGCGGTGGCGTTGTTGGCGGCGGCGTTGGTGGCAGTGGCAGCAGCAGCGGTGGTGGTTGCAGCGGCGACGCTTGTGGTGGGGGGCAGGCAGCGGCGGCGGTGTCGGTTGTGTTGTTGGCGGTGGCGTTGGTGGCATTGGCAACAGTCGGTGGCGTTGGTGGCGGCGGCGGTGGCGTTGGTGGCTATGGCAGTGACAGCGGTGGTGGCGGCGGCGGCAGTGGTGGCGGTAGTGGCAGCGGCGGCGGTTGTGATGGTGGCGGAGGGAGCGGCGGCGGCAGTGGAGACAGCGGCGGGGGTGGCGGGCGCCCGCCTCCACGAGCTGTGACCGGGACGCGCTCCGACGCGCTCTTAACAGCGCTGGTCGGCGTCGAGAACATGGCCGTTGCTGCGGTGGGTCCCCGACTCGCAACAAACGCGCTGAACAGGGAACTCTCGCTATTTCGCAATGCACGTGCACTGACCGTTGTGGGGTTTGACTCGAACACATTTGGATTTGCGTAACGTGATGTAATGAAATGCACACTCTGTACCGAAACGTACGCGATGTAGGAAACGTACGCGGTGTAACGAAACTTACAGCCTATAACGAAACACGCCCTATAACGAAACTTACTCCCTTTAACGAATCTTACGCCCTTTAACGAATCTTACGCCCTATAACGAATCTTACGCCCTATAACGAATCTTACGCCCTATAACGAATCTTACGCCCTATAACGAATCTTACGCCCTATAACGAATCTTACGCCCTATAACGAATCTTACGCCCTATAACGAATCTTACGCCCTATAACGAATATTACGCCCTATAACGAATCTTACGCCCTATAACGAATCTTACGCCCTATAACGAATCTTACGCCCTACAACGAATCTTACGCCCTACAACGAATCTTACGCCCTACAACGAATCTTACGCCCTACAACGAATCTTACGCCCTACAACGAATCTTACGCCCTATAACGAAACTTACTTCCTATAAGGAAATTTACGCCCTATAACGAAACTTACGCCCTACAACGTAACGTACGCCGTATAACGAAATCACGCGCCATAAGGCAATGTACGCTCTTTAAAGAAGGAAACGTCCTGTAACGAAACTTACGCCCAGTAACAACTCACGCGCAATTGCGTAACGTACGCCCTATAACGAATCTTACGCCCTATAACGAAACTTACTTCCTATAAGGAAATTTACGCCCTATAACGAAACTTACGCCCTACAACGTAACGTACGCCGTATAACGAAATCACGCGCCATAAGGCAATGTACGCTCTTTAAAGAAGGAAACGTCCTGTAACGAAACTTACGCCCAGTAACAACTCACGCGCAATTGCGTAACGTACGCCCTGTACTGATTACTCT
This sequence comes from Gryllus longicercus, assembly GCA_038098605.1. Lineage (NCBI taxonomy): Eukaryota > Metazoa > Arthropoda > Insecta > Orthoptera > Gryllidae > Gryllus > Gryllus longicercus. The sequence goes on along the minus strand of JAZDUA010000786.1, from coordinate 425,675 downwards.
GCCCTGGAACGCAATGTACACATTGTATCGAATCTCATGTGCTTTATTCAGAAGTACGCGCTGTTTCGAAACGTATGTGCAGTAACGTAACGTCACGGACGTAATAAAATGAAACGCATCTAACGCTCCCCAACGTACTATAAAATAGGTATTTGACGCCTTTTCTTGCACTACGAGTATGTACGGTACTTGCAGATTCAGCGGTGGTGGCACATCCGATTGTCCAGACGCTTCCGCACATCCATGCAGACCTCGTTTACTTGCTTTAGGTTATCTATCAGTGGAGTGCTCTATCTGAATTTCATCATTAAAATAAATGTTAGTCACTGTTTTTTTTTTTTTAGTTAAGTCTGCCTTCGTCAAACAACTAAATGCTTTTATTTTGAATTATAAAAAGAGAATCCTGAATAATTAAATGACGTCCTTTTCTTATGGAATTATCATCGAGAGTTTAACCAAAATACTTCATCATAGTCCCTTAATCCATTAAACTACGCGAAAGAAAACCGACTTTCTGGGCGTTTATTAACTTCTAGAAAATGGACTGCCATTTGCGTAATATCAGTTATTGAGAAGTATAGCCAGCGTAACAAGATGAGTGAAATTTGAACATCTTCTTTTAAAAACTAACAAAAGCCTTTTCAATTGGTCGTGGTTCCAGCAATATTTCGGTTTCGATCCCTTAATGGAAGTGGGTTTTTTGCTGTTTCAGTTTAATGCCTTGGAACTAAGTAATCATAATTTACCCCTACCAACCGTTGGGAAAGTGATCTGAATACGCATCAACGGTTTAGTAATGCCAAATTTTAGCAAAACATAAACAAAAGACTTCCGATGTCGATGAAAACATCGACAAAACGCCGATGTTTTAAATACGATGAAACATATCGAAATAAAATGTTCGGTTTCTAATGCGATACATAACACGTCATCGTTAGTTGAATGTGTATTCTGGCTTAAATTTAAATATCACCTTAATTTTCTAATCAATGTTCTATGTAGTCAAAGTTGAAACTGCAGTTTAACGATAAAAACGGTAATGACACTGGTGAAAGGTTGTGAATATCAAACGGTTTCGTGCCGACCGGGGATTGACAACAGCAATAGTAATAAATGGCTGTTTATTGCCAGCAATCCACATACACCCACGATACTGGAAATTTTAATTTATTATTATTATTATTATTATTTATTATTATTATTATTGGCGTATAGGCCATTACTGACCACGCTACACGATTAACGTGTGTAATTCTTCCAGGATCAGCTTTTCAGCTGTATCCTTGGATTACAAGGTTGTTACGCCTTGAAGTGTGAATTATGAGATGATAGGTTGATGATGATAGGTGAAGGGACAATCACAAATACGACCATGTCTACGCAGGACTCGAACCTGCAGCCTCCTCGGCAGAGACGACGGCTGCCGCAACCGTCTGCCCCACGGGGCCGGGCCATTATATTATTATTATTATTATTATTATTATTATTATTATTATTATTATTATTATTATTATTATTTTAAAACCTCGATGTTCCTGAAGAAATATATTGATCGCAATATAGAAATATATTGAAATAACAATTATATTGATTGAACAACGAAAGCAAAACATCGATTTTACAATATCGATGTTTCTGCCCCAAAACATCCGTAGTTTTCTTTCCCATTCCTAATTGTGTTGCCGAAGCAGTAGGAGATTAAAAAAATAGTGCGCAGTCATGCCTGCAAGCACCCCAAAGCCCGGTTTCACATCTCCGCTCTTAACACTAAACATCCGAGCGTAGGGCATGACTCATTACCCTGCCCGTCCCGCTCACTGGGCAGCTCCGGAGAGAGAGACGGTGGGCTGTACGATGAGCGTATCGAATGACGCATTGGAGCCCGGAGTCTGGGACGCTGCCCGACGGGTTTTACCGGCCGAGGTGGTTGACTTCCACTGACGTCACTGCCGTTGCCACTGATCGGGAATGTCCTAGGGTTCGATGCGATGGTGTGATGGTTAGCGTATCGGACTGTTATACCCACGTTGGCGGATTCAAACCCGACCGACGCCGTGGATTTTTCAGGGCGAAAAGATCCTTTGTTCAGTCCCCTTCCTTCGGAGGAGAAATAAAGCTTGCAGTCCCATGTTATAGATTTACTACACGTATGAGCAGCATCTGAGCTTAATCTCCTCGTGATACCTCCTTTCTCTGCTAGAGGGTGAAATGAGCATATACAAATTTGCGTGGTCAGGCGGAAGAGCAGGCCTGACGGCCTGACAGTGAGCCCTACCACGTAAAATAATGGCATCATTGATTGACTGACTGACTTACATTCCTCCAATTAGCACACGAGCGAAGTAATCTGTTTTAACGCTTCCGCGGGAGCGACCGTGAGAGTTCCGTGGGATGAAAGGAGCTTGTCATCATGAGCGCGCGGTGTCCCATAAGCAACACGAAGCAGCACCGCCCGCAAAGACAAATTGGACGGTGTTGGACGAAGGAGCCGCTGCCGACAGCTTGTTACGTGCGGCCGATGGCCACACGGAATTCCGACGCCCCCACAAGACCTCTCGTTACGCGCTGTGACGTACACGACGAAACGAGAAACGCGGTCGTTACCTTGGCGGGCGACCACGTGGCTTACGTCCTCCGCTAAGTTGCCTAATTTTTATTAAAGGAATAGATAAAAGTTATTTTTTTTACTGATATGTTATTGATTATTGTCTTGGGTGAAGAGCTCGATACACACTGCATTATTTATCTTAGTCGAGAAGACAGTTTATTAATTAATTAGTGAGAGTTACGTAACAAAACAGTTAAAAAATAAAAAGGATGAATTTAAAAAAGAATGTACCCTGGATGCCTGAGCGTTTAAAACCGTCTCAAGGAGGGTCAAAGATTCCCTAATTCGCCGTAGAATACTGTATTTCAACTTTTCATTCACTGTATCGTATTTCAACTTTTTCATTCACAAACAAAATGTAAACGTAAAACATCGAACAAAAATGATCGATGTTGGAAACACAACGGATTTAATAAATCAAAAACATTGAGATTGATGTATCAACTCTAATCTCGGCGGTGGCGGATTGAAACATCAGCTACCTAGGGCGATTATAGCCACGGTCTGGAGAAGAAATGAGCTATTTCGTTTTTCGCTAATTTGATCATTTTCTGTTTGTGTATTTCACAAGAAACGAATTTTTTATTTCGTTATCAATAAAATGTAACAGTTGTTAAGGTAGGAATGCTTAAGGTTAAGAGTTTGTGTGCTGATTATTCTCGTGTTTTCCAGAACGAACTTACTCGTATTGAAAATATTATTGACTTTGTTGTCAAAGGAATTATGCCATTTATTTTATTTTTTCTCTTCAAGGAATATTATTTAGTATCGAATAGTTATTTTCCCAAGAATTCAGTGAGGTACATTTTGATCGTTTTCCAAACTGGGAATTCTTGTTTGTTTGGGGGGAGTGGGTGGCGTTTCACAAATGAATCCAAAATGAATTTTTAATGAGGTACCATTGAAAACAACAAAAAGGATAACTCTGTGCCAGGATTTAGTTAAATGAATCGTAAAACAGCGAGTTTTATATGCAAATTATTAACACGAGAAACGAGGAAAATATTTTAAACCATAATGTATTTTTCATGGATGAGAAATGCGATGTTTTTTTGTTATGAGCTTTTTGTATGTTTATAAATATACATGATAGCTCCTAAATGAAAGCATAACTCAGGTCATTTAAAATTAACATACGAAATGCGTTTATTAAAATATAGTATAATAATTTTTAATAATTATAGTTATAATTGCGGAACATTTTCGTGAATATGCAAGCGGTTATTTTGCGTTTCCCGCCAATATTTACATTTTAAACTTTTCTTTCTGTAAACAGTGAATATAGCTAATTCAGATCGAAAACCTAAATCATACCACGGTGTGTCTTTGAACGTAGTGAACTCGCATTTATAAACTTTCATTTATAGTTAACTGAAGTCACTGGTACCAATAGTCATAAACTGCGTATTAGAGTATTCGGATGTAGTGAACCCTCAACATAGGTTTTAATGAATATTCTTAACTCAATTTTCAAGAAAACGAATTGTCTCAATATCGCGAATTCATTCAACACAGAGGGTTTGCGAGTAGGGGTTCTCGTTAGCAGTTTTTCGAGCATTTATGCTAAGTAATTGAGGGAACCTGCTACCAAAGGAATTGCTTCAGCTATTCCAAATAGCAATTGTGTACAGTCTGAAGACTTTGTAGACGCGGATCACGCGTTAGTTGAAATGTAGTGAAATGCGATGTATTACTGAAAATCTCGGTCTTGGAGAACAGATGTGTGATGACGACAAATAATGAAGAGTTCCATTGCAAGAGGCATGGAAAGGGGTTCCGATTGAACTAATATATTAGCAGTGTGTGGACAATGAATAAAGCGTAAATCACGAAGATATTAAAGTTTTCATATCGGGCTGATTGGAAATTCTGTGTTACTGAATACCTCTGACACTTATTACAATCACGGATAAAAGTTGTACTATATTTTGAGAATGTCTGTTGTACTGAACCAAAAATGTCTCTACAGGTACACTGTAACAGAATTCGACAGTTTTTGCACTAGATTCTAAAATTTCAACACATGAGATTTTGACTCCAATCCGGCTTTGCCACTACTTCCACCATTGCCACCCCTTCCTTTCCACCACAACCAGCACCGCCACCACTACCACCCCAATAATCACTACCACCTGTATCAACCATATCTTCATTGTCATCTCTGCTACCACCACTACTAACATCTCTGTCGCCAATTTCATCACTACCATTTCTGTCACCATTTCCATCACTACCATCTAAACCACCACCACCATTGCAACCGCTACCACTGCATCTACCACCACTACTATCTCCATTTCTATCACTACCATCTGTACCACTTCAACCTCCATTACCGTCGCCACCATTGTTTTAGCTACTTTCATCTTTACCTCCACCTCCTCTTTCACATCAACCTCACCTCCCTATCACCCCCCCCCCCCCCCGCCGTACCAAGGCACTACTTCAGGGCCAAACTGCGCGTTACCTGGGTCTAGCGGCGGCGGCGGAGGCAGAAGCCAACTCGAACAAGTACGCGGTCGAGTTTCAGCGTAGATTCGCACTGAAGAATCCCTGCTCTCTCTCCCTCCCTCCCTCCCTCCCCCTCTCTCTCCCTCTCCCCTGAGTTGCAAACTTACAGGAAGATTTTCGCGTGCGCGGTTCTATTGCCCGCTGCGCGGGGACGGGGTGGAGGGTGGGGGGTGCGGGGTGCGGGTCTTTTCCAAAAGGAGGAACCGAGGAAAGCTGGAGAGGTGTGTGAGGGAATGAGGAAGGAATGAGATGAACGAGGAGATAGTGAAATTGTGGTAGGAAACTGATAAGAAGGCGAACCAGATTGGGAAGAGTTACAGAGAGAGAAGGCTAATGCTTGGTGGGGGAGATAAAAGCAAATTAGTGGAGACGACCAGGGACTAGACTAGACGCGCCGAACGATATGGAAGAGGATGAATCCCGTAAGTGTAATGAGTGTGTTTAGCGCGGTAGGTGGTGGTGATCTTACCCCGCTGGATGGAGAGATCAGGCGCCGACCTACATGTCGGCTAATCGGGTTTTCCCACAACCAGGTATCTCCCACCAGCATGGCACCACTCCAGCAGACACAAGATCTAAGCTCCAGACAAGTGCGGTAGAGTAGTACATGTAAGAGTAATGTGTGTAAGTAAGGGGTGACGACAGGACAAGGAAGAGTAAGGAAAGATCGCGCGCGTTCCGTGGCCCGTTTGTTAGGGTGCTGCTTCGGCATTCACCTGCTATTGATAAAAAAAAAAACACGGAAAATTACCGATCACAGCAGGCGGCTAAACTGTCCTCGAGGTAGCGGCTGAATTCGGCCTAGCTATGCAGTTAGTAACGAACAGTCTGCCGCCGTCGAGACTCGAACCTAGGATCTCCCGGTCAGAGGCACTGCAGTGACATCAATTGATTCCCTGAGCCACGTTTTTCGGTCGAGCGACTGGAGAAAGAACAAGAAAGAAGAAGTCGAAAGATATTAAAAAGACGAATAGACCAAGACGGTGAAGAACAGCAAATGTATCCGCGGTTAGAGAAGACAACGCCGCGAGAAACCGAAATTCGAGCACGGGAGAGGCGGCCGGCGAACACGCGGGAGGGAAAGGTACAGTGACCCCCCCCCCCTCCCTAGGGCCCGAGAGGAAGCTAGCGACGCAGGCGACGAGCGAGCTGCGCCGCGTTTGAATCTGCGAGCGGTCGGAAGCGGTTTAAGGCGCGCGCGCTAACTTGTGCGGCGCGTTGTCTCCGGCGGAGAACGCGCACCGCGCGCGCGATTGTTTTCAGTGCGTCCCGCGAGAGCGCGGTGTAATGCTCGGCTGCGCGCCGAGACGTCCGGGACGACACGGGCAGTGGAGTGGATGGCTGCGTTTCTGCCGGCGCTGCATGCGCGCGCGCGCGCGCGCGCGCACGCACACACACACACACACACACACACACACACACACACACACGCACACGCGCGCGCGCACACGCGCACACACACACACACACACACACACAGACAAACCCACGCGCACACATGCAGACGCGCGCACACACTCACGCGCGCACACACTCGCGCGCGCACACACACACACGCGCGCGCGCGCGCAGCTCTCCACCGCGGGGCTCGTGGGGGTGTGTCGTCACTTCCACGGGAAGAGTGACAAGTCTCTAAAAGTGTCGTTTCGCAGGAGGACAGTTTTTGTACGCAAAGATTGCTGTAAGATTGGGCCGCTTTGACACGTACTGCTTGACCTCTGCTGACAATATAACTGCAGGTTATGTTCATGCACTAATTTTGTCGGTGCGTTCGTTTACACTTAGCTCATTAGAGTATGTATGGCTTCATCGCTGTCTCTTGAAATATCGCCGTGCACGTCGTTCATTTGTCTCCCGAACTGTCACAGCGGTCCCTGCTTAGGGGAAACCCGCTATATTAAGCGGCGACGTTTGTTTGGAACATGTTTGGCCCTATACACCGGTGATCATATGCAATTTTCGTTAAGAAATTTGTACGAGAAATTTTCAAATCACTTGTCCACTTACAAAAGTAGTGCTGCTACAACAGCGCATTCTCTCTCTCTCCCCCCCTTTTAGCAACTTTTTTGCAATTTTCGAAAGGAAGAGAATTCAACGAAAATCCAACTCGCGCCATTTATATAAGCGTATTCTGCTATTTTTAAGGTACAATCCAATTTAGGGAAAATTTTTGTAAAATGTCCTTGGGGCATCATGTAAAGTACCTGTGAGAAATTAACATTCCGTTTAAAATTCAAGGGACAGCGACATCGTCATTGTTAGAGGAGTATCAATTTTGATGAAAATCTTGCCTACGGTTTAGCCACTGGCGTTGTTAACAGTCAGGCGGGCAGATATTTTCCTGTAAACCATTTATTTTTTTCAATCAAGTAGCCTTGAAAACGTGAAATATGCTAATGCAACGTATCCTCTATTGGTTTGTGAGCCTGAGGGGGAAATTTTACAGACCGTTTGACATGATTGTGATATTCCTTTATCATGACATTCAATCCTGATTGTCGGAAACGTATATAACAAAGCACGAAGGGCAGGGAATCTCCAGAGCGGCTACCTTTGTAGGCGCCATCAATGTCCAGAATTGTTCAAAATGAACTCGTGGATAAACAAATAAGTACCCCCAGAGACGAAGGAGTTGCTCTGCATTCTTTAGGGACCAGCCAGTTCGCTAGTTGACTGTTTCATGTCCAACGCTGCTTTATTTATTTATTTATTGCGTGTCGTGGATTGTGGAAAGTCGACACAGCTTGTGTTGTTCCTCAGCGAACATTAATTGGCGGCCGTTTGTGGGTCTCTCTGGTGTGGTGGTGCGTTGAAGTATTGTTGAGCGAAAGTAACTGTGACGACGGGTGTAGTTAATTTTTGCCTAAGGTTAGACACGGACATTTTGTGAACACACATACGCCCGATTTCCGGTGCTGTAGAGTGGTGGAGGAGTTCAAATACCCTTAACGAGATCTTCGAGTTGAAGAAACCATTTGGAAAAAATTTGGAATTGTACTTTGGGAGTACTATCAACCTTTATAATGAATCCATAGCTGATGTCTTATATACAAATAAATTACTAGAGTAATTGGAATAGAACCGAATTTCAGAAATAACTTGAGAGTGCTTTTGCGGTAGCCAAGTGTTCTCTTAAAAAAAGCGTTCTTAAGTGTCGTATTCTTTTTTCGCAAATATCCCTTATTCTCAAATGAGCATTATGGGGTATGAGTCAGGCCAAAACCAGAATCAGGTTTTTTGATGCATAAATTAAAATCCCAATTGAAAATAAAATCATGCCGTATCAAAAACACGGAAGATTGAAACATTCGAAAAAAAACTGTGGATAGAATATCAGACACAATGATCTGTACAATGTAGCTTAACGTTTGAAATAAGTGAAACAAAGTAATGCTGAGGAGTCGAAGTTCCATGCGAACGGAACGCGAAGAAAAGAAACAAACGGTATCGAAACAAATGACTGCTTCTCTCGCGGCAGTGAAGCCAAACGGCGTGAGGTCGATGGGGGAAAGAAGCCAGTCACAGACGACTTCGATGCGGAGGGGTCGAGATTGGAAGTGGGGGAGGGAGGCGGTTCACAGTGTACCGAAACAACAGAATGGCGTAGATAAACAAAGCCGGACGTCTGTTGTCGCGTTGTGTGGGGGTCATGTTATAAAAAAGAATAGTTTCCAAGGACGTATAAGTGGTTATTCAATCACATAAGAACGTGAATTGTTCAGTAGAAATGAATGCGGTTAGTAAAGATTTGGCACAAACATAATTATATGCTACTGAAGTGTACCAATTGCTTGTTAAAAACTATTTTCTGTTTAGAATGAAAACAAATATTTTAAGCTTGTTAGTATTGGAATTGTGCGTAAACACTGTTATCATTGAAATACTTCGATATAGATGGTAAGTGGTCACTTCATTATATAACGTTATATTCATTTCATTCATTCAAATGAATTTGAAACTTGAGTTAAGGATGAACAAATTAAAAACGAAAGTGTATGATACCGAGAGCTTAATTATATCGTTCGAACTAAAAGGAGTGATGTTTTGAGCAATGTACAAAATTGGAGAATGTCGCAAGTTTCAGTATTTCAGTAATTTTTTAAATTACGGAAAAACTTGAAAGTGTATTTGTTTCTATTCATGAATTATTACGCTTCTGAACTGTAATTCTAAATCCCTTTGAATCACAATTTAGAACTCCGTCTTGTGAGATATTTTTAATCACACTCGTTCTCTTCGAAAAGTTCGTTATTTTAATGTAACATGTTTTATCCTTCGATTTTTGAATGAAAGAGAGATATGTATGTCTTAACCGACAAGTTATTTGATTCATTCCATACAAAGGTTGATATAGGAAATGACGGGAACCGATTGATCGCTCCGAAAACACGGCGGGTTATCAAACGAAATGGAGAGCGAGAGTCGAAAGGCCGATGTAGAAAGGGAGCGAGTGTCTTAATTGGAAATCGCGATTAACTGCGTGTCATTGGGAGGAAAATGGAAAGTGATTTGTTAAGTTGAGAAATTGGAACGCGTCGAGCGAATTCTGGAAAATTATGTCAAGAAATTGAAGCTATCCGATATTGGGGACGTATGAGAGAATATTTAAGAAGGATTGTACTTTGTTCGATATTCATTTGAGACCTGTCGTTTTGATTGGACATATTAGAGAGCGAAATTCGACTGTTATTTAAAAAAGGTACAAATTATAAACGTCTGTATTATATATTAATAATAGTGATATTAATATGTGTAAGATATTAAGAACTAGAAAAATTTCTAAAGCCAGGAAAAATAAAACAGTGCATTACGTTGTTTAACGAAGAGTATTGTACTGCTATAGTTGTGAACTGGATTCACACTAAAAAGTGAAGAACTTTCCGTACGTTTAGGAGTGGAAGATCGTTAGAGTCGTTGGCACTATCAAGGAGGTACGAATAATCAGAAATAATTCAGAATTAGAAAATATGTCTATCCCTTATACATACGTCGTCATACATACATACGTCAAATTCGGTAGCTAGATTGGGTAGGGCATGTTTTTAGAGTAGATGAAGGAAGAATTGTTGGAATATGACGAAGAAAACGGTAGAAGATACAAAGGAAATGGTTGTCCATGGTTAAAAGCCTGGATGTCTATTTTCTGTGCTTAATGGAGCTGGAAAAAGATGATTTAATGAAATAATATTATTTTTCAATAATGATTTGAAGCAAGTGGTGTGTGCAAGCAAATGTCTACATCCGCTTTTTCTTTGTAAATGATTCTTTTTCACTCTGCATCAAATCTGTATTTTTAGAGAGTTTTAAAATTGCCTCAAGAACCACCGTTTCGTTCGCTTTCCGGCCAATTTCTGACTGAACGAATATGGGATGTGATTACAAAGGATTTTGGCGGAGAATTGAATTTTTCTGGACATTCACCTTAACTTGGAACAAGAATGGTGTTGCCGCCTTTTCTCACATTTTCAGTTTATACTAAATTGTTTTTCATTGAGAGTACCAGTACACCGAAAAAAAGAACCGTTGGATTACACCAGATCCTTGATTAACAAGTTTCCTTGTTACAGTATCATGGATCTGGTATATTCAAACAGTTCTTTCTTTTTTTTTGCGCTCTAATATTTCGTATTTAAATAACTTTTTCCCTTTCAGATTTAAGGTATAGAAGTTCCGTGATTATTACTTTTGAAGCATGTATAATTACAACTTTTTGTGTGGCTTTGGAAATTACGAAGTAAAAAAAAACAACGCTTAATATCAATTCTAAGAAGTATTTGTTTTCGATGAATCTATTAATTCAAATTAATTGCTTTTAAATTATTCAGTATATTGTTATTAGTTCTTTAGTAAAAGCACACGTATATTTTAGAAGGACGATCTGATTTGCTTGTGAAAATCTATATAAACTTGCACTCGGAACCTACAAATAAATTCATGCCTCATTCACGAAATAGATACTGTTATATTTCTCTTTGTCATTATCCCCCTTTAACGAAGATGGTATATTATGCTCGTGTGTTTTAAAACATATTCTTATATATCTTTTTCTCTTTTCAGGTGAGTTACGTTCTCTCTCATACTAACTGCTGATTTAGGGTGAGTAAATGTAGAAATGTACTTAACTCCAGTGTCTTCTATTGAATTGCGATACATTGTATTAAAGTAGACCTGCAGATGATTAAAAAAAGCTTGCGTATAAAACATGGCTTCGGCGTATTTGACGAGAGTCGGTAGTTTTTAAAATGAAACACCAGTGTCGAAATTGTTACTAATATAAATTCTGAATATCATATTATTTGCGTCTTCATCTAGAGTTGTCACTTTTCTATCGTAATTATTCAATATTCCATTTCAAAGGTCGGCAGTACAAGTACAAAATACCTTCGATTGAGAAGGTAGTAAGGTAATGATGATGATGATGATGATAATGAGCTCGAAAATAAATATGGTGGAATAAGGGAAGCTAGAGAGCCCTTAGCAAATCTGCCTCTGCGCACTTTGTCCACCTCAAATTCTACCAGAAAATTATAAATGAAGTTTGAAATGTTCAGAGATCTGACCGCTCCAATCGGGAACAGATCCACCATCTCACAGTTTAAGACGAGTACCGTTAATACTTTGAAAAATCTAAACATAGCATATCAATTATCCCGCTAAGCCGAAACCTTCTTCACGAAGGTTATGGCTCAGCAATTTCGGGGTCTCAGCGTATGCAAAACCGGAACATATTCCTACGTAATTGCTGAACTTGCTGACAACTCGGGGAAAGGATTATTATTATTATTATTATTATTATTATTATTATTATTATTATTATTATTATGATTGAAGTCATAGGGTTATGGTGAGAGATGAATGGATTAGGATGATGGTGGGTAGTGGGAGGTGTGTGCGTGGGATTTTTGGAACCATCCCAGCATTCGCTTTATGACGCAGGGAAACCACGAAAAACCCCGGTCAGGATGGCCGGGCCCGGGAATCGAACCCGGACCTCCCGATATCGAATCCAGCACGTTACACACTGAGCAACGTCACTCGGTATTATTATTATTATTATTATTATTATTATTATTATTATTATTATTATTATTAACTTATGTAATTTCATCTCTACACTCTTCCCTTTACCGGGGAGACCAGTTGACGCAGAGTTGCAATTCGTAGCAACGACCCTTGTACCTTTTCCCGTCCTGTGAATAAATGGCAGGCGAAGTGGAGGCCGTGTGTGGCGGTCCGTCCGGAGGCTGGCCGGCCGATTGTGCGCGGCTCGCGGCGCGTGGCGGGGGCCAGCTGCGGGGGCGGAGAGGCCCTTGATGTGCGATTGATAATGAGCCGTGTTCCTGGCTGCCCAACCGCTAAGTGTGTGTGTGTGAGAAACAGAGAGGGAGAGAGAATGGGACAAGGGGAGAGAGAATGGGACAAGGAGAAAGAGAATGGGACGAGGGGAGAGAGAATGGGTCAAGGAGAGAGGGAATGGGGCACGGAGAGAGAGAGAATGGGACAAGGAGAGATAGAGAATGGGACGAGGGGAGAGATAGAGAATGGGACAAGGAGAGAGATAGAGAATGGGACAAGGAGAGAGATAGAGAATGGGACAAGGAGAGAGATAGAGAATGGGACAAGGAGAGAGATAGAGAATGGGACAAGGAGAGAGATAGAGAACGGAACAAGGAGAGAGATAGAGAATGGGACAAGGAGAGAGATAGAGAATGGGACAAGGAGAGAGATAGAGAATGGGACAAGGAGAGAGATAGAGAACGGGACAAGGAGAGAGATAGAGAACGGGACAAGGAGAGAGATAGAGAACGGGACAACGAGAGAGATAGAGAACGGGACAAGGAGAGAGATAGAGAACGGGACAAGGAGAGAGATAGAGAATGGGACAAGGAGAGACTGAGAGAATGGGAAAACAAGTGGGGGAGTTAGGAGAGAATGAGAGGAGCAGACAGAGAGAGATGGGGGGTGGGTGGCGCTCCTGGCGGAGAGTCGATGCGTTTGGCTCCACGCCCGCTACAGACAGAAATCGAACCGCGATGCGCCTCCGAGGTACGACAAACGCCGGGCAGTGGGCTGCCTGCCTGCTTGCCTGCTTGTGAAGCAGCGTGCTGTGTATTCCTACGCAGAGACAATTCCAGAGGGAATTTCGAGATTGATTATTTAGTGATGACGTGTCAAGTTCTAAGGCCATTAATCCCGTAAGTGATGTGGATGCATTGTTTCATTTCACAATATATGACTTGCATCGGTTTGGGGGAAATCGGATAACAGGAATCATTGCTACGGTGTGATAGAACATATTTGAATTAGCAGATGAGTTATACGAGTTCGTAATGTTTAGCTCATCCCTTATCGTGCTCTCCCGTGATTCTCACTACCGTGAGAATAATATTGATTTCTGTTGATCATACATCTAAATTCCCCACACCTCATGTGCGCTGATAGTTTCATTTATTCAGAATTAAAACATTTGAGTATTTTGTTGTAAAGTACGTGTAATGTACTTTATCATATTGGTCAAGGACACCCAACTTGATCAAGTGTTTTGTTTATCCAATTGAGAAAATACTCAGACGGCCCCTTGCTTCTGGACATCTTAACACCTTTTCTACGCGTCTGAAAAGTTAGTTTATAGTGCTTTAGTATCTAATGGCGACGAAACCGGTACAAATAATACGAGAAAGAATGTGCTGTTAGCGCCACTAATTTCTTTACTGTTGACATCGGCGTCAAATATCGCAAGAATTGAATTGATCCTCCGCCAATTGAGCAAATACTGAGATGGCCCCTTCCTTACTGTTAGCTTCTGGGCATGTTTAGTGCCTTCTTCGATGTAACGTAGGATTATAGTGCCTTACTATCCGCTGTCTAATTTTACGAGACCGGTTCAAAATGTTTTTAGGCGTCTACACGAACGATATTTGTTCTTTAACATCCGATATTTAATTTTAATATTACAAAACGGGTACAAACAATACGAGAAATAATGTGTGTTGTGATAGCACCACTGATTTGTTTGCCGGTGACATCGTCATCAAATATCGCACGAATTGAATTTTCGCCACATCCGCACTCCAGTCACGAACAGCCAGCGGCCCCCAACACCGCGAGTGAAACGCAAGAAGAATCTCCTTTGTGCCGGAGCGTACCGTAGTGGCGGCGGTGACGCTCTCCCTGCCATCAGCGACCTCTGTGAGCGGCGGTGGGAGAGCGGAGAGTGTGGGTGATGCGTCGCTCGGACGCACCTGCCAACCGGAAGTGGCCTCGGCCGCCGCTTCCGGCGCGCCTGCTCCTCTTTCCCCCCCTCCGGTCGTAGTCGGCGGCCGGCGACCCCAATTGGACGGCGCTTTTTGAGTGCTCGACGGGGTCGGAGTGAAGGGGAGGGGAGGCGGTAGAGGACGCACTTGCTTTTTCGCTGGGGCGCTGCATGAGGTTCGGGTTGACTGCGAGAGGAGGCACTTAACTGGAGGTGTGCACACCGGCTGTTTTGTTGTGAAGTTCCGATTTTTGTTCATAATCTGTTGAATACAGTCGACTCCGGTTATAGTGAACCCTGGGATATAGCGAACCCTGGGATATAGCGAACCCTCGGTTATAGCGAACCCTCGGTTATAGCGAACTTGAGTAACAATTTCTGTTTCAGTTACATTACAAATAAGCATAAGAAGACTCGGTTTTGGTGAACCTCAGGTATATTGAACGTAGGAACTGCAATGTTCTGGAAATTATAGGGCAGTAAAAGCGTCTGCGGAGAGTGGGACGATGTCCCAACAACACGAGAGGCATTGAAAGATGACAAGACTGCATTACGATACATAGAGACAGAGGGTAATGCAGAATCAAGTAGGGAGAGAGCTCGAACTCTGGAGAAGGATCTAGTGAAATTTCTAATGAAAAATGTACCTAGCAAATATTTAAAATGATTGATTTTTTAAGGTCAAATATAAGATATCGAAATTTTCAACTCCTGCTTTTATTTATACTCATAAAATCAATAATTGAACTTTATTTAATTTAGACATTATCTTATATAGTGACCCTCGGATGTACTAAACGAAAATGTTAGTTCGCAGTTCATTATACTTCAGTTTATGGCTAGAACGAGATTTCAATTTGTAGCCCATTTACACTCCTTTAACCAAACTGTTCACTTGCGAATATCTCGAAAGAATTTCCGTATTTAAACCTGAACACTTCGTTTATTAAAATATTTGCGGATGTGAGCTGTATTTATCAGAGACATTCAAACCATTCGGGAATACTAAATGAGGCAGGTGATGAATTAATTTTTTTTGGAGGGGTAGATTTTCCGCGTGGATATTTGCTCTTCGTACATGTGTCCATAGCCCGGCCATGTGTTTTCCCAGTCGCTGGAGGCCATCGCTTCGGCCGCCCCCGTCCCCGCATGCTGTTTGCTGCGCTGTCGCCTCCGGTCGCTTTCGCCCATTTGTCGCCCGCGTCTCCTTGTAGGTCGCCCAATAAAAGAGCGTCCACAAGCGAAACGAGAAAAGAAAAAAAAGAGATCGTTGCCGATCATCGTTTTGTGGCGTTGCATTGGCATTGGCATATTTAATAATAATAATAATAATAATAATAATAATATTAATAATAATAATAATAATAAATAGAATGTGTATGTAATAATTTATTATATCAACAAGTAATTAAATGCAACGTTCGCATTGTCATGATGCGAAATTTATTGACGGAAGAAAACAAAATGCCATATCATTTGGCAGTAAGGAAATACATCGAAAAGAGATTGAAACCACGAGTGATACTAAAGTTCTCCATCAAGGAGCAATTACATACATTATATAGATGGTGAACAATGAAGTGTTCTTTGGTAACTAATAACATTACAGTATTTTCTCTGTTTCCGTACACTTTCTGCCTCTCTCCAATCTGTACCCTGCCCTCTTCCCATTATTCTCTTCTACGTGTGTGTGTGATTGTGCGCACGTGTGTGCTCATGTGTGTGTCTGCGCTCGTGCAGGTTCGTACGCGCTTGTGGTGTGTGCGTGTGCGTGCGCGTATGCGTGCTTGTGCACGTGGTTGCTCGTGTGTGCACACGCTAGGTTGTGTGTGCGTGCGGCTCGTGTGGGTATGTGCGAGTATGTGTTCGTGGGTGCCTGCGCGATTGGGTGTGTGTACTCGTTTGCGCGCGCGCTCGTGTTTTGGTGTGTGTATGTGTATGTATGTATGTATGTATGTGTGTGTGTGTGTGTGTGTGTGTGTGTGTGTGCACGCGCTCGAGTATTGGTATGTGAGTACGTGTGAACACGTGGAACATTTGTGCGTGTGTGTGTACGTGCATCTGTGTGTTGCTGAATGTGCCTGTGCTCGTGCGTGCGTGTGGCCACAGTCTGTCCCGCCGCCGACCGGGTCGGCCTGTGCTTCCTGCGGAGCTGTCGCCCCCGGTGGCGCTCGCCCATTTGTCGCCCGGCACCCCCCCCCCCCCCCACCCTCTCTTCCCCTCCCCCTCCCCCGGTCCTCTGGTCGGCCGCCGCATCCTGCCCGGGAAATGCCCGCCGCTTCCGAACTTCGCTCTGCCCCACTTTTCTTTCGAATCGATTGCTTCGCATCTGGGTTTCCTAACCCCTTTGAGCCGTGCCCCGAAGAGGATAATAATTTTTGCGTCGAAACTGAAGCAATGTTAAATAAAATGTGGTACCGACTGATGGAATCAATTTTGAAGTTATAAAAATGTGCTTAAAATCGGGGAAATGTGTAATTTTCCTGATTCGGCACTGGGGGAGTTAGCTCCGTGGATCAACTGATGTCACTTCTGTGGCTCTGACTGGGAGGTCGTAGGTCCGAATCCCGGCAGTAGCATGATTTTCGACACTAGCTCATCAACTGGGTCGAATTCAGTCGTTGCCTGCAGAAGAATAATTCTAGAAGCCAGCTGATCTGATTGTGGTTTCTCCGATCAACACCAGGCGAATGCGGGAGCAGTACCCTAACAAACGGGTCACGGACCGCGCGCGATCTTTCCTTCCTCTTTCTTGCTCTATCCTCTCCCCGTACACTAGCATGCACCACACTCCACACATGGCGGGAGACCGGTGGGGAGCTTAGAGCTCTTCCCGGCTGTGATGGTTAAGATCAACACCAGGCGAATGCCGGAGCAGTACCCTAACAAACGGGCCACAAACCGCGCGCGATTTTTTTCTTCATCGTCCTTGTCCCATCCCCACTCCTTACACACACACACACACACACACACACACTGACATGCACAACACCACCATATATGCCTGGAGACCGACCGGGATCTTAGAGCTTGACCCCGCTGGGATGGTGACCCGTTCGTGCGAGATACCTGCTTGGAGGAAACCCTGCTAGACGCCGGATCTCGCTATTCAGCAGAGAAAGATCACGTGATAGCGTAGGCTTCCGCGGCCGGAGTCAGTATTTACTAGGCTGTCCGGGTGACGCCGCGTCCATGGAGAAGGTGCCGACGTTTCGGTCGCCATTCTGCGACCTTCGAGCAATACGCCCTGAGGAAGGTCGCAGAATGGCGACCGAAACGTCGGCACCTTCGCTATGGACGCGGCGTCACCCGGACAGCCTAGTAAATGAGAAAGATCACCGCCACCTCGCGAGGAAAAAAAATGAAACATACTCTTGTAATTCGTACATAAAAAGAAAAATATGAAGTCAAACTCTTTCGAGCATTCATGCTCGTTTTGAGCTTCTCGCTGTGCATTATCTAGTATGACTCGAATGTACCTTTTTGCAGAACCAGTGCTGGCGCAAATTTCTAACATTTCCGAGTAAGAACAACCTGTTCCCAGGTTCTCTATCGAAACATCGTGATTACCATTTTCTATTAGGGGCAAACTGAATTAACTTTGCTGTGAAAACGAAAAGAGGGCGAAATGTAAACACATTCATTTTCATGTGCTCGCTATTGAGTATTTTATTGGCAATCGTAATATTGGCTGATAACTGGGTAATGGAAAACACTGATAACAAGTATGACATAATCGGCAGATGATTCTCCAGAGATCCGCCGTTTAACGCGAGCTTTCATTCATTGCTTTTGAAATTCATTGAAACGCGCTTATTGACAAGCATCTCTTTACTCGTCGGCTCTGATATTTCTATTGAGAGCAATCAAACGAAATATATTGAAAGTCGATATATAATCGCTCGTTTCACTTTTTGATTAGATTTCGAATTTGCAAGCTCTCCTTTATGCCGTGAGCTTTTCTCGGAGATTCATTTCTATTTAACTGCGTTCTCCGATTGTCGATTTTGGCGTCCATTCTTTTGCGGCATTTCAAGGCATGCCGCACGGTTTATGATTACAAAGAGTTTCTATTATATAATGTGAGGTGGGCATTGGAAGTGTATGTTATTAATATTGATGTTCTGTTATCGAAAATCGAAAAACTATTTCAACTTCCATGTGTGATTAGATGTCTTTTATTAACAAAAATATAGAAAGGTGGAAGTACATCAGTGGCTTTCCCAAAACGTTATTTGAAAAGAAAAGAAAAAAAGATAAAAGAACTGTAATTTTATAAAAGTTTCGTTCCCATCTGTTCGGATGTGAGGGTTGGAAGATGTCCCAAGCATATAAAATATGAGTAGAAACTAGTTAATGATGGGTAGTTGGATATTATGTAGCGAGGATTCACTTTTAGGAGTTTTTTTCCCTATATTTAGTTCATTGGTATTTTTTCATTTCTTACATTACCTCACATTTACCACTTTTTCGAAATTCGTAGTTTCTATCTTTAGGAGGAATGATAGGAATGCCCAAAAATCAAAACGAAAGGAAGAATCAGATTTAAAAAAGAATGAGATGATTTAAAAAAGAATGACTCTTTTTTAAATCGCTCCCACAAAATCGCTCGGGAGAGCAATGGGCAACCACTTATATCGTCAATACAATCTCTATCAGTGGGAAGCTTTCACATTATCAATCAACCTTATGAACTCAGATTAGACAGTAAAAAGCAACATGTTAATTTTTGCTCATCCGGGATTTGCGCTTGGACTATGGGTATCCTCCCGACTGTCTTTCGGTATCAGATGTAGTCACTTCGCAACCCCAAGGAATTCTCTTGTTTTAAGGGGTCACAACACGGCATTTGGCTAATATTTAAGAAGTAAATGATCAAAACCAACCTTTCCTATCGGACAAAATCTCCAAGCCTTCAGTTTCAAGTGTCTCCTACGGCTTTCTCTCTCTCTCTCTCTCCCTCTCTCTCTCCCTCTCTCTCTTTCTCTTTCTCTCTCTCTTTCTCTCTCTTTCTCTCTCTCTCTCTTTCTCTCTCTCTCTTTTTTTCTTTTTTTCTTCTCATTTTGCTACCAGATGACAACACTCCAACGTCCTAGGTAGCGTATGTAGGAATGTTCTCATCGCCAGCACCTACCATCCCGGACCCCGTGGGTCAATTAAAAGTTCATGGATCGCAATGACGAGGCCGTTGTGAATGTCACTCAGTTTCCCAACCAGTGATTATTCCTTGGACTTGTTTCAGAAAAATTTTGTGTAGGCAACCTTGTTCATTTACTACATGAATTAAATGACCTTGATTAATTGGAAATGTTTGCAAGTTAACAATAGTTAAATGAAACCCAAACTTTTCCCTTATCTTACACTACAGTCCTAAAATTTCACGACTGTTCCATGCCCCCCCCCCCTGTTCCTTCGGTAGCGTACGCGGACACGTGCTCATCGCATAACCCCTAATGCTTTATGCATGCCCTATCTGGATCAATGCTTCTAAAACTAATATAAATAAATTACAGATCATCCAAAATAATTTCCTCAGACTTGCCACTCATTCACCCTGGTTCATCTCAAACACTCAACTGCATAAAGAATTTAATTTACCCCCTATACTTGACCGTATCGCGCTCCTATCTAACAATTTCTTCTCCAAAATAAACACAATAACCCAAGCCACCCATTACGGCCTAGCCACCACCTACCAGCTCCCAACAAGAATAAAAAATAGATATCCATTAGATTCATTCCTCAGCATATTTCCGGAACTCAATTAATCACATAGGTGCTCTGTGAGTTTCCTATTCATGTGTATTTAGATTTAGTTCTAAGATTAGCATTTAAGTTAAATATAAGTCATAAAAATACATATGATGTAGTATACATAATACTGAACTATGTACATTCGTTCACTAATAAAGATATACTAAAAAAAATTTAAAAAAAAACCCTGCTCATCGCCAGCACTCACCCTCGCGAGGCCCGGTCTATCATCTGCCTCTCGGCGTCGCGCTCCCAGCCGGCCGTCGATGTGAAAGACGCGTCGCCCGCAACGGAGGCGGCGGCGGCGGCGGCGGCAGCGCCCCTCCGGCGGAGGCGCGAGGCAAAAAGCGGCGTCGACTAGGTGCCACCGCCAGCTGCCTCACGCACGCACGCATGCTCCGATCCGCAGTGGGCCGCGACCGAAGGAAAGTTAACGCCGAGGCGAAAGAAGGGTATTTACTAGGCTGTCCGGGTGACGCCGCGTCCATGGCGAAGGTGCCGACGTTTCGGTCGCCATTCTGTGACCTTCCTCAGGGCGTATTGAGGAAGGTCGCAGAATGGCGACCGAAACGTCGGCACCTTCGCCATGGACGCGGCGTCACCCGGACAGCCTAGTAAATACTGACTCCGGCCGCGGAAGCCTACGCTCTCGCGAAAGAACGGTACCGCACGAAGTTGCTGGGGGGGTGGGTGAAGGGAAGGTAAAGGAGATGGAGCAATATTAAAGACGTTTTTTCTTAGTCGTGGAGGGTTTTGAGCGAAGGTTGGATTTTAAATATTGTGGAATTTGAATTGTGGTAAAATAATTTTAAATACGGCAGAATGAAAAATTCGGTGATTTTCGATATGTGGATGAATTTGAGATGTACAGTAGATACGGTAGAATTGGAGATAATTTCATTCAGGTTGTTAGAGAATGCAGGTTGTTAGAGAATGCAGGTTGTTAGAGAATGCAGGTTGTTAGGGATTTAATCGTACCGTGTATTTAACCGTACCGTGTAATTAATTAACCGTACTCTGAAAATAACTGTACTGTTGAGTTACGTTTTTATGGAAATGTGGTTATGATAGAATTTTGCGCCACAGTAAATGTTATATAATTCACATTATAATTAACATTTCTTTGTGTGTATGATTTATGCCAGTAGTATAAATCGGTTTCATTGCCGTGTTTTTCGAAATCCACCAATCCTGATAACGTGACCATTTCAATTTTTTTCTCGTCCTTCGCGGCCCGAGCCACTGCGCAGCGATCTCGGCGGGGCCTTCTTCACACGCGCGCATACTTCGGGGCGAGGGCGTCTCCAACGACAACTCGAGGGCGGGAAGAAAGTTCTCGGCATAAGTGTAGTTGGGCCTCCGCGGCTGGAGAGCGCGTGTAGTGAAAAGCCCTGAAAAATTGCGTGAGTTTTTTTTTTTTTTTTTTTTTTTTTTTTTTTTTTTTTTTTTTTTTTTTTTGCGTTCGTAGGCTTCCGTGGCCGGAGTCAATACATTGTTGTCTATCCGGGATAAGCTGCGTCTCGGTCCATTGTGCTGACGTTTCGACCATCTTGCTGTGGCCTTTTTCAGAGCTATACCAGGAGTTTAGCCCACCATCGCCGCCGCCGCCGTAGTTAATACTAAACTACGGAAAGTTCCTTTAATGAGCTTGTTATTCCCACCAACAGTTTACACTACTCAATTAAAATCGTCAAATTAAGACTGGACGTGAGCAACCACAAACAACCCTTTAATCATAATTCTTTCAAGTAATTTTCCAGGTAAAAAACCTAAGTCAGACGATTATCTTTCATTGTCTCACGGTTTTCTGTTGCCGAACGTCCTTAGTCACGACTGAATAACCAACACAGGAAACGCTGCCAGTACGGAGAACTGCACGTGCCTTCATCGACATGTGCGTCACGCGGAGATGATAGTTTCAGTATGCAAGTTAATGACACATTATTCGTAAAGCTTCGCCAGATGTCCCAGTGAGTGTGCGGATGTTCCAGAATACTAAAACACTTTTCTCGTTGTAAGGTGATCTTTCATTGCCATTTCACATGTTAAATTCAAGGTTTTGCCAGTGACATCTATAGGGACATTTTTCTCTCACATTAACGTTAAGTAAAACATATTTTAACATGCTAGAATTTTGAGTACGAGTGGAAAACAAGACACGTCATATACCTTTTTCGAGTATTGTTGCTTGAACTGCATTTGTCATGCTTTCATGTTGCTTTCAACGACTGTTTGGACATTGTATGAACGCACTGTGAATTGGGCTGACAATAGCTGACTCGGAATTCTTGTAGTAACTAGTTCATTGTTTATTGTATACTGAACTGAAATGGCCAAAATAAGGGCAATGTATTAATTTAAAACGCTGAATTTTCGTCCAATTTTATAGTCATTACCAGGAATCGAATTCTGATGACGTCTTTTTTTGTTGCATTCTAGAGGTTGCAATGTTTTAAATGAATGTTTATCACGACATGTAGTTATTGGGTCATTTTAAGTCATTTTTCTAGACATTTTCGTCATTTGTACGCATTGTTTCCTTTTCGTATTTTTAGTGAATGTTTCATGGATTTATGGAGTTACACACTAAAACAAACATTTTATTTAATCATAAGGTGATGACGAAATGCACTACTGCAGGCGACTGAGTTTCGAACTCTCAAAATTACATTCTTCGGTAACTTCCTCCACTATTCAAACTGACGTTGGAAGATCGGAGTTAAGGATTACATTTCACTTTAAAATAAAGACTATAGTAAATATCATTTCACGTAAATAAAGTTTATTTAGCATTGTAAAATTCATTGAATAAATAAACATGTTCATAAACATTTTTAAGTATAAAAAAGGTCATTTTCCTCTCATTTTTCGTCATTTTCAAAGAATTTTTAGGACATTAGAATCCGATCCTTGGTCATTACCTAAAAAGCGTGCCCGTAAATGAAAGGAATTTAGTCGCTGAACGAGAGGTGGCGTAATCGAAAAGGATAATTACATGGGTATCTGAAGGAAATATTAATGTTTCAATGACTGTTAATAACATTGAAGACTCCACCTGCGATTTCAAAATTACTGCCTTTTCATAAGCTCATGTGGTTTGTAACATTCTAAAAACATTCAGTTATTTCTACAGTTTTTGTCTGTATCTATCTGACGTATTTGACAGGACAATCTCAGAATGCGTAAACCCATAAAGTTTTCACTGAAAGGCATTTTTTCCTGCATAATGATTTTAGAAAAGTAGTCTAAATTATTTTCTGTAATGAAAACGTATATGTTTGATTTTTATGCAAATCTTCATTTTTATTTAGTTCTGGATGGAAATATGTACAGTTGACCTTCAAAACAAGAGAAAATATATCTTTCGGGGGTCTACGTTACCGCCAAGTCCCTCACCCACCCCTTAAACAGAATTAAAGTTTGCACTCGCAAAAGTTTGATGCAAGATCCGAATCTGCCATAAAACGTCTTAACTTTCATTTAAAATGGCAAAGTTAAAGAGGTTCTCCATTTTGTCGCCTGTTCAGCTTTCAACCAAAACCAAAAATTTCAAACTGCATAACCAGGCTTTACTGCCCGTAACGGAAGTGAGTTCGCCCCCTTTAGCTTTTAACGGGAGTTTAGCGAGCCTTTTAGTTAGGTGAAACGCACCTTTCCTCTAACGGTCCGTTAAGGTCTCGTTAGTGTGTTAGCATGCGTTGGTGAAATCGATCGTAAACGTCAAAAACTATAGGTTCCCATATCATTTCCACGTTGTAATCGCTGTGGAAATCATGTGCGCCATTCTCACTCATTTGAACTTTCAAGCCGTCAGTTCCGGACGCATCGTCAAATAAACCATACTCGTCGTCATGGAATTATATTTTGGTTGAAAAAGGGATGAAGTTGGTAAGACCTTTCCGTCATTTCTTCATCAAAAAAAAGGTAATAATATGTATTGAGAGTTAAAAATATCTTGGTCGCATAACTTTCGCCATTGAAAAGTATGGGTAAAATTTTTGTTTTTAACTTTCCTCTAAATCCGACATTACAAGGCGATTCAAAATTCTACAACTTCGTTCTTTTTACAGTTACTCTTGTGCACAATTTCTTCTCAGTTATACGAAGAGGTATAAAAGAAGTCATTTGTCGCCTTCCACTGCACAAATATTTTTAGTTTCACTTAATGGTACGCTGCTTCTTGGCATATAAAGCTTGTTACGGAAGCAATATCGCACTGATTTCACCTCGTGGCATAATAAGAAAGTATCATGTTACACGATCTTATAAGCAAATATGATTACCTCTCTATCGCGGAAGGCGATGTTGACAGACCGAACATTTATCGACGTACTGTTTCCAAGATTCGATTACGTTCCTTCGTGACATACGCACCGTATCAAACTTTCAGGTTTCATTATCTCCCTAGATAACACCAGTTATCTTTCTCCTTATCGCCAGTTATATTTCTTATCACTGTTGAGTCTGATATGAGTATATTATTCCAGAATGTTTCTGCAATACAACACTCATTCAAATGTGACTGACTGGCAGTGAAATCGTATTAAACACCACTACAACATTTTTCACTGTTCACGGCACAAAAGATGCATAACATATTATTGTAAATAGGGATGGCGAGTAAAACTACACACAAAAGCCATTGTTTCCCAGGCCGTTCAACACATTTGTCATTTGTTTTAAAGGCTCCCGATCAATCTCATAATCTGAATAAACCCAAAAGCTAATATACTGTACGCAGCAGGGACTATTATAATTGAATAGGCAAATTTCGTGAAAATTGAAAGAACATATTTTCCGTTACTGCGCTTTTTTTTTGTTTTGTTTTTGTTTGTTGTACATACATATCGTGAGATCTCTTGTATCTCCCAAGAACTACTTGATCCCTGTATTTCTCTTCTATTCGATTTCCTTTATCTTTTACTGGTTTTCCTCTTCTAGTTCTCTTCGCTCATTTTCTCTTTCTCTTCTTAACTTGATCCCTCTATCTCCGCCACTACTTTACTCACGATATTAGTTCCTTTTTAGACCAAATTTTCCGATTTTCATTTGATATTTTCTTCGTCGCACACTACGTACGGTATATCAAATTGTCTTTTCTGTTTATCGCAGCCATTCCTATTGCCTTTTCTTCCTTTACTCCTTTACTTACATCACAATTTGTTCCCCTCACCTTTTGCCATTTTTTTATTTTCTCTCTCTTTACTTACATTCTTATCTCCTGCTTTACCTTCTATTTTCACTTCAATGTCTTCTCACATTTTCTATCGTCAAACTGCCTTTTCCTCTTGTTGTTCTTTTCTCATCCTTCATCTCAGAATCCCTTCGTTTCCTTATCTCTTTCCTGTCTCTCCATCATGGCTTTCCTCTTTCATCATTGTCTTTCCTCTCTCTCTCATCATGTCTTCCCTCTCTTTTATCATGTCTTCCCTCTCTCTCATCATCATGTCTTCCCTCTCTCTCATCATGTCTTTCCTCTCTCTCTATCATGTCATTCCTGTCTCTCTCTCATCACGTCTTTCCTCTCTCTCTCTCATCACGTCTCTCCTCTCTCATCATCACGTCTTTCCTCTCGACTATTTTTTCTTGACTTTTTCGCCTTCTCCTGCCTCTTGTCATGTCATGTGTTGGTACCCCTCCTGCCTCTTCTCCTCCTGGCGTTCGTGACACTTTCCACCCCAGCCGGTGCCACTGGCAGCGTGCTCATCCTTCTCACCGCGGTGGCCCTCAGGCGTCGACGCCTGAGGCCTTTGGGGGTGAAGGGGGAGGAGGGAGGGGAAGTACTCGACGCCCGAGGCGCCGCCGCTCTCTCGCTCGCTCCCCGCACGCCAGAATTAATATTCCGCCGGTGTCGAAACACCGCGCGCCGCCCCCTACCACCGCCTCCCTACTCCCAGCTTCACCGAGGGCCGCTCGCTGCCGATTAACCGCATGCCTGGTTTCGGCGCGGCACGGAATGCCGCCCGCCACCCGCGCGCCACCAGGGAAGCCTCCATGCGCCGCCCCCGCCCCCGCCGCCACCCCCGCCGCGGGCGCACAGTGCCGCGCAACGCCGCAGGAATTGAACCCCCGCGGCCAACGAGCGGCGTACCCCAAGGGCCGAGGGCTGGCCGGTTTCTGCAAATGAGGACTTGCACCTCATCAGTAAGCAATGAATTTAAAAATTCCAGCGTGTAAAACTCTCGAGAATATTATAGAAAGTTTTTTGTCTAACATCAAAGAATGATGTAAGTGTTGTGAAGAGTATTTGATGCGTAAATTTTAGTTGCTGTATGTATTACCCGCCTCTTTACCAGCACAGTGCCGCGCAACGCCGCAGGAATCCTGCCCCCCCCCCCCCCGGACAACGAGCGGCGTTCCCCAAGGGCCGAGGACTGGCCGGTTTCTGCAAATGTAGGCGTGCGCGTCATCAATAAGGAAGGAGTTTTGATGCAAATTTAGGCGTATGGAGAAGGGATTCAAAAGTGACTGTCATTCGGGAATTGTTAGTGTTTTATTGATGATGATAATACAGTGAAGGGTATTTGAAATTTTAGTTGCTGTATTTGTTACCCTATCATACGCACAATTCCGTTGAACGCTATAGGAATCGAGTCCCCCTCGGCGACAGAGCGGCGTTCCCCAAGGGCCGAGGGCTGGCCGGTTTCTGCAAATGAGGACTTGCACCTTATCAGTAAGTAAGGAGTTTAAAAATTCCAGCGCTTAAAAGACTTGAGAAAATTAAAGAAAATTTGAGCGTATGAACAATTCATTTGTCTAACATCAACGAATGATGTGAATGATTGAAAGAGTAGTATGAAGCAACTCAACAAGGGGTGCAAGCCCTCTCCATGAAAACACGACTACACCATAACACCATTTTGGACGTGTTCGGATACTTTTGATCACATGTTGTAAATCATTGTGTCACATTTAGTTATGGATGTGAGGAAGGTGCTTTTGGTAAGTTGGTGTAAATGCAGTGAAGAATGTTTGAGAACGTAAAATAATAGTTTCTGAATTTGTTACTGTCCGGAGAGTACAAGTCCGCACAACTCCGAAAAATTGGAGCCTGAGGCCCAAAAAGTTAAGACTTTTCATTTGTTGTGTTAGGCGGGTCTAACGAATTATCTCTGAAAAACTCATCGGAAGATGGTGACCGAACTGTAAAGCAGTATGTAATCATGATATTGATATTCGTAAGATCAATAAGTGAAGGTAGTGCTTTTATAATCAATCCAGTCGTAGTTGTGGAAAACAAATACAATCTATTCGCTGTTCTAAAAATTGATACAAAAGTCATTAAAACATACTTATTTAATTTCATGACGTGATTCTGTTAAATAATCTAATCTTCGCCAATAAATTTAAAGGAGGAGGAGCTGCTATATTCGACTATCTAAGCAAAAACTAACATAATATCAATCTAGGCATTAAAAGTATCAAACCCGTATTTCTAAAGGTTAGAGACACAATTTGGTTCACTGTGCATTAAAGCCTGGGTAGTACTCTGGTCATTCTGCGTAGTGTTTTATAAATGTCTGTGAGACAAGATATCACCGGAATTAAAAGTAGGGCAATGATTGATTATTTTATACTTTCGAAAGACGTTGATTCTCTCTTGTTGCTTCCTTACATGATAATGTGCGCATTATTGAATATCAATTATTCATGCTGGGTGTATATTCAGTGAGCCGTGCAGAACTAATTGCTTTCGAAGCCCACATTTCGCGAATTTACATCTCAAGCGTTCCACAAGGTCTTCCGCAGGTATTGATTACATTAACTGTAGCGTTACCTTCTGTAATTACTACCAGATATGTATTGAATTCCTTTCTGGGTGATGTTGAACCGGAATTAATATTGAGGTATAGTTGATATGTCTGAGAAATGAATGTCGGTACATCGCTCTTTCATAAATTTCATTAACCTAAATTTCTTCTCCGCGCGATACTTATGATTACAAAGCAATTATTTTTAATTTTGATACACGAGTAATATTTATTTACGTCAAAAACAGTCAAAACTTGTGTGACGTGCTATAGGGAGATGTTAATTTGAAGTTACATTTATGCCCAGAAGCAAAACAAGGGGCCATCTCAGTATATGCTCAAGGATCAGGGAAACTGGACGAAAACCTGATCGAGATGGGGGTCATTGGCCCAGAAGCTGAAGTACAATATTTGTTACAGGTTCTTTACAATTATACAATCAAAATGGTAAATAATACATTAAATGGCATTGTTAAAATTAATTTAATTTTTATTTTGGGGGCTCGGGATAGTCTCTAATTTTATAGAAACAGTTCTGCAATTCAGTGGGGAAATTCAATCGACGAGGAAGAACAGTACTCATTGGGAATTCACAGTTCGAGAAAATTGTTTTAAGTTACAAAACGAACACTGAGCGCCTTGTTTATAATGAAGGGAGGCTGATAGATTCTTTTATACGCATTGAGGTCTACATTATATCGAAACAATTCTTTTAAAAAATGGAATTTGAAGCTATGTGTCCCTTCGTTATTCGATTATTGAATAAAAATACATTTATTTATTTATTTGCTTTTGAATTAGAATGTCTCCTCTAATGGGCACCTTATAACCTTTTCTTTCACATCATGTAATTTTTCTTGAGCTGTGAATGTTTGATTTTAATTTGGATATTTAGTTTCTGAAAACACAGTTTTTACTGCTCTATTCGTTGGTCATATGTCGATAAATTTTCGTCGAAGATGCGTTTGATGAAATGAAAGTTAGTTGATCAAATAATAAACCCACTGCTTAATATTTAAAGTTCAATTGCCAGTTTCATTTTTTAATCTTAGATATGTTCTAAAGAATTTTAAATTAATAAAATTCGGATGTAAAAATATTCAAATATAAATCGAATTGCACCTGCCATTTTGAAACTGGTTCATAATATTGAGGAATTAGAATTATCGTTGATTATCTTTTAGTTTATCCAGTGCGGTAGGGCTCCATACAATTCGTACGTTGCATGTACTAATTTTGTTTCCCCGGTGCTTGTACCCAGCCGACAACCTGTAACCGTATACGTCCCAATGGGATGTATACGAGTATTCGAAGATACACTACACCAACACTTTTGCAGGCTCTTCTGATCAGGGGTCAGCAGAACGCGAGGCCTTCCGCGACAACACACACATGAAAAACAAGGGACAAACAACCATGCCCAAGGCGAGACTCGAACTCGCGACCCATCGGGCCGAAGCGCTGCGTCGATACACGCTCTTTCCCTCGCCTGCCTCGTCCAGGCCGGCACGTACTAAAAACCCATAATAAATTGTTATGTGGCATCTTGTTGAAGTCTTGGGAATCCGCGTGCCCTCGAGGCAACCGGTATTTCATTTTGACGCCCCCAGGCGTTGCGTGATGTCCAATAAGCATTGATTGCGTGGCCTCCGAGAACACCTTCGTGTCCATAGATATTCATCCGTGTACTGGGCTTTCCTCGCTTCGTTCATTTGAAATTCATAAGAGAAGCTTGTACGGTCTCAGGCCGAAATGAATGTAAACTTACATTTTACCGAGATGAATCGCAATTTACTCCAGAATATAATTTATTGGAACAATGTTTGTATAAAATCAGTTTCTATTTAAAAAAAACAAAGGGGTTTTCGAAATTGAAACTCCCGACTAGATAGTATCTCCTAACTCGCGATATGTAAAGACATTTTAATCGGAGAATAATCACTTTTTTGAAAAGAAAAAAAAATATTTTTTTTGGTATCCTCTTTACAAGTCTTGAATACTAAACTACTGAGTTAATCAAAATTTTCCATTATTATAACCTAGGCATCAGAGTAGACAGTAAGGTATATAAAAATATAGAAAACGTACACATTTTCGGCTATTTTTTTGAAAGTGATATGAATACTGAACTCATCGTAAGTAAGCATCGGCTTGGGTGTGGCGCGCGGGAGTGTGAATATTAGTCTTTGACTACCCCCCACTACCTGACATAAAGACTTACCTGATTAAATGACGTAAAGACTTAACCCTTTCTCAAATTACCCAATAACTCGAATTACTCCACAAGTCCATAAATCAAATTCTTGGAATCTTGAATTCTGTAGCTCAGCCACACTCATCACAAGGAAGAGGTCAGCCGGAACTCGTCGAAACCGTCTCTGTGAGTGGAGGCGGCCTTTTTTTTAAACAGCACTTACGTGCGATGCGCCATTTTGCCGGTCTTGAGAGTTCATCTGCCTCATCATTTCGTTTCGCCACTTGCCGCGGCGCCTGAGGCGGTAAGCATTAGCTGCGCCCGCGGGGGTGGGTGACGGTGTGTTGGTTTTTTGGATATTTCCACACTACCTCGAATTACTGGAAACCTTACTTAGTACTTCATAACTCGAATAATCGCATAACTCGAATAATCGCACAACTCGAATAATCGCACAACTCGAATAATCGCACAACTCGAATAATCGCACAACTCGAATAATCGCACAACTCGAATAATCGCACAACTCGAATAATCGCACAACTCGAATAATCGCACAACTCGAATAATCGCACAACTCGAATAATCGCACAACTCGAATAATCGCACAACTCGAATAATCGCACAACTCGAATAATCGCACAACTCGAATAATCGCACAACTCGAATAATCGCACAACTCGAATAATCGCACAACTCGAATAATCGCACAACTCGAATAATCGCACAACTCGAATAATCGCACAACTCGAATAATCGCACAACTCGAATAATCGCACAACTCGAATAATCGCACAACTCGAATAATCGCACAACTCGAATAATCGCACAACTCGAATAATCGCACAACTCGAATAATCGCACAACTCGAATAATCGCACAACTCGAATAATCGCACAACTCGAATAATCGCACAACTCGAATAATCGCACAACTCGAATAATCGCACAACTCGAATAATCGCACAACTCGAATAATCGCACAACTCGAATAATCGCACAACTCGAATAATCGCACAACTCGAATAATCGCACAACTCGAATAATCGCACAACTCGAATAATCGCACAACTCGAATAATCGCACAACTCGAATAATCGCACAACTCGAATAATCGCACAACTCGAATAATCGCACAACTCGAATAATCGCACAACTCGAATAATCGCACAACTCGAATAATCGCACAACTCGAATAATCGCACAACTCGAATAATCGCACAACTCGAATAATCGCACAACTCGAATAATCGCACAACTCGAATAATCGCACAACTCGAATAATCGCACAACTCGAACAATCGCGTATGTCGAACAATCGCGTATTTCGCGTGTCGAATGTAGCGTCTTTCGAATGTAGCGTTACTCGAATTCCGGCGTAACGCGAAGCGTCGCGTAACTCAGTATCCCGATAATTCGAATTACTCCGTAAGTCATGAAATTGAATTCTTCGAATCTCGAAAGCTGTTGCGCTGGCCTAGGGAAACGAGCCCCAGTACAAGGAAGAGTTCAATCGGCAATCGTTGAAACCGTCTCCGTGATTGGAGGCGGCTTTTTTCTTCTTCTTTTTTTTTTAAACAGCACTTACTTGCGATGGGAGTGTTGGGAATCCATCTGTCTCCTCCTCTCGTTTCGCCACTTGCGGCGCCAACCGCCCGAGGCCGTAAGCATCGCCTGCGCCCGCGGGGGCGGGCGGGGGCGGTGCGTTCGCGTGCCGTCGGCTCGTTAGCCGGCCCGCGGCGGCGGCGGCGGTGGTGGCGCGACCCGTCGCACCTCGTTTCCCAGCGGGAGCGGCCCCCGCCTCCGCCTCCTGCCCTTTCCGCGCCCGCGACGTCTCTCTCGCTTCGGATGGGAGAGCCATTTAACCGGGGGAGGGGGAGGGAGGGGGCACAGAAGATACGGCTTTCAATACACATGCGTAGAGGCCGGATTTTGAAGTCCTAACACGTAGTTAAAGAGGATCAATAACATTTTCATGAAATGCTTTAAAATGGCCTAAAAACTAAGAAAAATGTAAAACTGATTGATCAAAAGTAGCTGTTGAGTTGAACAACTCAAGCTGTTGGGTGTGTCTCTGCTGTAATCGAAGCTTCTTCCTTTTGTTCAAGTGAAATCAGCTTGCATACGTTTGGTTTAGACTGTTATTTAAAGGACAATATTTGTCTTTATTGCGAAATCGGCCGATCTGACAATGGCCGCCATAGGTGTCACAGGAACCTGAGATTACTCTCAACGGCAAGATATGCGTACGGAAATCGAATAGAATACTCGGGATTGTCCAGAAGGATGTTATTTATTACGCCATATGTCTTGTTTCTGGTCAATGAAGATGGTGCAGTAATGAAATGCTAAACCGTAAAAAATAAATATCTGCTGAGGCCTTTAAAAATGCTAGTACGAATTTCAGTAAAAGAAGCATAAATGAAGTTCAGTTTTGTTTAATAGCAGATGATGTGTTTATATTGCATGATGGGTAATGTAGCCAAATCTGAAGATAAGTATAACTTTTGATAAAAGAAAATGTAAATGAATGTAACTTATAAAATACTTTATTATTATTATTATTATTATTATTATATTATTATTATATTATTATTATTAGATTATATAAATATATATTTTTTCATTAAAACTAATTTTATTTTTAAAATGGTATTGTTGAAACTGAGCAGGCAAGTGCGTGGATCCTCCCCGTTTTGGCGTATGCATTCTCTCAATGTTGTGAATTAGGATATGAATCTCGTACTTACTGATGCATTGGCCGCTCCCAGAGTTAAAAACTTCACGCGATCTTTGTTGTAATTTAATAAACGATTTTCTTTCCTCCCATTCTTTTCAATGCCTCACAACTCATATTTACATCCTCTTTTAATGGTTTTTGTATCGGATGTTGTAATAAGGTGGGTCTCTCATGTGGAAGTTTCTATTCCACTTCGTGTTTCAGATAGTCATCATTATAATCCGCATGTTTCCTTCCAGGTTTCGGCGTCAATAGTGAAATAATGTTGATTACCATCCATTTTTTCTTAATCAAGATTTAATACATTCACTTTTAAAATTTAAATGGGGAAAATATGTGTTCATATTTGTTGTATCAATTGTTTATTTAGAATCGAAATATTTACATATCCATGTACTGGTGACGCTTCTTTATACTTTCGAATAATATCTGCAAAAGTAAAGTGTGTTGTCAACAATGAATTTACTTGACAGCATTTTCAAATGCATAATGCAGCTTCCTTAACTGTGAATAATCGTATGTAGAAATCTGTATGCAACTTAAAAGTCCAAAAGGTCGAATTAAACGTCTACGAATCGCACAACTTTAATGGATATTCCATTAAGAGTGACAAGTGGACAATACTTTCTTCGATTTCTCCAGTTTAAAATATTGTTACGAATCGACCAGAGTCCTCAGTAGTTTAGTAACAATGGAAAAATGTCGCGGGCACGAAAGATCACTCGTTGTTAATCACAAATAATTTTGCAATTAGAACTGACAAGTGATTATCTCGCTCGTGCGATTAAAGCTTGTGCCTGATGATCTTAATGCTTGAATGGTGAAATTAATGGTCATGTGAGCATTAGAAACTTCTTTCTGAGCGTCTTTTTCTCTTTGTTTCAGGTGAGCGAGCAAACATTTTGGCAGCATTCTATGAACGTTGGGGTGAGTATATTAAACATATATAAAATTGAGTTTAACGATAGTGCCTTTCGGTGAATGTTTTGCTGAGAGCATGTTAACGATGACACACGAGAGACGATGTCACATCGGCGACAACTCTAGAAAATATTGCGAAAAAAAAACAACTAATCGGGTCGTATTGACTATTAAAAGGTCACGAATACGTCAATTTTATATAATTACTAGAGGACTAATTATTAGTGGTAAATTTGCAAAACACAAATCTCTCAATTCACAATACGAAGCTGCAATATTCACTAACAAATAATATAAATACCGTTTCCTTTTATCCGAATAATAGTAGCCGCCTTGTCAGTTAAAGAAATTGACAAGAGCGTCGTATGAATAATTGATGTTACTCTCATTTATTATGATTGATGATGAAAATTTACATTAATCATGCGCGTTTATACTTAAAAAATGTGTGCTTATTAAAATTTCAATGTCAAAATCAACGTGAATTATTGATATTGAATTTTTTGTGAATGCTCGAAATGAAGTACAATATAATGTATTCTTATTCCAACGTAATTATTAAACTTCCAACGGTGGTGAAATGCATGAAAATATTTTTACCTTTACTTTTATGCCCGAGGATGTACGTATCAGGCACCTGTATTACGTTAAACACTTCTTTATGTTACGATCTTGTTTTGCACAAACGAAACTTTTTACCACGAAAATTCTTGTCGGACGCGGCACAACAATAGAATATTTTATTAATGATCCTCTGTCCTTGCTCTTCGAACAACCGGCTGTGCGGCGAGGCTGCTGAGGGCACATTTTTAGCAAAACATCGATACACCGGTACTTCGATTCATCAACAAAAGGTTTTCGATGTCGATCAAACATCGATGTTTAAAATATCGATATTTTAAATAAGATGAAACATATCGAAGTAAAATGTCCTGGTTCTAATGTGATACATAACACTAGTTTAATGTACGTTCTGCCGTATATGTGACTTTTATCTTAATTTTCTAATCATTGTTCTTTGTAGTCGAGGTTGGAAATGCAGTTTAACGATATTACCACGTAAAAAATAATAAAAGAAGGTAATGATATTGGAGAAAGGTTGCGAATAGCAAACGGTTTTCAGCGCCTGAGGATCAACAACAGTGACAGCTGTGAATGGCTGTTGATAGCGAGCAATCCACGTAATAAATTAGATGCTGGATTTTTTTTTAAATATTTTTTTTTTGTCATCAGAAATCTATTTTGAAAACGTCGCTGTTCCTCAGCAAATATGTCGTTCTCAAGAAAACATCGATGTTATAATATCGAAGTTTTTGATTTGTAAATATCGATGTTTTTAAATACATCGATGTTTTTGTTGCCATCCCTAGGCGAGGTGCAAGTTTCAGTGAAAAATATTCAGAGAGGCTGCGCTCCTAGTGATAGACGGCGTTGATGGCCGGGCGTATTTTTAGACGGGAGGAAAATTAAGGGTAGGCGTATTAATTCTGGGAAGGAAAGAAGAGGATCCGCTAATAGGATTAGATCCGCAGAGTTTGAGATAGGATGACGAAAATCTTTAAAAAAAATGTATAAGAAGTGTAATTTGAGGAAGCAACGCAGAAGAGAAATGTTAGACGTGCAAAACTGGGAGACGACGAGAAAAACACGTGATATCTTTGAAAACTTTTTGTTCATGGTTTCTTGAATTTTGTAGGTTTACTGAATGTGAATGACGGAACATCATAGATAGATAATGTGAATTAGGGCATATTCGTCCGTTCCTTTATTAATGCTTGTGTATTAGAACTGTAAAATCTCATACACCTCTCTCTCTCTCTCTTTCTCTCTTCCCCTCACCCCCCCCCCACACTCACATATAACTTAAAACGAAATCCCTAGTTCCCGACCAATCCCACTTACCAAAGATCGCGTTTCCAGTTCTTAAATATAATAAGAATCAGATGGTTAAAATAAATACTCGAGATACCATGATGCCACTGCAGTGCGTCTGACTTCGAGGTCCTAGGTTCGAGTCGCGACGGCGGAATGATTTTTTACACTAGTTAAATAGCTACGTTGAACTCAGTCGCCACCTGGAGGAGAATACTAGTGGCCGTCTGTTCTGGTCGGTACTTTTCCGTGGTTGCTCTGGTCAACAGCAGGCGCATGCCGGAGCAGTACCCTAACAAACGGGCCACGGACCGCGCGCGATCTTTCCTTCCTCTTCCTTGCCCTATCCTCACCCCTTACACTAGCATGCACCACACTCCACACATGGCGGGAGACCGGTGGGGAGCTTAGAGCTCTTCCCGGCTGTGATGGTTAAGATCAACACCATGCGAAAGCCGCAGCAGTACCCTAACAAACGGGCCACGGACCGTGCGCGATTTGTCCACCCTCTTCCTTGTCTTATCTCCACTCGTTACTTACACACACTTGCCCTTACATGCACTACACATCCTGAAGCAGTCAAGACCTTAGGGCTTGTCCCGGCTGGAACGGTGCCACGCTGGCAGGAGATATCTGGCTGAGGAAAACCCTGCAAGCTGGAGTTTTGTTGCCGCTGGATCTCGCTATCCAATGGGAGAATATCACAGCCATTTCCCGCGATAAAAATCGCGCCCTGAACTTACAAGACTAATAACCTTAACGGTTGACACGCCTGGAAACACCAATCATTCAATCGAGATACCAAGAATTTTGAATCATTAAAGAGTCATCGATGTGTACTGCATTGTAGTTATGGAAATTTATTATTGTGAAGGGAGTAATGGTTTTCCGAGAGAGATGCCGCCAAGGGTTATTTCTCAGAAAACATACGGCTTACATCCGTCCCTTGTTATTTTGTTCACGCAAATGTTTTCTCACTGTTTCTAAGAGATTAGCTCTGCTCGCTGTCCAATAATTGCGAGAACTAATCTCTGTGGAGGAAAAAAAAAACTTGGTCCAGAAAGTTGTTTGCCTTGTGGCTCATCAGCTAGTTATTTTTGAATGCTGGGAAACTGGTTTATGAATTCAGAGCCCCTTCTGGAAGTTCATGGTTTTACGACTTGACTCACATCATCGTGGAGTGAGTGTGAATCCTGTATGAATCGCGTCAAATAATTCTCTCTTCCGCTGTACCTCGACCATCGCAACCCTACAGTCTTTCGAAGACACCTCCAATTATTTATCTGTGAATTACTCAATCTCATAATTATTACAGTTCGTATTTTCTAAATATGTTGCTATTAATCGACTTGGATTTATTCAGTCAAAAAAAACCAGTAAAAACTGTATGTGACGTATGAGGGAGAAGATTATCTGCGCACGTTTTCTTGAGTTCCAAAATCCCTTCCCGTGATAGTACGATAAAAAGTAAATAGTAAGATTAGCAATATTTGAAAAATAGTCATTTTCGTTTCTCAGTTACAGAAAACTTATTTGCATCGGTACAGAATTGCAAGTATGATTTTTCTGCATTCAACAAAACGTGCGCATAGTGAATCTGCATTTACTGGCCTTTCCGTTCCCATAAATTAGTATGTAATCTCTTTGATTTTATCATACATATTACATTTGTATGTACGTAACTTTATCTTCGACTATGTGCTAAAAGCTGAATATCGCACCCATTTGAGTGTTATTCTGTACGTCATAATTAAATGCGTGCTGTTATTGATTCATATTTTTCGTAACACTTTTTTTGCTCAGAGATATAAAAGGTAATTAATGTGTTTTTAAACATAACTGCTAATATTTATTGTAATTATGAACTATTAACAGTTCAACAGTGGTTGATATTTGCC
Organism: Gryllus longicercus; assembly: GCA_038098605.1. Taxonomy (NCBI): domain Eukaryota; kingdom Metazoa; phylum Arthropoda; class Insecta; order Orthoptera; family Gryllidae; genus Gryllus; species Gryllus longicercus. Next base: position 388,174 of record JAZDUA010000786.1, on the reverse strand, counting down.
ATCATTGTTTACAAGACCTACAGGCATTTATTAATCACATTAAGTAAACACTGTAAGTTAACATTTTTACGATGTTTCATGCTAACAGCAAATCAGTAAAACAAACGAAATTCGCTATTGTCGAAGCAAAAATATTCAATGTCTGGCTGTTGATGAATATATTATAAAATGAAATAAAGACCGGGTCCGTCGTTAATTAAAAATTGAAATATTCTCGTTTGATATAACCCAATAACGAAACTCGTATCGAATTGGCCCCACTCGACTTGCACTTCATGGTACTCGTTTTATTAGCATGTGCATATCTAACTTACTTCTTTAATGACTGTAATAAACGTCGTCATAGCATTCAGAATTTTTGTTCATGTAAAATCTTTAATAAAATATTCAGAAAATAGGAGTTCATTCAAAGAAAATACGCCTGCAGTTATGGTAAAGGGTTTCGTCCAAGATTAACAGTAGTATAAAGAGAAAAGAGGGGATTGATAGAAATGCAACACACTCAAAGCATTTGTATAATTATACTTGATAATTTGAAGTTCGACATGTATTTAAAATGAATGAAAACTATATCTAGCGTTTACATTTAATTACTTTACGAGATGTTATCTAAATGTAGTTAAATTACCGGCGGCGATGGTGTAACGGTTAGCATATCGGTCTGTTATACCCAAGTTGGCGTTTTTAACCCGATCGAAGACGTGGATTTTTAAGGGCGAAAAATCCTTCGTACGCCTTCCTTCTGAGGGGAAATAAGCAGGCTGTCCCATGTTAGTAGATTTACTTGCATGTAAAAGATCCTCAAGCCTAAATGACGCCTCTGAGCTAATTCAAATCGCCTGTTTCTCGCCCAAGAAATACCTCCTTTCTCTGCTAGTTGATGAAAGGAGCGTAGCGAAATTTGCGTGGTCAGACGGAAAAGCGGGCCTCATGGCCCGAGTCTCGCCACGTAAAATAAGGCAAATTCAATTCAATTCAAATTACCTTCGTGTAAATCAACTAGCGGTTTTACCTAGTTGTGACGCCATCCATGGTCTAGTACCAGCCATCTCTTCCATCCATCACACAGTGACGGTTGCCGGTCATCAGAAATCACCAGTCCTGGTCACGCTCGCCGCTCTGGGACACAGTCTACTGTCCAGCGCGTCAGCTTCCAACGTCTACCGGTCACCGTCACCACCCTCTGTATCATCGAGTCCACCACTTACAACACTACTCCCCCCACCCACGGGCTAAATTCCTTCCCTACGGCGGCGTCCGTTACCATTTTGCATCCGGCCACCCCTTTCAACTACTTCCCACCTCGCAACCCCTTCCCCTCCCCCTCCCTCCGTCACCGGGGCCATCCCGCCGTTTCTTTCTTCCTTCTCCCGCTAAAAGCGCCACTTGCGCCCCGCCGCTTCAGGAAGGTCGGAAGCGACGCGGCGTCGCTTGTCGGAATGCCCTTCCTATCTAAATGCCCAAAGCCCCCTGCGACGCTTCCACCGCCGGCGTCCTCGTCCTCATCGTCGTCGCCGTCGTCGTCGTTGGCCTAGAAACGCGACGCCATTCCGAGACGGCGCGAGCCATTTTGTTCTGCAATCTGCGAGAAAGAAGTTCGACCGGCAGAAGTAGGAACAATACCTATCGTTGTTGAAGTTTGCCGATGCTGATGGGAGCGCTGTTTTCTGTTGAATTTGTTTCAGCTTCTGCTTCGCTTCTCATGCGAGCCTGAATGTGGAGTACAAAGCTGTGGTTCGAGTTAAATAGCGTTGTTAAAAGGCGGCCATCAAAAAAACGTATGAATCACAATAATAATAATAATAATAATAGTAATAATAATAATAATAATAATAATAATAATAATAATCTAATGGTGTAGTGTTTTTGACATTTTAGACTATGATTAATACGTTTCTTTTTTTAATGATTAGCCACTTGGGAATAAGGGAGGGCGACATGTGGCAACCGTGGCTATTGCCATCACCATATCTAGCTTACTTGGCCTGACTGAGCTTTTTCTTTCATCACCCAACCATGCAAAACTAGGACTATTTGAATTAGAAAGCTACAGCTTTATTCTTGCACCGACTGGGAATCTCATCGGGCACGCCTCAATTCTATAATAATAATAATAATAATAATAATAATAATAATAATAATAATAATAATAATAATAATAATAATAATAACTATAAAATGGGGAATATTTGAGAATTACCTTCATTCCTATTGTTATTGCTTCCTATTTTGTATGCGTAAATTGCTCAGCATACATTGCAGGAATCTATCTACAAGACGGCTTGAAATATACCAAGATGAGAACTGAAATTTTGCCAGAGCTCATTCTCAAACGTATGTGCGTTTAAGATAGTTTCAGGACTGGGATAGTTCTTGTCACATTACCGTTACGCAAATTAGGAGTTTTGGGTCATAGCAAGTCCTATGGACGTCGATTCGAGAAGGAACAAGACGACGTTTGCTTTGCCCTAGAAAGGAGAGCTTACAAGGAGTTGTTTTGCACTTGTTGGATATTACCAAAAGAAGTCCCTTTAAAAACGACGTAGAAACACAAGAGAGTAGAAAGAGGGCACGAAGACGCAAGGAAAAATAAAAGAAGATAAGAAAGGCTAGGAATGCGAAAAACGTAAGAACGAAGGAAGGGAAGGAGAGTAGAAGGAAGAGGGAATATATTGAATTATGTGCGTCACTTAGATTATGTGTTTGTTTGTTGTTATTTTTATAGGATAAATAATATTTATGGTAGGAGTGGTAAAAGTGGCATTTTGCGTGGTAGTAAATGCTGCAACACGTTGCCAACAGGCGGATACCTACGAACAGAAAATATATTTTAGTCTACGATAGTATAGTCCTACGAGAGTATAGTCTATCCTTACCGACATTAATTTTATTTTAATTCAAACTTACAAATCACAATGTTAATTTAAAGTCAGGATAGCTGATCCGATCAGACGAAAGTGTTTAGTTTTCTGTGTTGTATTAACAGTTTTGTCACAACATTTGAGGGTCGTCTTACTTTTAGCCCTGGTGCTAAAAATTGAACGTTTAGAGCACGCTTTATGCCCTAAACCTAACAGCTTTACTGGTGGCTGTTAAAAAATAATATTAAATTAAGAAGGAAATAAATGAAGGGAAATGATATGGCAACACACAGCAGGGACGGGAATGAGAAATGAAGAAAGAGGGAAGGGAATGAGAAAAAAAAGTGGAAAGGGAAATGAAGAAAGAAAGGAATGAAATATTTCTGGTCATTGTTTAAAATATATTAATTTGTTTTGAAATTTCCACTGTCGTCTGAAGATGGAAATAATTTCCGAAACTTTGCTATTATGTATCACATATTTTACTATATTGCATTCATATTGTCTTTTATATAAAACGGTTATCCAAAATCATTTTTCTATCTGTAAAATGAAAGACCAGATACAGTCTGACGACGTTCTTAAATCTACAGACCGAAAAGAAAATAATAATTTTAAAGAGATATATGGAAAATATAGTGTTAACATTTTCCTTGTTGCTAGTCGTAGATTCATGAATAGTTAATATTGCCAAGTAAAAACCATCTCTTAAATCCATCAATTCCATTTCTCCGCTTCCATCCCGTTTTGTGTGCGCGCCCTGGCTCGCCCCGTCGTGTTGTTGCGCATTTCCAGGAAATAAACGCCCGAGACAATTGAGTCTTGGCGGCGACTGACAGCTCTCCACGGCCTCGCGACTGCCCCCCCCCCCCCCCGAGACGGTCGCTTCCGCGCGGGAACAGCCGACGAGCACTCCGCGTAATGCGTCTGCGAAGACGCGCTGGCAGGCGGCGACTGGCTGGCGGCTGGCAGGCGGCGACCCGGCAGAGAAGTTGGCGTCAGCGAGGTGAAGGGCCGAATGAATGGTTATGTATATAATGAAACTAGTATGAATGATGTGTGAATGTAGAAAAATAATAATAATAATAACAACAATTTACAAACAATACAAAATACAATTTACGTAGAATATATAAAATAGAATTACAAAAATGATTTTAGTGTAAGTTAGTAATGCCAAAGTGCAAGTAAGATAACTTTAGGTCTAGATTGTAAATTAGTTGTAAGAAAAAGCCCCACCTGTTGTTGCTTAAGCCGCAAGGCAGCAGCATAATATAAAAACATTCATAGATAATAAATTCCCCTTCTTCACAGGGTTACTGTGGAGGGGACAAAAGAAAAAAAGGTGAAGGGTGCTGCCTTCGGGGGACAGGAGACTAGTACTTTGGACGCGTTGTTTCGGGTTGGGAAATAGAATAAGTAGAGTCCATTGCTCCTGTTTTCTTAAATGAAGTTTGAGCGGCTCTTTTTGTTAATTCTGGGTAGTTTTGCTCTTTATTTTGGATTGCAATGAATAATAAGTATTTTCTTTTTGTTGTCAAGGCTTCAATATTTTCATGGCTGTCTTCAGTAATGTTGAAAATACTGTTATAAATCAGCTAACCAAATTGTCCTGTAAGTAAATTTTATTATAGTACATAATTTGTACAAATGTATAATTAATTGTAATATAAAAGCTATACATAATAGATTTACTAATTCAAAAATACCATTTAGTGGATCGTTTTAGTCTAACAAGGGTAGGTAATGGACATGTGCGTTGGTTTGTAAAATGAAACAGTAGAGGAAGTTTCGACAGCTTGGACGTTGACGTCAGCGAGGTGAAGGGCGCTGCGAATCTCTGCCTTCGGGAACACGAGACTACTTTGGACGCGTTGCGTCGGTGGGGAGAATAGAATTAAGTGGAGTCGATTGTTGCTGTTTTCTTAAATAAAGCTTAAGTAGCTCTTTTCGTATGAAAGAACGTACCAAAATGTTACGAATCTACTGAAGCCAATGTTCCCGCAACAGCGTATGCACACCCGAAGTGTACCGCCAACAAATGAATCAGCTGCTGCCGTGCTGCCGCTCACCAAACGACGCTGTTCGTTGGCCTCTCTCTTGAGATAATTTAAATAATTACACTTGAAATTCAAACACGAAGCAAGTGTAATGTTCGTGAAATCATACAACAAAAATCTAGCTTATGGCAAATGTTACCTTCTCCGCCTCCGCGGATGTCTTGATCCTTCATTTTTGAACATCCGATCAACTTGCTGAAATACCTTCCCCAAGGTTTCGAAAAAACTTCGGATCTCCTGAAGTCGCTACTATAATAAAGTTTAAGGCGATTTTTTCGTATAAGAGAACTTACCAAACCCCTCTGTAATTTAATCTCGTAATACATTTTTATAGAAATCTATATGATCATATTATTAATATCAATAATTGTATTAATAATAATTGTATTAATAATAATTGTAATAATAATAATTGTAATAATAATAATAATAGAAGACAAACGTACAATACATATATTTAATAATACAAAACCCCATTGAATTCGAAACGTAATTCATAACAACGCTATGGCCTTCCTGTCAACGCTATGGCCTTCACTGTACTGACAGCATTCGCATCGACATCGGTGTTGCGTCCCTAGTGACGCAGCAGCGAGGAGCTGTGCGTGAGCAGCTAAGGAGCGTCTCGCGTGGGCAGCATCCCACGGGAAAGGAGGAGGAGGCGGAAGCGGAGGTGAAGGAGGGGTGACGGCAACGTAGATGACGATGGAGCCGGAAGCAGCAGAGGGTTTGGAGGGACAGAAGGCAGGAAGAAGGTGGTGGGGGGGTAACGAACGCCACGGTGATGTCATGGAGGACGAGAAGTTGATGGAGGAGGTGGAGGCGGAAGTTGAGTAGAGGGTGGCAACGCAGATGACGAAGGCGGACGTGAGTGATGATGCAGGAGAGAAGGCAGAAGGGGGGGTACCGATTGCAACGAAGATGATTAGGGCGACGGTTTTTATACTCTAAAAGATCTTGAAATATGATTTTAAAAATATGCATTTTTGACTCTGGAAGCTGGACGTTTTGACGTACGATCAACCGAGGAGCGGCTATCCAATCGGGAACTTTGTCACGATTTAATTTCTTGTATTAAACATCCCGATTGAATAACCTCTTCCCAGCCAATCGTACGTGAAAAGTCACCACTGCAATCTGAGAACACTACCTGAAGCAGGCAACGCATTCTCACCCGAGGCGCCCCCCCCTCCACTCCACTCCCCTCCCTCTTCCCCTCCACCGGGCGCCGCTAGGGGGCGATTATCGCACCTCCCCTCCCCTCCCCCAACCCCACCTGCTCGCGAGCGGCGTCGTTCGGCTCAGCCCGCTCGCACGCTAACGAGCCTCCCCCTCCCCTCCCCCCTCCTCCGCGGCACTCGCCACCTCGCGCCCGAGATGCGGGAAACGTTCATCTACCCCCCACCCCCACCCCCACCCCAACCCCTCACCGAACGCCGCCTCCACCAACTTACTGGCACCGCGTCTCCGGCGTCGCTGAGACTGATCCTTCTCTGGGAAATGGCGGTTGCTCCTTCATTTGGCATTCATGGTGCGCGAAGCGTTCGGAATTAAGACCGTTGTTACTGGCTGTGGTGGCTCAGGGCATTCAGTGATATCAGCGCAGTACCTATGGCCGGGAGGTCGTGAGGTTCGTGTCCCGGCGATGTCGGCAGGATTTTCGACAGCTGGATAGTCAGGTCGATTCAGATGCAGTCGGGAGGAGAGTTCTAGCGGTCGGCTGATCTGATCGGTAGTTTTCCGTGGTCCGGAAATGTAGGTGTAGTACCTTGACAAGCAGAACACGAAGCGCGTCTGATCTTTCCTTTCTCTTTCTTGTCCTACTATCACTCTTTACTTCCATATACATACATATACCCCATACACACTACACTACTACATATGCCGGGAGACGAGCCGGGAGAATTTGTTCCGGTTGGGGGAAATACCTGGTTGGGGAAAACCCGCACGCAAATGTGTAGGTCGTCGTCGGATCTCGCTATCTGGCAGGGAAAGATCTTTGCCACCTCTCACAATAAAAACATACACGTCACCAACGGGTCTAATGACCCTAGCATTCGATGTGCTCGGGAATATTAATACTAAAGGAACGGTCGATTAATTGTAGAGGTTGGGGCACTTGAAAACCCACATTTACCCCAAGAAGCATACCGCTATTCGTAAAAGCTAATATCTCGATTTTGGTGATAGTGTGGTTGACCGTATTACGTCTTATGTTAATATTTACAATGAGCTTTGAGCTGTAGGAAGATGAGACTTGCTCGATCAAATAGCTCGAATGAACAAATGGAGTACTTTCGAATTATGAGTTCAGGTCACGATAGAAAGAAGGACTAGGAGGGGAAAGAGAAAAATGTACTCGTATCAATGTAGTTTACTAAGAAAATGTCAATAACACCTCTTCAGTACTTAATCAATTCTTAATAGTTGAATTCTGACTTTAGTTCATTAAGCGATCTCCACCGCCTGAAGTACACAACATGTTGTTCGAGGCAGAATCCTCTTTCCGTATTTAGCGGAGGCAACCCAAACGAAGAAAGAAAACTGACAGCTATGATTCCGTGCCGAACTGACAGGTAATATTTTTACGTAAATCCCCCGTCTGTCATCCCATATTTCTCTCGGGGACACTATCGATTGGCAGTTGAAATTCTAAGGGACTTCTGTTTGCTGCGTTTTAGCAAATAAGTGATGCTGTTAAGCAGATTGATAAATGGCACGTGAATGAAGAAAATAAAGTCACGTTGCACCACTGAATGATGCATACTCAGTGAAAACCCTTTAGTTTATTGCATTGAATTGTGTTGCATTAATTACGTTATCATTTTTATTTGTCTATTCACAATCTGTAGATTAATATCCATTTCTATCGTTATCCATAATATCCGTGTCTCTCTTACTCTGCGTGAAATTCCACTATTAGATGTTTAATTATACTAAACTATTAAAATATGAACAAATACAAAAAGTAAATGTAAATAACACATTCATGATAATACTAATGCCATTAGGGTAACTTTTTAAAGTCAATAAAATATATTTCCGAAAGCCTCGCCTCATAGTATAGCACTAAAATATCCTTCAGTAAATTATATTTCCCTTTTCGATGTCGACACAACGTTCTTAAATTTTTTCCCCGGTATGCTCGTTGGATAAAGCCACTAGGTAACGAATTCCACTATATTCAAGTCGTGTAAGACCTATTTGACACTGAGGATGTCTGCAGCAGAAGCAGACAAATCGTAAGGGAACCGAATTTCGAGTAGACCACGGCCGTGGATCCCGGAAGGTAATTTGATTAGTCAATCCTGCCATGAAGCCTACATTGCTTTATTAGTACGTTCCTTAGATTTTGGCGTACATGCACGTGCTGTTTTTATATTTAAAAAATAATTCACAGTATTAAAACAAACTGAGAGTTGTAATCAATAATGGATATATTCGTATGTAGTAATATTTTGTGAAAGCTAAATAACAGTATCTTTTAATAGTCAGAAATTAAAAGCATTTGAAGTTTTAACTTTCAAGCTTTTAGCGTATGCTTATAGGAACACCCGTATTTTTTATTTTTAGAGGTGTCGGATAAAACTTAATCACTCTGAAAAGTATCGCTGTGAACTAGTGCTTGGTGTCAAACATGATTGCACTTGAGAGATAATTAGTTGGATTTTATTTGTAATTATCTTTAAATTAACATTGTCTCATTTTCCTTTGATTTATACCTTATCTAACAGATTGTTGTTGTTATTATTATTATTATTATTATTATTATTATTAAAATTATATAATATTAACTTGAAAATGGAACCTAGTTTCGCCAGAAAACTGTTGCTATTTTAATCAGAGAACAATTACCTTTGAGAGAGTTACAAATGTTACAGATATTGCAAATCTTATTAGTAGAGCCCGGATTTGTATGCAAATGCTTATTTTTCTAATTCTGTCTTGGGAAATGATCACACAGTATCTTTATGAATCTCCCCATTTAGAGCATTTCTGACGAATTTTGTTTTTCATATTTGCTATTTTAACGGTTTTGGCATATTCAGCGTAATTTTTGAAGAAATAAGGGGAAAATGTTAATAATTTATTAAAATCGAACTTCTTCAAATTAGTGAATAATGATTTATAGTTATCGTTGTTCATGGAACAACTCACCAGTCACCGTAAAGAAATGAATGTTTTCTAACCTCAAAACTGTTGCCAATGGATGTGAGTCTAGTGTACGTTATTTCGCCTCTACCACGTGGGCGAACGATGGTAAGATTGAATTTCGGGCGAAGAGGCACGGCTCGTCACTCTCAGTATCTCGTACTCGGACGAAATATACACCCGCGATTCACCGTGGTTTCCTGATCTGTCAGGAATAGTTTTTTCCAGCAGGCGAGAGTTTAATGCGTGTAGATCACCGCACCAGGTGCTCTCTGGGCGACACTGGGGACTACAAAAAAATATTTACATAGCATATTTTTCTACCGACGATTCTCTTGTTTATGTTTCAAAGCGACTGTAACGTCGTAACACAATTCAAATTTTTGTATACGTATTTTTCGTTGCATTTTAGTAATAAACATTTATTCCTTGCGAATTTTATTTTGCATACAAAAAATATTTATCGTGCTTCTTAAACGGCATATTTTTGGCATTTTTACTGCGTAGAAATGCGTGCGCTACGTATCCGAAACGAATTTTAAAATGCTCCGGAAAACCGGGAAATTTGTTCCAAAATTGGCCACCCTGGCGTGGAATGGAGAGCGTGGTGCGGTGCTGGCTCCCCTTGAATGCCCGTGAGGCGCGCTCTCTCGTGCTCCTGCTGCTCGAGGGGTGGGGGTGGGGAGTGGGGACGCCGGTGCGAGCAGGCACCGGGAACTTGGGCGTTATCTCGCGCCGCCCGCGCCGGCTCCAAACGCCTGGGCGGGAGGTGGGGGCGGCGGCGGCGACATCGGGTACGCGGAGAACGAGTAGTTTGACGACAAGGGCGTTTGACGCCGGGAGACGAGGGCCGTGATGAAGATGTTGGAATAGGAAGAGTGATGAGTTCACAAAGGATGGTGGGGGATGAGGAATGAAGAAGACAAAGTGAGCGAGGACGATGGCAAGTTAGACAGGTGAGGTGCAGGAAGACAAGCAGATGGAGAGGAGGGGAACTTGGTGTCGAAGGTGAAAGATGAAGATAACGTTGGTGAAAGATGACGACGATAAGTGTGGTAGATGACGATCATGAAGTTCAAAGGCGACGATGATGGTTGAATATGACGATGGTGGATGTAAGAAGGCGATGAAGATCCTGGTGGAGAAAAAAAAAGTAGTTCATGATGATGACGAGGTAGGCAGGCGCTATGTAAAAGATGTGTCCATTAGCGGAGAAAATATTATTTGCTCCAATAAGGTTTTGTCTAGTCCTGTGATGAATAATAATTCTATGTTAAATATCAAGTGCACTGATTTGTGAGGGGCACGTACTCTCCGGAACATAAATGTGGGCCACCACTGCATGTCCTAAGTGCATTCAGGATGAATATAAATGATTTCGTATAGCAGTGGACGTTTAGATATCTCCTCCGATCTATCCACTTCCGTTGCCACATGATATTCATCCCTTTGAATCGTGTCTATGAGCATAACTTTGACGTATCCTTACACGTGTGAATGCAATTGATTCGAAGAATTTGCTCTAAGAGCTGACATTGAAGGTCCTCTCCGATTTAGTGATGCGACATCCTCTTTCTATTGGAACCGTTGAAGGACTCCATCAATCCGATTTACCTTCCCTTTAATAAAATCGTTACCGCACTAAAGCCTTGGAATGATATCCATCCTCCTCCTGCCTTTAAGCACTACATCAGCCGATAAAAGATATAAGTCGATTCAAGTCAATTTTGACGTACACCTTTTCCTCCTTCAATTGGAGGTGAAGATGTTGCAGTGCGTTCACAAATGATTTAAAGGATTCGTTCTCATTGCCAACGTTTAAGGCTCGTCTCCTCTGATTTACCCTCCCCTTAATAGAAACATCAGCTCACAAAACCTTAGAAATGATCCCATCCACTTCACTCTTGCCTTCAAGCATACGTTCAAGCAATTGCCTCCTCCTGCCTTTAAGCACTACATCAGCCGATAAAAGATATAAGTCGATTCAAGTCAATTTTGACGTACACCTTTTCCTCCTTCAATTGGAGGTGAAGATGTTGCAGTGCGTTCACAAATGATTTAAAGGATTCGTTCTCATTGCCAACGTTTAAGGCTCGTCTCCTCTGATTTACCCTCCCCTTAATAGAAACATCAGCTCACAAAACCTTAGAAATGATCCCATCCACTTCACTCTTGCCTTCAAGCATACGTTCAAGCAATTGTCGAAATAAGTAGATTATCATAGGTAATATCACGAGTGCTTTGGAAATTGTCAATAAATTTCCGACGTGCGTGACTGCTATTGAAAAAGCAGGCTCAGTAGGCAGCGCATAATAATCACATGTTAAAACTTCTGATTTCAAGTTTCCATATCAATTTCTTCGAGTCAAAATTACTTATTTCGGGTCCGCATCCGTCAAAGAGAGGGTAAATCGGAGGAGACGAGGCCTTCAATGCCGACAACGAGAGAGTATCCTGTGAATGGTTTCTATATTCACTGTAAAGTAGTCCTCTTCTGGTTGGAGGTAACAATGTTGCTCTGCGTGCACAACTGATTAACAGGGTCCGCTCTCGTTGGCGACGACATTTAAGGAATCATCTCCCTCCCTTTAACAAGATGTGTTTGTGCACGACAACCTTCGAAATGATTCCAATCCCCCCTGCACCCAGCTCTTAGAAACAACTTCGTCCGATTCCCTTAAGTAGAATCCGATAGTCCGATTCCCTTTTCGTCTTTCGATTCGAGGTAGCGATGTTGCAGTGAATATACAAATGATTCGCAGGATTCTCTCTCGTTGGAAGAAATGCCGCTGCAGTGAGTACGTGTGGCGGCGGCAATGATGTAACGGTTAGCGTACCGGACTGTTGTACCCAAATTGGCGGGTTCAAACCCGATCGAAGCCGTGGATTTTTAAGGGCGACAAAATCCTTCGTACGCCTTCGTTCGGAGGGGAAGTAAAGCCGGCAGTCCCATGTTAGTAGATTTACTTGCATGTAAAATATCCTCAAGCCTAAATGACGCCTCTGAGCTAAATTCAAATCGCCTGTTTCTCGCCCAAGAAATACCTTCTTTCTCTGCTAGTTGATGAAAGGAGCGTAGCGAAATTTGGGTGGTCAGGCGGAAGAGCGGGCATGATGGCCCGAGTCTCGCCACGTAAAATAAGGCAATTTCAATTAAATTCAATACATAAATGAATCGCAGGATTCTCTCTCGTTGGAAGTAATGACGTTGCATTGAGTACATAAATGAATCGCAGGGTTCTCTCTCGTTGGAAGCAATGTCGTTGCAGTGAGTACATAAATGAATCGCAGGATTCTCTCTCGTTGGAAGTAATAACGTTGCAGTGAGTACATAAATGAATCGCTGGATTCTCTTTTGTTGGAAGCAATGTCGTTGCAGTGAGTATATAAATGAATCGCAGGATCCTCTCTAGTCGGAAGTAGTGTGTAGTGAGTACATTAATGAATCGCATGATTCTCTCTCGTTGGAATTAATGACGTTGCAGTGTGAACATAAATGAATCGCAGGATTCTCTCTCGTCGGAAGTAATGTCGTTGCAGTGAGTACATTAATGAATCGCATGATTCTCTCTCGTTGGAAGTAATGACGTTCCAGTGTGAACATAAATGAATCGCAGGATTCTCTCATCGTCGGAAGTAATGTCGTTGCAGTGAGAACATAAATGAATCGCAGGATTCTCTCTCGTCGGAAGTAATGACGTTGCAGTGAGTACATTAATGAATCGCATGATTCTCTCTCGTTGGAAGTAATGACGTTCCAGTGTGGACATAAATGAATCGCAGGATTCTCTCTCGTCGGAAGTAATGTCGTTGCAGTGAGAACATAAATGAATCGCAGGATCCTCTCTCGGAGCCGTTGAAGGACGTTTAAGGCCTCGTCTCCTCCGATCCACCCTCTCCTTGACTGATGCGTCCGCGCACGAGATCCGCAGCTGCTGCATCAAGATGGGCGCCTCGCCGCGAGTCGCGGGAGGGGAAGGGGTGAGGAGAGGGGAGGGGATGATGGCTGGTTCGTGCCGCTGCCACGCCGCCCGAGCCGTCTCCGCCCACACCTCGAGTGCGGCTCTGCGTGGAGCTGCGCCGCCACCAGACGCTAATGGCGGCCCACTTGCACGCCCACGCAACACGCTCCGCCCCCCCACCCCACCCCCTCCCTCTCGCACTCCCGCGCGCGTTACACGCGACGCCGCAATGGCGGGATGCGGCCCTTCCTCGTGTTGCACTAGGGTCGCCGACATCGATGCCGATGTTTTCGAAACATCGATGTTTTTATAAACTCAGCGATGTTATAAAATCGTCGATTTAACATCGTATTTAACATCGAATTTTTGAAGCCGATGTTTTTTAACATCTGTGGTTTTATAAAACCGATGGTAACATCGGTCTTTTATAAAAACATCGATGTTATTGAAGCCGATGTTTTATTAACATCGTTGTATTTATACAACCGGTGGTATCATCGGTGGTTTTATAAAAACATCAATTTTTGAAGCCGATGTTTTAACATCGATATTTTAATAAAATTATCGCTGTATTTATCATCCATGTTTTGAAGCCGATGTTTTTTTGTTAATAATATCAATGTTTTGTGCTCGATGTTTTACGTGCTGCATATTTTATTTTTGAGTGGAAAATGTAGCATAATTAAAACTTGTAATATTTTTGGGATCGCCATAAATTGGTCTTTCTTGAGACCAAAGTGAGGAGGGGTGAAAAATAATTATATTTTACGTGAACGGGCTACAATTATAATTGAAGTAGAGGTTTCGTCGATATATGCAAGCTATATTATTTTTTAATTAACAAAAGTTTACCCATTTGATTAATTGTCCTGACCATTTTTTAAGTTTTATTTTTTCACTTAAATCTCAATTACAAATTACTAAACGCAACTACCTGTCACTACCTGGAGGAGAATTCTGTTTTTTTTTAAGTATATCTTTATTAGTGAACGAATGTACATAGTTCAGTATTATGTATACTACTTCATATGTATTTTTATGACATATTTAACTTAAATGCTAATCTTACAACTAAATCTAAATACACATGAATAGGAAACTCACAGAGCACCTATGTGATTAATTGAGTTCTGAAAATATGCTGAGGAATGAATCTAATGGATATCTATTTTTTATTCTTGTTGGGAGATGGTAGGTTGTGGCTAGGCCGTAATGGGTGGCTTGGGTTATTGTGTTTATTTTGGAGAAGAAATTGTTAGATAGGAGCGCGATATGGTGAAGTATATGGGGTAAATTAAATTCTTTATGCAGTTGAGTGTTTGAGATGAACCAGGGTGCATGAGTGGCAAGTCTGAGGAAATTATTTTGGATGATCTGCAATTTATTTATATTAGTTTTAGAAGCATTGATCCAGATAGGGCATGCATAAAGCATTAGGGGTCTAATTATTGATTTATAGATGGTGGCGTTGTGTAATGAAAGCTTACTATTGCGATTTAAGAGTGGCTTTAGTTGAATTCTGGTGACTAGTTGCTCTGATTGGTAGTGATCCGATCAGCACTAGCCCGGGAATGCGGGGGTTGTACCCTAACAAGCAAGCCACGGACCGCGCGAGATTTTTGTTTTCCTCTCCCTTCTATCCTCACCTCTTACCCAGAGGTGGATTTACGCATAGGCACAGTAGGCACGTGCCTACGGCGGCAAATTTTCAAGGGCGGCAAATTTTCAAAGGCGCAAAATTTTCTTGATATTTTCTAAAACAAATTTAGGTTCTCTAAAAACTATAACAGCTTAAATCATATTTTTATTTTAAAAATATCATATTAATATTTAATACAAGCTATTTATTTGTCTACTTCATTAGAGTATACCTTATGATTTCAGAAGTATATGAATCTGAAACTAAGGCCCGTTGACGAAAGAAAACATGTTGCAATTCTAGTTGTCGTGTTTTAGTTTCCTTTTAATGTTAACGTTTCAGTGTTGAAACGTTAATAATGTCGAACGTTACTTGCTATGAAGATACAGTTTATATCCAAAATTAGCTAATCCAAAAAAAAAATATTTAATTTAAGAAAACAATGTGCAAAATATAATGTTACTTTTCAAGTTTAAACGTTTAAATTAATGAAGAATTGTTACTGAAACGTTACAACTTGAAATATAACATTAATGTTAAACAGGGGGGGGGGGGCAAATTTGATGTGCCTACAGGCGGCAAAAATATTAATCCGCCCCTGCTCTTACCTACTTACATTTACATTTTAAAGCACTACACAACCAGACATTTCGGGAGATAGAGGTCGTGCCGGGTGGGTCTGTGTTCCGCTGGGGGAAATCCCCAAGCAGACTTATAGGTCGACGCCAGATCTCGCCCTCCAGCAACGAAACACTGTCACCTCCTACAATTACTGTTTTTGAGTAATTTTGTGCAATAAATCAGCATTAATCGCCAGCCGTGTTGTATATTTGCCTATCGTGCCAGTATGTCACAAAACCTCAATTCGTACAGTTATGACGCGTTTTATCTTGCATCACCTTCATTCATGTTAGTTTGGCCCAACACCCTACGCAGGTAGGTGTAAATGTAAGTGTGTATAGGTAAGAGGTGAGGATAGAAGGAAGAGGAAAACACACATCACGCGCGGTCCGTGGTTTGTTTGTAAAGGTACAACTCCGGCATTCGCCTATGCATAGAGATCAGTGTGCCAGAGGGCGTCTGTCCAGGCGCTGGTTTCGCGTTTCACGTGTTGCGGAGCGAAAATCTAGGCAAAATAAAAATTGCACCATTTTACATCCAAGCAGTGTGTCAACAATTTTTAGTGATAGTAAGAACGCGTATGAGTTTTGTTAAAAAAAAAAAAAGATTCTTTATTTATTGATATTCATTTTTATTGATTTTTTAAAGTTTCTATTAGATTCCAATCTCATAATGCATTTTCCACATTATTTTTTAAAATTCTCATTAAAGAAAAACATTAATTTTGCAGCTATAGGTGATTGTAAATTTTCTTAATTTTTTAAGTTGCTTTTTAATAATCGCCAGCTGCCATGAATGTTTGACTTCCGCGCGGGGCAGGGCGAGGCGAGGCGGAGCGAGGCGAGGCGGGGCGAGGCGGGGCGAGGCGAGGCGGGGTAGGGCAGGGCGAGGCGGGGCGGGGCGAGGCGAGGCGGGGCGGGGCGGGGCGAGGCGGGGCGAGGCGGGCTGGGGCGAGGCGGGCTGGGGCGAGGCGGGCTGGGGCGAGGCGGGGCGGGGCGGGGCGGGGCGGGGCGAGAATCGACCGCCCCGGGAGGGAATGCGCAGCAAGCACTTGGCAGCGCTGGGCACTACGCCTCATTAATAACGCATCGCGCTTTTACTGTCCGGGCTGCCTTGTTTCTCGCACGCACTCCCTGCTTACGTGACTTTTTTCTTCCTTCTCGCGCCGCCGCCGACTGCACCTCGTTTCTTGTGGCTTGTTACGTGTTTCTCGGAAAGGCTTCTTCGTTCTCTCTTTTCTCCTTCGTGTTTCATCGTTTTCCCCATTTCCATTTATTATTTATTTGAGGACCCGGCAATACTTCGGTATTGCAGTGTATTAAGTAAATGCAATTCAAGTTCAAAATCAGTTTATTTAATGAAGATTAACTGCAATTTAACTGCGTATTTACTACACTTTACTCTGGTATACTACACATTAAAAATCAAATATTCGAATAATGTTGCCCTCCGTCAGCATTTGGTTCAAACGTCCTTCTTTCTAGGTCGCAACTTCGATGTTATCTGAAACTAGTCGAAGCGAGGCGTGTAGTTGAAAAATATATCCATAGATTGCACTTCAAACAAGGTCCTCTCGGAACGATGTAGAGACCACCTCATCGATTACAATTGTGTAAAAACAACGCCCCAACATGTCCGATTTAATGGAAACCACTTTTTAAATAGTCTCGATATCAATAAGAATAAACTGAATATTTCATTGAAATCGGTCGAGTACTTTTTTATGTCTATAAGTGACAGGTATAGATGTGCTCATTCTCCATTATTTATATGTACTTCTTCGTGTTTCTTCTTTTTTTCTCATATTTATTGTTGTTTCTCATCCCGTTTCTTCGTCCCGAACCACCTTCATGTTTCCGCTTCCTCTTTTCTTGAACCCTATCTTTAAAGGGAGCACCAGCTGAGTTTAACGAGGAGCCAACACTGTCCCTGCAGCGACTATGACCGGGATCTGTTCTGATATGAGACAGTGACCGAATTTCGAGTTTAGCTACATAGGTAGGTCGCATTCAGCCACGGGTATCCATGCAAACGTACTGTAACGAAAATCTGCGTCACGCAGATTCGCTCTCACTGAAGTGTGAGTAGCAGGTGCCCACTATATTTATTTAAATCGAAAAATTGAAATAAAATTATTTTCTTGTTTTAGGTGAGCCATACTGCAGTGCGCTATACGATATATTTCAGAGGAGGGGTGAGTGTAATTTGATATGATTTACGTCTGTAGTATAATGTTTCGATGGAAATTTAAATATGAATAAAAAAACAAAAAACAAACAAACAAACAAAAACTTCAGTGTTAACAAAATGGTGTAGTTAACAACAAAAGTTCACGAAGTCCAGTATTAAGCAGGTCAGCCAAACGTCCATAAAGCACAGCCCTTACTGTATTTAAAACCATAATCATACCTCTCTTGTTATTCGCTTACTTAGGATACGGCTCGCGGCTTTCCACTACGTGGTCCCGGCTACAATTCTCGGTTGAGCTAAGAATATAGTGTGCGTTTTCCTTTGCAATGTGTTTCTTGCAATGTGTTGCTGTGTGGCAATGAGAAAATTCACTTCTCAGGTTGAGAAGATCTTAACTCAATTGTTATTGATTCGACATTTGATAGTTTAATACTTTATTCTGAAAACATTAGCCGACTAGAAAAGTGAGAAGAGTTGCAATTTTCTGCAGCATTGGTCCTGTTTACAAATGTAATGCATGTTTTAACTCAATTTATTTTTACACAAGTTTGAAAATGCTACCTTCCACTAGTACGAACCACGAATTTCCGGTGCTCTTTTACTGATTCTTTAACTTGTTTAAGTCGACAAACCTTCCTCTCTTTTCTCTTTCCCATTCTATCCTTTTCGCCATCGCTGCCAGCTCTACAAAAACCCTTATCGCTTTGATGTTCTCTCCGCCCCATCCTACTGCCCATCTTTTTTTTCTTCCTTCCACCCGCTCCCCCCCCCCCCAAACCTTTACAGTCAGGAACGGTCGTATCTGTGGGGATTAAGTACCCATAATTTTAGAGCAGAATCGGAACAAAAATGTCGCTACGAAAAAAAAGGAAGAAAAAAAGAGAGAAAGAATTAGCGATAATACTGCATGACACCTAAAAGAAATACGTATCCGAAAAGGAAGATATAAAATTACAAAAAAATCAAATTTAATTCATAGAACGATTTTTTTACTCTATCGCAATGTTTAACGTTATTAATTGCATCTTATCTCTCGCATGGTGAGCCGAAACTTTAATGGAGTTTGAATTTTGTCCTGACCCGATTTTGGAGCGTTAACTTACTTTCAAAGATGTTTAGTTAAGATATTAAAGTCAAATTAGACAGCCCACGTTAAGTTCTTGAGTTTCGAGACAAATCGCTTTTGTAGAAACCTTATCCATTACTAAGCGATATCAAAATCGAAAGAAAACATACTGTGTAGAAGAAAGATTCGAATTAATCGAAACAGCGAAACCTGAGAATCCTCCTCAGAAAAACAAAGTTTTGATATGGTTTCAATTTTCTTTATAACACAAGTTAAAGAAACTTTGCAATCACTACTTCAACTTACATATTTTTCATGAACGGAACAGAAATCATGCGGAAAATGAAACATTCTTATACAGCGACGGAAGCATGTCAGTTTTGATGTAAAGAAATTATACTACCATTGAAATGAATTCTTTTTAAACATTAATGCTGTATCAATTTATTATTATTATTATTATTATTATTATTATTATTATTATTATTATTATTATTATTATTATGACATTATTTTTTCCAAAAAAGTCAGTGGTCTCTAACATTAGCAAGTAGATAAATCGTGTTTAGAGGCTTACGAAGAATATAAAAATTTAGAAAAAATATATGTATATAATTCATTTTTTATTTGCAGCAATAATTTTAAAAATATCTTTAGACAAACTCATAAAATGAGAACACGCAATTTATATTTCTTAGCATGGTCGTATGGAATTAAAATAACAAAAAAACTACTTTAACGATATTGAAGTAAAAATTGTTTTAAAATGTTCGCAAGCTTTAATTTATACTGTGACAAATTTTCATTTACATGAAACTCAAGGTGGTTTAGAAGTTCATTCGATGAAAAGTGCTTCGGTTTGTCTCTGAAGTGCTACTTTAAACCGGTTGGTTACACACAGTTGCGTTTTTATTCCAACAAAGCTTTTTTGACCACATCATTTTATGTTCAATACAGCACCTTCACTCTTCTTACCTTCTCATTGCCCTCACTGTAAACTATTTTATTATTTTTTTTATATATCTGCAAACATATCATCTGCACGATTCATGTACAATTTCACGCACACACACACACACACACACACGAGAGATAAATAGAAGGGAGAGAGATATGGAAGGGAGGGAGAGAGAAAAAGAAATTAGAGAAATAGAAGGGAGTGAGGAAGAAAAAGAAATGAGAGAAAAGAGTAGATAGAGGGAAGGAGAGGGAGAAAAAGAGTGGATAGAGGGAAGGAGATGGAGAAAAAGAGTAGATAGAGGGAAGGAGAGGGAGAAAAAGAGTAGATAGGAGGAAGAAGTGAGAGAAAAAGAGTAGATAGGGGGAAGGAGAGAGGGAAAAAGAGTAGATAGAGGGAAGGAGAGAGAGAAAAAGAGTAGATAGGGGGAAGGAGAGAGGGAAAAAGAGTAGATAGAGGGAAGGAGAGAGGGAAAAAGAGTAGATAGAGGGACGGAGAGAGGGAAAAAGAGTAGATAGAGGGAAGGAGAGAGGGAAAAGAGTAGATAGAGGGAAGGAGAGAGGGAAAAAGAGTAGATAGAGGGAAGGAGAGAGGGAAAAAGAGTAGATAGAGGGAAGGAGAGAGGGAAAAAGAGTAGATAGAGGGAAGGAGAGAGGGAAAAAGAGTAGATAGAGGGAAGGAGAGAGGGAAAAAGAGTAGATAGAGGGAAGGAGAGAGGGAAAAAGAGTAGATAGAGGGAAGGAGAGAGGGAAAAAGAGTAGATAGAGGGAAGGAGAGAGGGAAAAAGAGTAGATAGAGGGAAGGAGAGAGGGAAAAAGAGTAGATAGAGGGAAGGAGAGAGGGAAAAAGAGTAGATAGAGGGAAGGAGAGAGGGAAAAAGAGTAGATAGAGGGAAGGAGAGAGGGAAAAAGAGTAGATAGAGGGAAGGAGAGAGGGAAAAAGAGTAGATAGAGGGACGGAGAGAGGGAAAAAGAGTAGATAGAGGGACGGAGAGAGGGAAAAAGAGTAGATAGAGGGACGGAGAGAGGGAAAAAGAGTAGATAGAGGGACGGAGAGAGGGAAAAAGAGTAGATAGAGGGAAGGAGAGAGGGAAAAAGAGTAGATAGAGGGACGGAGAGAGGGAAAAAGAGTAGATAGAGGGACGGAGAGAGGGAAAAAGAGTAGATAGAGGGACGGAGAGAGGGAAAAAGAGTAGATAGAGGGAAGGAGAGAGGGAAAAAGAGTAGATAGAGGGAAGGAGAGAGGGAAAAAGAGTAGATAGAGGGAAGGAGAGAGGGAAAAAGAGTAGATAGAGGGAAGGAGAGAGGGAAAAAGAGTAGATAGAGGGAAGGAGAGAGGGAAAAAGAGTAGATAGAGGGAAGGAGAGAGGGAAAAAGAGTAGATAGAGGGAAGGAGAGAGGGAAAAAGAGTAGATAGAGGGAAGGAGAGAGGGAAAAAGAGTAGATAGAGGGAAGGAGAGAGGGAAAAAGAGTAGATAGAGGGAAGGAGAGAGGGAAAAAGAGTAGATAGAGGGACGGAGAGAGGGAAAAAGAGTAGATAGAGGGACGGAGAGAGGGAAAAAGAGTAGATAGAGGGAAGGAGAGAGGGAAAAAGAGTAGATAGAGGGAAGGAGAGAGGGAAAAAGAGTAGATAGAGGGAAGGAGAGAGGGAAAAAGAGTAGATAGAGGGAAGGAGAGAGGGAAAAAGAGTAGATAGAGGGAAGGAGAGAGGGAAAAAGAGTAGATAGAGGGAAGGAGAGAGGGAAAAAGAGTAGATAGAGGGAAGGAGAGAGGGAAAAAGAGTAGATAGAGGGAAGGAGAGAGGGAAAAAGAGTAGATAGAGGGAAGGAGAAAGGGAAAAAGAGTAGATAGAGGGAAGGAGAGAGGGAAAAAGAGTAGATAGAGGGAAGGAGAGAGGGAAAAAGAGTAGATAGAGGGAAGGAGAGAGGGAAAAAGAGTAGATAGACGGAAGGAGAGAGGGAAAAAGAGTAGATAGACGGAAGGAGAGAGGGAAAAAGAGTAGATAGACGGAAGGAGAGAGGGAAAAAGAGTAGATAGACGGAAGGAGAGGGGAAAAAGAAAAGAGAGAGGAATAGATTAAAAGAGAGAGGGCGCGAGAAGAAGGGCAGAGGGAGGGCGAGGGAAAAATAAAGAAAGAAATAATAAAAGCAACAACAGCAATTTCTGGGTTCGAACCCAGGCTCCACGTTCGCCGTACCAACCCAAACACTGCGCTGCGGGATCTCCTACATCTCTCTTCCCGACCCAGTGACCTCGCAAGGCGCTCGCGACCGAACGCCCGCAAAGAAAAGTTATTAGACAGAAGTTAACAAGGCTCACGACACAGCGCGCGGCGTCTGAGGAGTTAAGATCCGGCGCGACACGCACTTCTCACTCAGTCGTGGACTCGCGTCCCGCGCGCACGCCGCGCCTTATTAGGGTTAATTCGCAATCTTCTGGAATCGGTGTCTCGCGCCCCGGCTCCCGCAATTACTCCGGATTTGCGAGTTTGCTCCGCAGTTGGCAACTCTTGTTTTATAATCCCCGCCCCCGCCACCGTTGGAAGATTAGGTTTGAGTTGGTCGCGAGCAGTCTGTGAATGTCTGGGGGGTGGGGGGGTGGAGGTAGTGCTGCTCAATGGAAATGAACCCGGCAAAGGGAACACGTGGGGTCGTAATGAGGCAATAAGTAGGACGAATTTTTTTTAAATTCTTGTTGTTTTCTTATCAACTCATGCTTAGTCTCCACTAACGACCTGGTGGCTCAGGGTATCAGTTGATGACACTGCTGTGCCACTGTCCGGGAGGTCGTAGGGTTTAAGTCCTGGCGGTGGCAGGATTTTCGCTTCAGAGTTACGTCGAATTCAACCTTTGTTTGGAGAAGAATTGTAGGACCGGCTGCTCTGTTTTAGTGTCCTAAATCCTACCCCTATCTTAATTCCTTCCAAATTCCGACCGCTGGAGCGCGTAGTTGGAAGAACGTACGCGGAGATGCTACCTGGCGGTCCTCTTGACAACGGACTGCGATGAGGCACGACATTAAATGACAGATAATGTTCAAATGAAGAATTGCGCCAAAGCGCTCAACGCTTGCGGGCTTGGGGACGCGTTGCGGCCAGCGTTGAGACGCAACACATTTTTAGTCACAAAAAAAATTAGGATACGATCTGTGCGTTGCTTCGCTGTAAGCAAGTTTTCAAAGTCCCTGAGAAGGTAGCGTGGGTATGTTAAACGCAAATGCGAAAGCCTCAGACACAGGAAATGCATGTAGACAACCTGGAAGATGAAGGGGGTTAACTCATTAACTGCCATTTGTTCTAAAATCACATTGGTGATAAAATTTGATGTCTTTTACGTATATGAAGCCTAATTTAATAATAATAATAATAATAATAATAATAATAATAATAATAATAGTAATATCTTGTTTATTTTTTTGAAAATTGACATCATTAAGACGTTATATACAAATGAGGATCACCCCAGGTATGATGTAAGTTGACCTTTAAGTTCTTTTTATTTTCAATATATTTATTACTAAATATTTGAAAACACTGAATATTTTAAATAACAATACACTGTAAGATGGAATTTTTTAGTATCTGAATGATTGGGTAATTTTGGAAAGGGTTAGGACGTTTTGAGTTGCAGTACTATTTTACAAACTATTATAGTATTTTGGTTGTGAGGGCGGCGGGGAACTGAACTCGAAATGCAGTGGAGCTCGTTAAAACCTTATTCACAAATGTAACGCTAAAATAGAAATACAACATTACAGGGGGGAAAATTGCAACGTACTCTATCACGTTTCGCGTATCTTTGTGGTTGTATCATTGATACATAAAAGAAAATGCCTTTCTCTACCCATGAAATTACGATATACCTGCCACCTAGCGGCACTTTGCACAGTTTCTGAGATACGGTCATATTCCATATAAAAATTGTTTTTATTTGCCGTTTAACTTAGTCCCAATTTTCGCTTTTTAAAAATTACAATAGAACTTCAGAAAAGGGAGGATAGGGTCTTCCATCCAATTCGTAGAGAGATCAGTGACCCCCTACTAAACCAATACGACCACGACTTCGCTCATGTGTCTTGTTCCCTCCTCGCGCTGGCACTGGGAAATTCGTAATTAGTTCCCACATTCTGTGGGAACGACCACGTGCTAAAGCCAACGTCCCAGTTGCCTTCACTTTGGAGCTGGTGCAGTGGGTCAGTTCAGACAAAACGCCGTGGCTTTTCTTTCTTTCCTTTCTTTGTTCTTCGCGAGAAGTTAATTGCCTTTGAAACCCGACAACAGTGTTGAACTCTGGTGGGCGTAAGCAAAAACTCGGATAGGATATTAATTTCTGGACGCTGTGAGATTTCGGGGGATGTGAGCTGGGTTTCCTCTACCGCTGCATACATCTCAATTTCTCACGAATGAATATGTATCGCTGCAGAGAAGATCCCTTATTAACTGTGCGGCTCCGAGATTGCATGCTAAATTCGACGCCAAGAAGCCGGTCGTTCTTCAATTGTTTGTCTCTGTCGGGCATAGAATCGAAAGATAAACTCTTTCAACTAACAATACAACAAACCCACAAAGATCTGTGTTCAATAGCTACTAAAAACTATGTATTTTAATGTGACATCGAAACATAGTCGTTGTATTATATATTAAAAACAACGGCTACGTAAGGGCTGTCCAGTTTTAGTGATTCAAGTCGCAGTACAATAGCTTTTGGTCTAGTGAACTAGATGTAAAGTTCTGAAATACAAAAAGGTGTTGTTTGAGAAATTGTTTGACGTGGATTCTTTTATGAATTTCGGTAAAATGAAGTCAATTTAATCTCCTTTCGATGTACTAAGCCTAGAGATTTCAAATACTAATTTGTTTCTGTATTTTAGAAATAAACTTTAAATGAGCTTTTAATTAAATATTGAACAAGAGGATATTGTGGTTTCACAGCACTTCTATTGGGAACACGGCTGAAAGTTATAGAACGAAACATGGCGTTGATGGTATTTGAGATTTCCCCTTTTTTTACAGCCGTCGTGAATACGAGTGCAAGATAGTTGACACCCCACTCCCACCCGCCCCCGAAGAATTGCGCCTACACCCCCCCAAACAAACTAAATCATTTAGAAATATGTAATTGGTTGTACCCAACAAATTCCGTGCAAGGCCATCTAACTTAATGAAACGTGTCGATGTGCTGAAGTGAAGCTAAGGACAATTGCTTCGTAACTTTGACGTAACTTCTATTTGTTTCCTTAGAAGTTATTGTGAGTAACCAGCGAAAGACAATTTTAAAAACTAGAAAAAATAAGTTATGGTTAAATTTATAAGAATGTTATAAAGGATGAGAATTAATATTAATACGAAACGTAGGGTTATTCAATATCATGAATATTTCGTAGGCCTAGGAAATATTACTTTCAATTTTCCACGGCATAGGACAATTTAAAGTAATATTTTATCCGGCATCTTTTCACGTAATTATAGTTTTATTACAAAGGACCAGGACTAGGAAGCGCACTCTAGCATGAAAATTATCGAACATTAAACCGATTGCTCTGCGTGTTACTATCTTACGAAATCGTAGAAAAAAGTTGACGTTATATTTATAAATTTGAATGATGTAAAACTATTTATAAACTGTATAATATTTGTACATGTAAACTATTAAATGTGCGTAATAAAGCTTTATGTTTAATATTAACAACTGCACTTATATCAAGAAATTCGCTCCTCATCCCAGTATAAAATATCTCCGAAGAACTTGGTACCATTCAATTTAATTTCTCTTTGTTTTGTTACCCCTCGCCCCGCAGCTTTTTATTATTCCACATTTATTCACCACGTTTACTCTCTCGCCTCTTGAGCATGTATCTTCCTCGAGCGCGACGTGTACCACTGTTGCCGTCGTAATTGTGAAGGCAATTATACAGGACTACCAACCGTTCTTCTATATGCACTCTCGGCATAGGAAACGAGATTGCCGACGATGTATATTGCAAAGTACTGCCTCGGCGTTCTCTCGTCGTCTTTGCCCTCCATTATTTCTTGCAGTCAACATAATTCAGTGCCTCTGCCGGTTGCCGCTGAATCTTTTAAGAACGTCCGCGAAAAGGGAACGGGAAATGCTTTAAAGAGGATCGTGGAAATTTATGAAAGGGTTGAAAAATGTACAGCGGCGTGACGCAATGTAGGGTGTTCCCCAAGGATTGCAACCTGGTCGTGTGTCTGGGTGAATCGAAGGTTTTTTTTTACTGTAAGGAAGATGAATAGACCGGAAACTGGTGTGTATTATTTTGGAGGAAATTATTTCGCGTTGGGAGCTTCTTCGATTTTTTCATTTCTTTTCTTTTTTTTCCTTTAATTTTTTTTCTACGTTCTTCCCCCTGGGGTTTGGCGTTGTTCGGCGAATTTTTTTTTCTCTAGTACGTTGTTGGAATATTAAATTTAGTAGTTCCGCAGAACGTGTGAATGGGATTTTTAAATGCCGGTCAGGATTGGTTTTGTGAGCGTTTGAACCTCTGAAGTCTTTTTCATGGAAATGCGCATATTTCGTTATCTTTAAGTATTGTTTCTCCATTTTTAAGCAAATGCCGGTGGAGATTGTAAAGTTGAAGCCCTATTGATTAATCTGTATTTGATTGGTTCGTGATAAAAATTGTTGTCTGGAAAATATTGACTTTTTCGTTGCTTTCTAATGAAATGCTACGCCTAACATCAGTCTGATGCAAAATAGTACGAATTGAGTTCGTTTTTCATCAGTACTGTGATGAGCTTGCGCAAGGTTCAATACCAATAACGATAAGAGTAGAGTAATGAGAGGAGCAAAGTAAGAGTTCAAAATTATTTCGTTTGAATTTGATTGTCAGTCTTTACACAGCTGTCTTTTGGAAAAGGCTTGAATTTCGTATGAAATATTTTGTTACTTCCCTTCTCAGCTTCTTCAGACAGCGGCACAAGTGTGCTAAGCGAATTGTAATTATAAAAACATTCCGGTCTTTCAAGCAATTATTTCGAGAAGTGACGTAACGCGTTGATGTACATTTGTTTGATTTATTTGCGTTGATGTGAGTATGGTTTACTTGTTGCCACTTACAAAATTTCATTTTTACTTTAACTGAAATCATTGCTGAACCTGAGTGTCTGCTCAGTAATGGCGGCGGCGATGGTGTAAGGGTTAGCGTATCGGACTGTTATACCCAAGTTCGCGGGTTCAAACCCGATAGAAGCCGTTGGTTTTTAAGGACGAAAATATCCTTCGTATGCCTTCCTTCGGAGGGGAAGTAAAGCCGACTGTCTCATGTTAGTAGATTTACTTGCATATAAAAGATGCTCAAGCCTAAATGACGTAGCCTCTGAGCTAAATTGAAATCGCCTGTTTCTCGCCCAAGAAATACCTCCTTTCTCTGCTAGTTGGTGAAAGGAGCGTAGCGAAATTTGCGTGGTCAGACGGAAGAGGGGGCCTGATGGCCCGAGTCTCGCCACGTAAAATAAGGCATCATTTCAATTCAACTCAGTAATATTAGAACATATTCGTGGGAGAGGTAATTTGATGTCTCAACGTTAGTCACCTACTGTCAACGCCAGAGCAATGTTGAAAGTTAATGCCAATATGAGCTTGAAGTAATGGGTTCAGTCTGGCTGACAAAGATCTTAATATTTTTGAATATATGTACTGTAATATGTATTAATATATTATATACATGTATTACTGAATTATAATATGTATTAATGTATTAATAATGGTTTAGTGAGCATGTTTTTTTTATAACCGGTTATGTATGTTTTACCCCCCTATTTAGGCTATCTACAACAGTTTCTAAACACTTTCATTTTCATATCGTTGCACCCTCTCTTCCCTTCCCCGATTCACACCTACTCTTTTGGCTAAGAAATCTGGTCACTCCAGCATACTTAAACACAAACCCTTAATCTAACAACGGTGTTTCTATTAACAATAGTTTCTGCGAGTCCGCAGCGTGCACGTTGGCTCTATTTTCATTACGAGGGCACACAGGAACTTTCCCGTGGGCGGTTAATTTCTGCACAACTTCTATGGAAAACGCGGGTGGGGGAAATCCGGGGTCCAACCGGATCGTACGCGCGTCCAGTGTGTACTCTACGATCGTGTAAACAGGCGCACTGTTCCAGCGTGGCCGAGAACCCAATTTCTCGGTCGCCAAACACGTTCGTTATTTATTCTGCGGGTACACTGATTCGAACTAAATTTCGGCGCGCTTCATCTACAATCTCGTTTGCGGGCGCGGGAAATAGTACTGAGTAAACATTCCTCTTCTCTTCTAGACTTCAATTTCCCAATCGTCTGTGACCGGATGGTGGTTTGGTTTTTTTCGAAAAGGGAATAGCGTAGTGAACTTTTAATTACGGAACAGTGAGCCTAACGTGAAGGGTTCAGGAGGAACACAAAAGCTTGTTGTCGTCGTTATTCGTTCGTGAAGCGTTGAAATTCCAGTGACTGATGAGTGACTGCTGGCCCTTCGAAAGCTCTAGCGTGTGTGTGTGTGTGTGGGGGGGGCGGTCGCCTTCATCCAGAATGTGTAATAATATTTAATAATAATTATACTAATAATCATGATTATTATTATAAAAATAATAATTTGATACTAGTTTAGGAACATTTATTGCTAGTCGTATTTATGGGATTAATCTGTTGGAAAAAATAATTACATTTACTGGAAAACCGGGAAAAGACAGGGGCATTTGTTGCAATGGCCACCTTGTGCGAGAAATTGTATATTGTAGCACCACTAATTTCTTTAAATTTCGTTAAACTTCTTATGATATATCAATATTGTTTATCCTGAAAAATGTGCAAATTCACATATTTCACGAATTCTTATGGCGAAGAAAGGGTTTCACGAGACGGTTGAAGAATTAG
Organism: Gryllus longicercus; assembly: GCA_038098605.1. Lineage (NCBI taxonomy): Eukaryota > Metazoa > Arthropoda > Insecta > Orthoptera > Gryllidae > Gryllus > Gryllus longicercus. The sequence goes on along the minus strand of JAZDUA010000786.1, from coordinate 359,787 downwards.
TTACATAGAATTTGCAATATTGTAATATTACAAATATCATATATCAATCATCAAATATCAGTTACAAATAATACGAGAAAGTATGTGCTGTAAATACGTTAGATACTGATTTTCATATGTATGTTTTGAAAACTTACCCTTAGAGTGAAGTGAATACAAATAAATTCTGTTTGTTGTTGAAAATAACTGGGTCGATTTATTTATTGAGGAAAGAATACCTCTTTGCTATCTTTCGGTCTTACGAACGTTTCAGAACAATTAAATACAAATCAATGATTCTCTAAATGATATGTCATTCTCATTGTCAGTCGTATCCTCGGGATATTTAAAGACAATCAAAATTCTCGTATATTTCAAAACATTTTTCTTTAATAACATCATAAACACTAGAAAGCGCGAAACGTGGTTTTTATTGTAATTCATGGTATTGTTTTGTTTTAAATACACGGTTGTTTTGATTGTCTTGAAATACTTTAAGGATACCACTGCCCTACAAAATATTTAAGCATATTTGGTCATCGTAAAATTTAATCCTCAGAAAAAGGTGCGGACGTACAAGAAAATTGTGAAAGACACAACATGCTGTTGTAGCACTTAATTTTTATTTCACATAAGGATACAACTGTCTTGCAAGAATATTTATGCGTATCTGGCCTTCGTAAAAATTTAATCCCCTGAAAAATGTTGGACAGTCCGGACACAACAAAATTGTGTGAAAGTCACAACATGCTGTTGTAGCACTTAATTTCTAGTTCATTTTATTTTATGTCTAAAAACCGTTTTTATTTTTCTGCACGTGTTTTTCTTCACGGCCCCATCTCATCTCGAAGGACCTGCTGGCGGACTCCTGCAATGCGCGGCTGGTGACATATGACTGCCTTTGCCAGGAACGACGGGCACTAAAGTTGAGTCGAGTTGAAGTTGAGCGCAGCCGCGCAGGGATATTGAGCGTATGACGTCACGGTGAAGTCGGCTCGACCCCACGGGTAGAACCTTCCCCTTACCGACGTGGATGTTGTGCGAAAGAAAGTGGCAGGAAGTAGATAATGTGTTAGCCAGTGTACCGCATTGGACATTCCGATTTTTGAATTGAATTGAATTTGAATTTATGCCTTATTTTACGTGGCGAGACTCAGGCCATTAGGCCTGCTCTTCCGTCTGACCACGCAAATTTCGCTACGCTCCACCAACTAGCAGAGAAAGGAGGTATTTCTTGGGCGAGAAACAGGCGATTTGAATTTAGCTCAGAGGCGTCATTTAGGCTTGAGGATCTTTTACATGCAAGTAAATCTACTAACATGGGACAGCCGGCTTTACTTCCCCTCCGAAGGAAGGCGTACGAAGGATTTTTTCGCCCTGAAAAATCCACGGCTTCGATCGGGTTTGAACCCGCCAACTTGGGTACAACAGTCCGAAACGCTAACAGTCAGGGCTAACCGTTACACCATCGCCGCCGCTTTTTAGTAATCGCTTTTATTTTCTCGACTTACTATTTGCTTACGTAGTAAAGAGACAGTAGTGAAATCTTGCGACGGAAATCGGCGATTTTTTTGGCAGAAAAACCTTTTTTGTGGGGTTCTAGTAACGAAAACGTGGATAAATCTTGTTCCCACTAATGATGCGACATCGATAACAAAACATCAATGTTCCCAAACATCGATGTTCAAAATTAAACATCAAAAGACTAAAACCATCGATGTTTTAAAGCTGCTTTTGTAACCTCTTAACATTAAATTCATGTGCAACTAAATTTAACCTGAGAGTTGTATCTATTAATTATAATGAATATTTAACTGAAAACGACGTTAACAAGTAATAAAAATAAAATACAAAGCGTCCTGAAAGCCTGAGCGTCCAGGATCATTTCAAAGAGTAATTATTGAGTTCGCCGATGCCCTAATCCCACAGCGCAAGCGTTGGCCGTCTCCCCATGTGCGAAATTCGAGGGAAGACAGAGGAGATACCAGGGCCTCAGGGCAATCTCTGGCGACGGATAGTTTGCTGGATGGAGGTAGTTTTTTTTAAATTTATTTATTCCAGCTTCGCCATTGGCCCTTTGCACCCGCGGAAGATTAAATAAAATGATTTATACATAAGAATCTAGAGACATTATAAACAAATTTATTGTTGGATATAATACAATACAGTAGTTATATATAGTAGTTTATAGTGGGAAAATACGCATCGGTTTTGACTATGGGGGATCGAAGAACTCTCTCGGTAACTTTCGTTTTAACCTTTTGCGATGAGGATTTTGCTTACTTGTGTGAATGTAAATAGCTGAAGGGATCTTAATATTTTGGAATAGAATTTTACGGATAACAGGGAGAAATGGACGGGGATTGGTGTAATGCCAAGTTCATTATGTAACTGCACATTCGGAATGTACCAGGAAGCTTTTGTGATGGTGCGTAAGAATCTTGGAAGCTTTTGAAGAAAGAAAAAAAATATTTTTTTTTGTTGATGTTTGGGCTGCCGCAGTCACAACAAACAAGGGGAAGCATGGGAAAGTATGGGCGTATCATTGCTTTATAGAGGTGAATAGCAAGATGTAGTTGTAGGTGGTAATTTTTTGAGAATCGCATGTTGATGTAGGTAGTACAAACAAAGTTCGTTTGGTTCTTACCTCATAAACTGTGTTACCGTCAGTCATTCTCCAGAATTAATATTCCCTGATCGATCTGAAAGAATTCGAAGTGCTGCTAGTGTGAAACATGTTTTGATTTGGGGGGATACTTTTCATGAAGCCCTAAAAACATGTTCAATTTTTCTCAATGAAGACTCCAATTTTTAGGTTAAGCTTTGTTCTTGCGAACCGTAAAGGACACTTAAATAATGGGGTAGGTTTAATTTTCGTTCTCTTTTATTTGTCGAAAATTGCAAATGTTCTGTTTTTTCTCCAGCTTCCAACAACTGCGATATTGAACAAGAAATAATGAATAAAGAACCATTGTACTGCGTGTGTACCATAATATTGCAATAATTGTGAAACCTGTTTTTCTTAACGTATTTAATTGATTGCAGTGTTGGTGACACTATTTTATTTGTCTTTTTGGAGCAGCCGGCTGCTATATGCCAAAATACAATATCCAACATTCATTTTTAAGAAAGGTAATGTACGCACTATTCAGTATTCTGTTTTCTATTGTACAAAAGCGCACCTATAAACCAGACTTATTTGAGAAATACCTTTAATATATTGAGCGATTTATATAGCTTCAAACCCAGTATGGACGCACACAACTTATTTCAATATAGAAAAGATTGAAGAAGACGTATAAAGTGTATGAATAAGATATATAGAATAATGAAACTTTTTTCCTCACCATAATTGACTTTCTGCTTACTGTATTTTGACATGGAGCAGCCGTTGTGTACGTTCCACGTTTTGGAAATTTTGTTTTGTGTTATTATTCAGCAGCATTATTGCTACTAGTAATTTCCGTATATTTGAAATTCTTCGTTTCTACGAAGTTATCGCTCTGCATCAGTATGTCGGTCAGTGAGTTACTTTCTCGTCGGTTATTAAATATCGCTCCGTTGCCTTCCAATGGATCTTCTTTAATGGGTGAAATTAATCATTCACGTGTTACTAACGGCCTTCGGATGTTTCTGTGCGGGCGGCGAGTTTCGCGAACTGTGACTCCACTGTTGACTTTCGCCGTCGGAAACTAATTTCTCCGTTCTCTTTCCTCGCCTTGCAGCGACGTGCAGTCATGTTTGCACAGGGCGCTCCATCTGGGAGATGAAATCAGAACTCGCCGAGTGGATTCTAGATTTCCGCTGTAGAGTTGATTTTACTTCCATACAAGCCGTAGATACGTAATTGAATCCTAACAATCGCATGCGCGTTATCATTTCGTAACTGAATTAGTGTTAGTCGTGGGTGAAATACTTCTTTCTAATTCCGCTGGTAGATTTTTTTTATACTAGATATTGTCTAGTCCGTTTATAGTGAACTTCTGGGGACTAACATGTTGGGTTCACTTTATCCGATTATGTCAAAATTAAATAGAATTTTTGCACAATGATTTGGTTTGATTAAAATACAGATACAGCAAAATTCATTGAAAGCCTCAGTTGAAAATTTCATTATTTTTATTTGTCAATTATTTTCAATTGTTTGCTTCGTACATTTTTCATTATTTCTCTTGTTCCTTCTCCAGACTTCCTGCTCTCTCCATTCTTGATTCTGCATGTCTTAAGTATCGTAATAGTCTTGATACTTATCAATGCCTCATGCACTGTTAAAACACTGTGCCACTCTCCGAAGGCCCTTCTACTCGCCCAATAACACACGAGATCCAATTAAATTCCAGGACTTATTTCCTACGTTCACTGTAGCTGAGGTTCGGGTTCACTATAACCGATTTTGTATGCTTATTAGTAATGTAAGTGAAACGGAACCAGTGACGTAATTTCACTATAACCGAGAGTTCACTATACCCGAGTTCACTATAACCGGAGTTGACTATATTTGAATTCAGCGGCTGTCTGGAGTAGAGTTTTTTTGAGGAAACTGAAGCATCTGAGCAAAAATATAAGAATTATGAATGAAGAATCGATTACTCATTCGCCCGTCCATTCACGAAAGATGAATCAGAATTCTCGGAAACCTTAAAGTGGTTAATTTGGTGGAACTATTGTTCTTGGAATAAACTGTTCTGAAAAGTAGTCCTTGGATACTGATTGGTAAGCGACAAGTTTCATCCAATCGGAGGTTGAAAAAGAGATATTGGAAATTAAAGTTATTGGGTACGTCTCACGTAACTTACATAAAGGAAACACAATGCCCAGTAACGGTTTCCTCGCCTCGTGTAGGAACTGCAAACGGGTAAAAATGAATCGGAAGTCTCAACAATTTAAAAGTGGTTAAGTTGGTAGAACTGTTTTGGGCTTGGAATAAACTGTTCTGAAAAGTAGTTCCTGGACACTCTGATTGGTAAGCGACAATTTTCATGCAATCGGAGGTTGAAAAAGAGAAATTGGAAATTAAAGTTATTGGGTACGTCTCACGTAACTTACATAAAGGAAACACAATGCCCAGTAACGGTTTCCTCGCCTCGTGTAGGAACTGCGAACGGGGAAAAAAACTGAAAGGCGAGAGATTTGAACGACGAGCGAAAGCCCTCCATTTGCCGGAACGATCCGCCCCGAACTGCGCACAGGAGACCCGTTCACGTGGCTGCCGCGGGCGAGTCGGTCAGGGCGGAGCGGTGCGAGACAGAGAGGCAGAATAAAGCGGGTCGAGGTGGAGTAGAGGTGGGTTGAGAGGAGTTGACGATGACGGTCAAATCGGAAGGGCGGAGTTTGGCGGGAAAGATTGTGAGGGGATTGGAGGGGAGAGAATGGCTGATGGGGGAGGAGGTGTAGGATGAGGTGAGGGGGGTGTAAGAGAATGTGTGTGTGTGTGTGTGTGTGTGAACTCCTAATCTAAAACCGGTGTCAACTCCGAATCTATACTTCGATTTAAGCACAGAGAGCTTTGACGTAAAACCTCTGTTACTGTGTCGTCGAACCGGTAGCTTGAATATCACTATGGTGGCGTTTAAGCTCCCGATTGGATGATCCTGCGACAGCTGGTGATCTGTCAAAGAACTCGGAATAATACGAAGTATGAAACCTGTTGAGGCGGCTGGAGGCATCAACTGTTGTCACTGCTGTGCCTCTCACTGGGAGATCTCCGGGTCGCGAGCTGGCAGTCGCTTGCACCGGTGGAAGAAGTTCTTAAGCAAACACCGGAAGTTATAGAGCGATTTTTACAAGAATGGACCGTTTTGACAGCTAGTGTTGGCAACTGAAGGTTCTGAGATCGTTGTGTTCTTGAGCCTATTATTAGACTCTCCTTCCTCTATTCGTTCGTTTGCTGTTGGCTAACTTGTAAATGGCTTCGACACTTCCGTTTGGGATGTCCTCGTCCGACGAAAATATAGACCGCCACGAGACATTTTTAAGACATTTTCCCCACATATGTAATTATATTTCAATATTTCACGGACTCTCGTACATGCATATACCTCAGCGAAAGTCTAAGACTTCTATCTTGACGGGAGCCGTAAACAAACAGCTTACGAAGAGGCGAGGCTAAACAGCTGCCGCGGCGGAGGGATACTTCTCTGAATTACATGTGAATTTCACTTGTTTAGCGAAATGTCACTTTGGCCGATTGTTATAAAAGTCGCTCTATAAGCAGATCGTGATACCGCGGTTTCCTGACTGCGCTGTCCACTTGATGACGCAGCTACGAACGCGGCATGCGGCCGTTATATGCTCGTTTTCCGCACTTACAGGGTGTGCTCGTTAGTGCCCACACTACGGTTGCCCTCTGTTTGACAAAGGCGGGAATCTGTGCTCTTCGGAACCGAACCACGACCCACCCCTCGCTGGCCTATGTGCTATCACCGTCGTTGTTTGCCATACTCTCCTCATCATCGTCATGGCGATGGCCGGCTGAGAGATGGATTACGTAGTCGCTTTAGTAGATGTTATTTAGTGCTTGCATCAAGGACACTAAATAAACTCCTACAGTATCGGGAGCGTGTATATGAGTGTTCTCTCGCCACGTGCTGTGGTACGTCATGTGACCGCTCTGAAGCAATCAACTTGCGAGGATTTGTTTACTTTCTCACAGATAGTATTCAGCTTTGCCGCTCCTCTGACTCACAGAAAGTCGTTGAGGCGATACGGTTCGGCTTTGGCGCAAGTTATGAACATGATAATCAAGACGTGTTATCGCTTGTCTGTAAGTGTTAATGTTTAGAGATTTCATTCATCTGTGATGAAGGTGGTGCCACGTGCGTAGTAATGTTTGGCGACTGCGAACTGAACTGTCAAGAGTATCTTATACGCTGCCGGTAAACAATCCGGCGGACATCTTTCTCCCGTTACATGCTCACTCCTTTGGGTCTTCACGAACGGAGGAGAGGGGGGCTAGGCGTGCGGGGATTGGGTAACCAACATCGGGGGAGGGGGGAGGTTATCAGGAGAGAGTTGAAAGGTTTGGCGGGGTGTAGTGCTGGCCGGCATCGATGGGGCTGGACCACAGGAAGCAGCTAAAGGGGTCGAACCTGAGAGGGGATAGGCGGGGCCTAGGAGGGTGAAACGGTAAAAATAAGGGGAGGGTCATGATATAGGTCGAAGATGAGCGGGACTTTGTTGAAGACGGGGAGAGCGGTTGAGGACGGAGCGTGTTCTAGGGAAGAAAGAAGAGGAAGAAAGAAACAGGCAGAGAGAGATAGGAGAGGGGGAGGGAGAGATGGAGAGAGAGATGGAGAGGGGGAGGGAGAGATGGAGAGGGGGAGGGAGGGAGAGGGGGAGGGAGAGAGAGGGGGAGGAAGAGAGAGGGGGAGGGAGAGAGAGGGGGAGGAAGAGAGAGAAAGGGAGCGAAGAGGGAGGGAGGGAGCGAAGAGGGAGGGAGGGAGCGAAGAGGGAGGGAGGGAGCGAAGAGGGAGGGAGGGAGCGAAGAGGGAGGGAGGGAGCGAAGAGGGAGGGAGGGAGCGAAGAGGGAGGGAGGGAGCGAAGAGGGAGGGAGGGAGCGAAGAGGGAGGGAGGGAGCGAAGAGGGAGGGAGGGAGCGAAGAGGGAGGGAGGGAGCGAAGAGGGAGGGAGGGAGCGAAGAGAGAGAGAGGGAGGGAGGGAGCGAAGAGAGAGAGAGGGAGGGAGGGAGCGAAGGAGCGAAGAGAGATAAGAGAGGGAGGGAGGGAGCGAAGGAGCGAAGAGAGATAAGAGAGGGAGGGAGGGAGCGAAGGAGCGAAGAGAGATAAGAGAGGTAGGGAAGGAGCGAAGGAGCGAAGAGAGATATAAGCAAAAAGAGGGAGACGCGACAGAGAGCGAAGAATGCATGCAAGTCGCAAATGCAAAACATTAAGACATTTAAAAACCGTGATTGTTTAAATGTTTGAAATAATCATGTACTACGTGCACAACAGAAAAAAACTCTCGCATAACAGCCACACACGAGGTTTAATCTTTGAATCGATTTACCATTGACATTTCGGTTTCTTGCAATCCTTTAACAAGAGCAGATACTACTTTCTTGGGTAAAGGAAATTTTCGTAGTCAGCCATGAAGTGGAAGCTATGGAGCAGAGCACAGTAGTTTCACGTAATAATCGAACAATAAATAAATGTGTGCGTCGTGCACAATCTATTCAGAAAATATAGTAACACTCTTACATTTCTCCCCCAGGAACCTTGCAGGAATAGTAAAATTGCGGAAAAAGTGAAAGTGAAGGAGATCTGAAACTCGAGCGAGAGCCATTTCCTCGAATGACCCGTTCCAAACTGCTCACCGGAGACCCGTTCTCGGAGCGGGGGTGGATGAGTTGGAGGAGGCCGTGACCTTGTTTCGCACGGCTGCCGCCCGCGCCAGCGCTGCCGTCGCCGCCACAGCCTCTCAGCCCTGCCGCTACTACCAGCGTGTCTGTATAGGCGCTGTTCGTTCTTGACGTTTCGGCCAAACCCACAGCCTAGACGAAGCACCAACGTCCGTGATAAATAATCCCGAGTAGGCTTTTCTCGTTTCAGTTTCGAGTTCCTATTTTATTGAAAAATGAATGTAATTTTGAATTGGGTAATTTTTTTAGACTTATAATGAGTTTCTCTGGTGAAGAATCTTTGGATTCCAGATATTCTCTATTTCAGTATGAAAACCAAATATATTGTAACTCATATCAAAGAAGTACGTGCTAGTTCCCAGTGGAATCAAAGAATAACTGAACGTATGAGTATTTTCGATAAATTAAATTCGTCTGAAGCTCCTAGGGTGGTCACAGGGCTAGTTTTCAACAAAAAAAAAGGCCTAAAAATGGCAAAATCACAGCCACTATCTCCGAAGTCAGCTATTCCGCTACCAACACCTATCAACCCGCTGATCACCAGAACAATCACCACCTCGCGACACCTCAAACATCACCTTCCTCACCCCCCACCATTCCTACTAACCTTACCATCTGCAGGTCTCACTAAAATTATGAACAACTCCCATGGTCTGGACAGTGGACATAACCAGTGTGCCATGGTTTTACAACACCACTTCTGCTCTGTCTACCATTTGTACTTCTAGTAAGGCCACTCACTGCACCACCACCACCACCATCATCACCAAAACACAGCCAACTTGGTTTGTCGTTTTGACTGCCACCACCACGCCGCGTCTGCCATTGTTTTTACTGACGACTCCGCTTTGTCCACCATCTTCACCGCCTCCACTATTATCTTTGTTATGGTCTCTCCCACCTGTAGTATCGTCTATGCCATTCATTCCATCATCGTCTCCACTTCTCCTTCATGGTCTTTATCACCACCTACATCACGTTCGCCGAAACCTCTTCCACTATTACGACCATTGGCGCTTCCACTGTCCTCTGTGTCTTCTCCGCAGTCATCGTCACCGCAACCGCCACCACCGTTACCATAGCTGCCTCCACTATCCTCTTCACTCCTGTCTCCGTTTTTGTCTTTCCTACCACCCCGTTCACCATCATCTCCTCGCCTCCACTGGCACCGTTATAGCTGCTGACATCACTCACTTTACTATTGTCACCCCATCGCATCCGCTACTAGCACCACCATTGCCGCCTCCACTATTTACGCTGTCACTTCCTCCACCATCGTTCCGCATCACCACCATAACTAGCGTCACGACATGTTCGTCATCAGAACCACTATCACTATCGTCTTTACTCTCGTCTCGGTCATGGCCTTCACCACCATTACATCACCATCACCACCACCACCGCCGTCACTATCTTTGTTTTCGTCTCGGCCATAGCCTCACCACCATCTCCACCGCCACCACCACCATCACTATCATCGTTACACTCGTCTCGGTCATTGCCTTCATCACCACTACCACTGTCATTATCATCTTCACTCTCGTCTCGGTCCTGGACTTCCCAAGCACCATCACCTCCACCGCTGCCCTACCCCCACTTTCGCCTCCCCCCGCCCCCGCAGGCAAGTAGGGCGGTGGCCCTGGGCGGGCGGGCGGGCGCAGCCGTGCATACGCTCGCCGCATAAAAAGCGCGCGTAAAGAGAAACGATAATGGCTTTGTGCGACTCCCGGGAGCAGCGCCGGCGGCGGCGGAGACAGAGAGAGTGGGGGGGGGGGACTTTAAGCCTACAAACGATTCCGCCCCGGCGAGAAAGGCTCAGGTGGCGCCGTGAGGACTGGGGATGGCGCGTGCTCCTCGTTAGGAAGAGGACGGCGCCGTCCGGCCTCGTCGGCACGTCCCGCTGGGCCGGCCCGGGGACGGTTGGGGAAAGAAAGACGTAAAATGCTTGGGGGGGGACTAATTTTCTTATGTCGTGTCATTGCGGCGGCGATGGTGTGACGGTTAGCGTACCGGACTGTTATACCCAAGCTCGCGGGTTCAAACCCGATCGAAGCCGTGGATTTTTAGGGGCGACAAAATCCTTCGTACGCCTTCCTTCGGAGGGGAAGTAAAGCCGGCTGTCCCATGTTCGTAGATTTACTTGCATGTAAAAGATCCTCAAGCCTAAATGACGTAGCCTCTGAGCTAAATTCAAAATCGCCTGTTTCTCGCGCAAGAAATACCTCCTTTCTCTGCTAGTTGATGAAAGGAGCGTAGCGAAATTTGCGTAGTCAGACGGAAGAGCGGGCCTGATGGCCCGAGTCTCGCCACGTAAAATAAGGCAAATTCAATTCAATTCAATTCAATAGACGGTGGGGAATTTGCTGGTTCGGTCTTGCGTGGGGTGGAGGCGATCGGTTGAACGTCTGTGTCTTTGTGGCTGTGGTGGCTCAGGGGCAACGTTCGTTGCGTTGTTAATCGGGAGGTGCTGGGTTCGAGTTTCGACGGTGACGAATGTTTGACTCTAGCTTTTTTTCTTCCTGGGGTGTTTTCTAGCTTCAGGGGATATCAGTTTTCACTATCCTGGGTACCCAGTGTGTTCCTCATGGGGACACTTATTAACCTTTTTACGCGAGACAGACGTGTGGGCTCCTCGGTATGTGGTTAGTAGACTCACACGGCCATCTGCCTTTTTCGCCTACTTCTTCTTCGTCCTTCGCTTTCCTTCGCTTATTTTCTCTTCCCTCTCCCTCACTAACTTTATCATTTATACTTTTTGACCCCTTCCCCTGTACGTCTTTTCTTTTCTCTTTCACGAAACTTCCCTTTCACTACTCATTATAACATACTCAGTTCTATTAATGTTCGGCCCTAAGCCGCCATCCTGATTGAGGTTTTTCTGGGTTTACTCAATCGCTTAAGGCGTATGCCGGGATGGTCCCTAGATTTGTTCTCCCAGACGTAAATGTACAGCTTGTCCTCCCCTCTTCAAATGTTACTACTCTAAATGTATGTAAATTCAGTGGTTAGGCGGAAGAGCAGGCCCTATGGCCTGAGCCTCGCCATTAATAAAGACATTATTATTATTATTATTATTATTATTATTATTATTATTATTATTATTATTATTATTATTATCTGGGACCACATACATGAAAGACAAGGAACTTACAACGATGCCCACGGCGGGACTCGAACCCGCGGCCTTTCAGACCGAAGTGCTGAGACGGCACACGCTATAGCGCCATCCATTTCGGCTAGATTGGTGAGTCAAATTCATCCGCTGTCTGGAGAATTTTCTAGCTGCGGGCTTCTCTGATCGGTAGTTTGATGTGTTTTTTTTCTCTCGATCAAAACCGGGTAAATGCCGGAGTAGTACCAAACTATCGAATTATGAACCGCTCGCGATCTTCCCTTTGTCGTTGTCCTTGCCTCGTCGCTCTTTCTACACGCATTCAAATGCACTACACTGCCTCGTAAGTTGGGAGACGTGTCGGGCTGGTTTATCCTGAGGCGGTGTTTCACTCGGGGAGATACCTGGAGGGGGAAACTTTGCCAGACGTGATGATCAACGCCGGATTTCACTTCCCAGCTAGAGAGGAACATCACATCTCGGATTCTAACGAGAACTGCACTTACCGGAGTAAATAACGGCCATAATAGTTGACACACCTCAAAACCCTAAATACTCTAACAGTTCAAAATCCGCACGGCCTTACACCTTAGTGGTTATCGTGTCCCCTGTTCCACCATTCGGGCCGCCGGGGCAAAGGGAAGTAATTTTTGTATTGCTTCTCATTGATCATGGTCGTTCATAGTCAATTCTCCGCGGACTTAATTGGTCGGCAATTCGCAAGTCCGCAATTCTTACGGACGAAAACTATCTCTAGTATCCCGTCCAGAGTAATGTGGAGGCAGAATTACATTGATCTCAATGTACTATGAGGGAACGAGAATCTGTCTGTGGTTGGTTCTCTTTTTTTCTGTCCTTTTCACAGGTGAAACCGCTATTGTTTTGTGCACTGACTATATGAACAAAGGTTATTTATGATACGAGTGATAAATACGTTCGTAGAATTGTCACTCGGCTTATCACAATATTTTCTCGCAAAACAAAATGCAAAATAAAATGTTACTTTTACCACGTGTGAAACACTATTTTTTACACCAGGCTTACGAACTTTTATTTTATTTTTAGTGAAGAACACGAATCACTTAATTGTATATTAAGGTCAGTAGTACATATGAGAGAGGTCTCCTTTTTAGCACTAGCGCCAAAAATTAAACTTTTAGCACACCACGCATGCTATGAAAGAACCCTTTATACTCGCGGCTGTCTAAAAAAATGTATTAGCTCTTATTAAACACACTCTAATGTGCTAAATAGTGCAGAAGACGGTCTCTAATTTTCGTTCCCGCGTTTCCTTAATCGTGTGCTTCACGGACGACGGCCGCGCATCCTGGCGTCGAGCTCGGGAATCACAGCCCGCGGAAACGATCTCGCTGAGCACCTGCGCACTTTGGTGCCGTTCTTTTTTTTTCCTTTCTTGCTTCCCCTTCTCCGCCAGAGGGCGGAATGGAACGGAGCGGAACGGCGCGGGAGCGGAAGGGACGTGCCGATGAGGCCGGAGGCGGTGCAGGTGGAGGGGGGGAGGGGAGAGGACGGTGCCTCTCGCACTAACGAGGAGCACGCGCCCTATCCTCGCCCCCCCCCGTCCTCCCCCACCGCCGTCCGCGTTCTGGTATTCGGTGGCGCTCCTACAGATTGGGCGGAGGAAGAAGTCGTGATGTTAGTAAAAAAAATAAAAGAGGCGAAAGGAGAGATGGGATGTGTGTAGGTCAGTTGACGGTTCTGTTGATCAGTCATAAGGCGTGAATTGGAGTGTAAGTGTAGGCTGAAGCTAGCTGGACACGTAATACAGATGGTTGAAACGGAAAGCGTAGGGAATGGAAATTAGTTTGAGTTTGATCATTCAAGTAAGGGTATCAGAAGGGACGGATGAGGACTGAAGGTTTTCCTGCTAATGACACCTACCCACCCGTCCTCCCCCCACCACCGTCCTCGTTCTGGTATTCGGTGGCGCACCTACAGATTGGGCGGAGGAAGAAGTCGCGATGCTAGTAGGGACGGGAGGGAAGGAAGGAAGGAAGGGAGGGACTAGCTGTACACATCGCAATGCAGAACACGATAGTTGAAACGGGAAGAGAAGGGAATGGAAATTAGTTAGAGTTCGATCATGCAAGTAAGGATATCAGAAGGGCTGGATTAGGACTGAAGGCTTTCCTACTAATGACACCCACCCACCCGTCCTCCCTTCACCGCCGTCCTCGTTCTGGTATTCGGTGCCGCACCTACAGATGAGGTATAGAAGGAAGTCGCTAAGCTAGTAAAAAAAGGGGAATGTGTGTAGGTCAGTGGAGGGTTCCGTTGAGTAATCATAAGGCATGGATAGGAGTGCAAGGGAATGACATGTAGGTTGGAACTGCCTGTACACATCGTGATACAGAACACGATGGTTGAATTGGGAAGGATTGGACAGAGAAAAAAAGTCGTGGTGCTAGTGGAAAAAAAAAGAGGGAAGGCCGAGTTGAAGGTGTGTGGATCAGATGCGTGCTTTATTGATCATTCATCCGGCATGGGTTGAAGTGTATGTGGATGAAGTAGGGACAGGAAGGATGTCAGGAAACAATACGGAGGGAAGGCCGAGTTGAAGGTGTGTGGATCAGATGCGTGCTTTATTGATCATTCATCCGGCATGGGTTGAAGTGTATGTGGATGAAGGAGGGTCAGGAAACAATACAGGAGGCGGTAATAGAAGCACGAATATATCAAAATGAAAATGTTATTGAGGTAGATCATTTTGTGAGAAATTACCTGCGAGGCGAAAGGTATCTCTAGGACTCTACTTCTACGAGGCGTTGGTTCTAACACCAAAGAGACACACCCACACTATCCGTCCTCCCTCCACCGTCCTCGCTCCGGAATTCGGTGGCGCACGTACAGATTGGGAGAAGTACGGGTAAGAAAAAAGTGCTTTTGGGATGGGCAGGTAGGTGCCTGATGAGGCCCGTTGTAGGAGACCTTGATAGGCCTGTCGGAGCTCCATAGGATAATCTACATAATAACCTGATTCTGAAAATGGTTAATGAAATTCTCCAAGAACGACACGTTTCTGCTTGGATGTAATGTAGATAAGCAAGAGTGTAGGCTCTTTCAAGTTAATGATTTCACCAGATAATGTTACTAGAACCCTTCCTTTAAATTGCTGATAATTTCGTGATTTATTGCAAAGTTTATTTTTCTTCATACAGGCAATAATATATTCACTCTAAAAATTTTAACTAGAAATCCAAAAGTATCTTATGACAATGAGTACGTCGAAAATACTAAATAATTATTTCAGGAAAGTTTTCCTTTAAAATTGTTGTACACGAAGTGGCATTGTTATGTCATCAACACGTCTCTTTTTTGTAATCGACAGAGCAGACGGGAATATCTTTTTTCCTTTCATGTGCGATGTAATTTTAATACTTCAGCTCCTGTTCTTTTTAAAATTAATATTAGTTTAATATCCGTCAATACCATTAGCAATTTCATTCTTTTGTATGAATTATTACTATTGCACTTGAGTGTATTCTTCTTTAAAACCTCCTTTGAAACACTCCAACCATGCAGTATTCCCGTTCACTAGAATGAAAAACTCGGAACAGAAGTCGGTGCCTGACAACCTTACATCGCACGATCGACCTATGTTATATTATGCTCAGGAGCGGATTGTTAGCACAAGAGACCTGTGCTTATTTCCATTTCCCCCCATTCATTAAATATCTCATCGCCTTCATTTCGGATTCAGCGACGCCTGTTTCGAAATTTGCGATCGAGAGGGAATATTGATTGCGTTGTTCACCGCCAGGGGCGCTGCTGCTTCGTCAGCATTCTCTTTGACACGGCCACCTCCTTCTGCCCGTGGCGCCGTCTCGTGTGCTGTGTAGCAGAATATACGGTGTGGCAGCGAAGGAAAGGAGCACAGTAAGGTTTGCAGGGAGCCGGGGAACCGTAGTTCTCAGAGCCTTTTGGTAGAAATCTCATCCCGTTGAGCCGGGTGAGTTAAGCTCGGAGCCAACGTCGCCGCTGATTTTGCAGTATCTCTGTCCGGGAGGTACTATGGTTCGAGTACCGACGGTGGCGGAATGTTCGAAATTAGCTCTACAGCTATACACATACGTTTCCGCGGCTCGAATCCATAAATTCTCGGCTGTCCGAGATACGCCGCGTCGTTGGCTGAGAGGCCGACGTTTCACCTGACATGTCGCAGGCTTTCTCAGGGCAGTGACTGGTCACGGTTCCTCGGTCACTGCCCTGAGGAAGCTTGCGACATGTCGGGCAAAACGTCGGCCTTTCAGCCTACGACGCGGCGTGTCGCAAATAGCCAAGAATTGTTAGCTGTACAGCTATTTCGAATTCAGCTGCTGTCTAGTGAAGAATTCTAGCGGCCGGCTGCTCGGATCGGTAGTTTTCAGTTGATTCTTCGATCAATACCAGGCGAATGCTGGAGCAATAATGTTCCACAGACCGGCGCGGAAGACCCGCAGCCTACGCGGAATGGCCGCAGTGGAAATTTCGCGTCACGCGTTGCCTTATGAGCACGTTCAGACCTGCGACGCGGCAGCGGATTGGCAGCGTTTTATTTCCTGCTGATTTGGGAACGCAGTCGGACCTCTGCCTCGTCGATCCGTCCCTCTCTGAGTCTTTCGTTCCCCTCTGGATCGAGTTCCCCTTGCGTTTGTTTTTCCGGATGAGCAAAACTGTCATCAAACGCGGAATCAAAATTGTCGCTCCGGTGTAAACGGTCCCGTCGATTTTGGAACGCAGTCGGACGCGGTTCGACCGCTCCCTCTCGAGCTTCGTGGAAGTCCGCTTGCCTTCGGGAATCTTCGCTCCCCTTGCTTTTGTTTATCGGCTGAGCAAAACTGTCACCAAACGCCGAGTCATAATCGACGCTCCGGTGTGAAGGGTCCCGCGGATTCCGCCGCCGCGTCTAGCGCGGAGCGTTCCGCGCCGCACCCGCTGCGGATCTCCCGCGCCAGTCTGTGAGATCCGGAAGGCCTTCATGCTCTCTCAAACCGACGCCAACTGTCACCAAGCGCTGTATCATAACTGACGCTCCGGTGTGAACGGCCCCGCGGATTCCGCCGCCGCGTCTAGCGCGGAGCGTTCCGCGCCGCACCCGCTGCGGATCTCCCGCGCCAGTCTGTGAGATCCGGAAGGCCTTCATGCTCTCTCAAACCGACGCCAACTGTCACCAAGCGCTGTATCATAACTGACGCTCCGGTGTGAACGGCCCCGCGGATTCCGCCGCCGCGTCTAGCGCGGAGCGTTCCGCGCCGCACCCGCTGCGGATCTCCCGCGCCGCTCTGTGAGAGCCTGCATCCGAGCAGACGGGCTGCGGAACACGCGCGATCTTTCCTTCCTCTTTCTCGACCTCTTATCTCCTTACACTCATGAACAGTTACATGCACTACAATATCGCACATGAAGGGAGAACGGTCGAGAGCTTGGAGCTTGTAGCGATCCTGGTGGAGAGATATTCGTATTTGGAAAAAAACGTATGCCAGAGATTCGAAGTTTTACAATTAAGGACGAGTAATTTTGTAGCAATAGTAATAATAATAACAATAATAATAATAACAACAATAATAATAATAATATGAATTCTAGACCCTTCGAATGGCTGTTAAAAATAAATTTTATATCTTTCAGACCACCGAGCCCGTAATTTTAAATCCCATAGACCACTGATTGACTTTTTTTAAATAATTACTACGTTTCCAAACTATTGCTTCCAGAATTTTCATTTCATTAAAGTAAAATGGACCAATTTAACGTAAGAAAAATACGAATTCATTAATTTAATATAAGAAAACCATAAATACTACTCCGATTACAAAAACAGTCAAACAATAGAATATTACGTACCTCCATTATATACATAGTCGTGTTGGTGTCTCCGTAATCCACGGAAGATACCTCCTGTTGTTGCAAAATCCTTGCTTATGGAAACCTAAATCAATCGCGCCTTTTGTTGTTTTTTTGAATTGCATAATATGCAAATTAATTAGTAATTTTATTTGGGAGTGTAGTAAAGTTCTTATAAAGTTTTTCATGAAATATTTGTTGGTTCAGATAAATGTGACTTCTGCAGAGTTTATTGGTGGATTGCCAATTCATTAATTATGTAATACATTACGATATCTTTCTAATGAATTTCTTTCAGGCTCGCACGTCGGTGACTACATACGCGACTTTTACCTTGCCCCCTTTAGTTCCTTTCTTTCGTCATCTCCCTGTCCTCTCTCTCTCCCTCTCTCTCTCTCCCTCTCATACACTCTCCCTCTCTCAAACTTCTCTCTCTCATACACTCACTCTCTCAAACTTCTCTCTCTCTCTCATACACTCACTCTCTCAAACTTCTCTCTCTCATACACTCTCACTCTCTCAAACTTCTCTCTTTGTCTCTCTCTCTTTGTCTCTCTCTTAGTCTCTCTCTCTCTTTTAGTCTCTCTCCCTTTGTCTCTCTCTTTGTCTCTCTCTTAGTCTCTCTCTCTTTGTCTCTCTCTCTTTGTCTCTCTCTTTGTCTCTCTCTCTTTGTCTCTCTCTTTGTCTCTCTCTCTCTTTGACTCTCTCTTTGACTCTCTCTTTGTCTCTCTCTCTTTGTCTCTCTCTCTTTGTCTCTCTCTCTCTCTTTGTCTCTCTCTCTTTGTCTCTCTCTCTTGGTCTCTCTCTTTGTCTCTCTCTCTCTCCTCTCTCGCTCTCATACACTCTCACTCTCTCAAACTTCTCTCTCTTTGTCTCTCTCCTCTCTCGCTCTCATACACACTCTCTCTCTCAAACTTCTCTCTCTTTGTCTCTCTCTCTCTCTCATGGAAGAAATTACCTCCTCCTTCTTCCTCCCTGCGAAGAATAGCAGATCGATGCAACTCCGTATATACATGTTTAACTACCTCCCGCGCACGTTCAGGCAGTTACTTGCCCTGGTCGCCTGCAACGCCCTGCGTGGCGTGGCGTGGCGTGGCGTGGCGGCGCACCGTTTGCGAGGGGGTTAAGTGAAAAAAATACTGCGTGGAGGCCCCGCCCGGCGCTGTTTAGTTATTTAAGATTGTTTACAGAAGCGGGACACGTCTGTATATTTACTCGGCCCGGGTGTTAATCCTTCGGTTGGTATTACGAACAGAGCGTGTTAGTCCGGGTCAGGCCCGATGGTGTAGCGCAGACCTTTCGTGTGGAAAATTAATTATTGAGTGATGTATTTAACGCCCTCGTGGTGCTACTTTGCGAAGATTAAAATCGCTTTGGGAACTTTTTTTTAAATCGTTTTATGTGCTCGCTCCCAATCTTGGTATTCGGTGTTTTGTGATGAGCGGTTTGATCAGCGTTGCTAGGTTGAGAGGTAGTTCGTTTTCGGGAACTCTGTGTTAAAATTTGAGGTGCCATTATTTGTTTCGAGAGCGTAAATTTATTTGCCTGATCCTGAATTTGAAAGCCTACTTAGTGGTGTCGCGTGTCTTAGTGTTCTTATAAAACATAGTTCAACGAACACTGTCATCAGATTAATGGTTTTTAATTTTCTTGATTTTATTTGCTTGATTCTGAATCTAAAGGTCTAGTTATTGTCGTGTCTCTTAGTGTTATTGAAAATCGAATTCAATGAACATTGTGAGCAGAACAACTGTCTTCAACTTCAATTAATAGGGACAGTATTAAATACGTATAGGTTAGTCAATTAGCTTTTTAAAATCCGTCAATTTTTTCAGGACACAGAGAACATTCCATCTTAAAATTTGTTTGTACTAATGAAACGTAAAAAAAATAGTTTTAATTAATCGAAAAGAGAAAATAGATATAGAAGTAAATATGATTAGGTGTTGTTAATAAAATAACTTAATAATTAACAACAATAATTAAGAATTTTAGTTTTTTATTGTTTTTTAGAATTGTAAGTTTACGAAAATTCGGAGTCCGCGACAAAATTATGAGAAAAGTGTGTTTCTTTCCTTTTCCCCCCGAAGCGCTTAAATAAATGGATATGCTTTCCTAAATGAATTGTAACCTGGCTCTCTGTGAGTGCTTAAACGCTTTTGTCTTAACTGCGAACACAGGCGTACTTGAGATTCACCTGCGTGAACGTAATGAGTCCCTCTTTTCAGGTGAACAAAAAAAAAAAAGGTTGCCGTAAATACCAGTTTGCAAGTTCTCGAACTCCTTTTCTTTTCATTTGAAATAAACAATGGCTTGTGGGTAGGAGAAGTTCTGCATATTTGTCAAGATAAATCCCCGACGCGACTGCCGTTTTTCGCCCATTTTGTGAGGAAAAAAAGAGGTAGTGCTTTTGTGTGGGCGAATACAAGGGCAAGTGAAAGTCTGTAATGTTTTAAATTTGGCCCACATTCCACTTACATTACTGAAAATCAAACTTTATGAAACTGAGACCAGTCTCGAATTATGAAGCAAATATTGTAATAATCTTTTTTATTATAATGTAAATATTTTAATGCTTACTCATAATGCTTATTCAAGATTAATTTATAAACTGGTTAACAGTTAAATAATTTTCGTATTATATTTTTATATGGAGACAAGTCAACCAAATAGTAAAAAACTCTCTTAACGGCCTTTGTCCGTTTAAGATTTAACAGTCCACTGTTCATTAATGGAAACAAATGAGTTGTAGCTAAACATGGCGTACCAGTACAGTATTCCAGAAAAAAGATGCTTTCTGTTTATTAAAACGTTTCTTTATAGCGTGATATTACGAAATGTATTGAGCTACACACGGCCAAAATCGCAAATAACGGACTAGGTCGGTTATAACTCTTTTCCATATCCTTACTTCACAATCTTCGACCGCGGCCGTTATTTTCTCTGTGTGAATCTGAAGAGTCTTAATATCTATTACACAATTGAGAAATTATAATGAACCGCGAAAATATTGCCGATGGGGATAAATGCCCCCCCCCCCTCCCTCATTACGGTGATAATGCGTCCGCCGAAAGTGATTTCCGAGATCAAAGTACAATTGCATTTATAACCCCGCAACGCATGTAATTACCGCTATTAATTTCCCAAACTTTCTCAGAATCGGGACGGCGACGGAGCCAGACTACGCGGCGTGATGCATTACCCGGTTGTCCGAAGGGCTTCTTTGTCGACGTCGGCGCTGGGGAATGAAAAGACCGGCATGCTCGAGACCGCAGCCACGGAAAGAAGAGAGAACGGAAGAGAGAGAGAGAGAGAGAGAGAGAGAGAGAGAGCGCCAGAGAGCGAGAGCGAGCGAGAGAGCGAGAGCGAGCGAGAGAGCGCAAGCGAGCGAGCGAGAGAGCGCAAGCGAGAGAGCGAGCGAGAGAGCGAGAGCGAGCGAGAGAGCGAGAGCGAGCGAGAGAGCGCAAGCGAGCGAGCGAGAGAGCGCAAGCGAGCGAGCGAGAGAGCGCAAGCGAGAGAGCGAGAGCGAGCGAGCGCGAGAGAGCGAGCGCGAGCGAGAGCGAGCGAGAGAGAGAGAGAGCGAGCGAGAGAGCGCGAGAGAGAGAGCGCGAGCGAGAGAGCGAGAGAGAGGAAGAAGGGAAAAAAAGTTCTGGGGAGCAGCCAACGTACTCGAGATTATCACCTGCGTCGGTGGCACCGGAGGCTGCCGACACAAGTGACGGCGGTGATGTCTTCATGACGTCGCCCCCGGGGCGAATTTCTGGTGAGAATGAGGTAGTCCATCTGCAGCCACCGGCTGAGGTTGCTCAGTGCGTCAGCTGATGTCTCTGATGTCCTACTGTTGAAGAGTCTGTCTGGGGCAGGATTTTTGACACTAGCTTTAGAGCCACGTCGAAATCAGTCGCTGTCCGAAGGAGAATTCTAGAGGCCTGCTGCTCTGATCGGTAGTTTTCCGTGGTTTCCTCAATCAACACCAGGCGAATGCCGGAGCAGTACCCTCACAAACGGACAGCGCGCGATCTTTCCTACCTCTTCCTTGTCCTATCCTCTCCCCTTACACTAGCATGCACCACACTCCACACATGGCGGGAGACCGGTGGGGAGCTTACAGCTCTTCCCGGCTGTGATGGTTAAGATCAACACCAGGCGAATGCAGGAGCAGTACCCTAACAAACGGGTCACGGACCGCGCGCGATCTTTCCTTCCTCTTCCTTGTCCTATCCTCTCCCCTTACACTAGCATGCACCACACTCCACACATGGCGGGAGACCGGTGGGGAGCTTAGAGCTCTTCCCGGCTTGGGCGATGCACCGGGGGTACGAGGTACCTGGTATTCAAGACTATTTAGAAAGCAGTTGTAGTTGGTTGGGCGAAGATATCCTTGTTAGCATGATTTCTCGGGGTTCTCATTTGCCTCTCTTTACCGTTTATTCACTGTTAGGATGTCGCCATCATTTACCCTTTTCATCATCACTCATTGATCTTAAATAATATAGTTTTTGAAGGTCGCCTAAACAGTAATAAATAAACAAATAAGTAAATAAATAAACAAATACATGAATTGATAAGTAAATAGACTTCGAATGCTTAAGAAGGGGTGATATTTTGATGGAATACGTGGTGACGTGATCTATACACAACCACACGATGAAAATTCCCATGCTTTACGCGGGAGTCGAATCTGAAAAATATCGTCTTTACGTAAATTCACATCTAAGCTCTCTTAACACAATAGCCAACTATTTTCTTGAATTAATTATTATAATACTAGGAATGCCTTGAGTATGTTATTTTTTTATTATTATTATTATTATTATTATTATTATTATATTATTACCAGATTTACAAGTTTTAAAAATACAACTTCCTCTAGAAAAAAAGTCTCTTAATAATCATTTTATTAACTTCGTTCATAAATTTCTCTCATAAGAGTCCCCCTGCTTTAAACCTTTTGTAGTCATCATTTATGAAATGTGTTTTAATAATGTTTGTTTTGGGGTTCTCTGGACTTCTGTATTTGCTCTGTGGAAATTAACTTGTTTCAATGGTTTTATTATATATTTTAGCACTAACGATTGTTTAATTTTGTTTCAGGTGGGTTACCTTTACGATCTTACAGCACAGCGAACACGTATCGCTGGTAAGTAGAAGTGCACCTTACAAACAATGTTTGCGGAACAAACCTCATCGCAAGCGCGTTGTGGAATCACCCATGCATTAGAGCAGGGCTCTCCGCGTCGTCGCTCCCTGGAGCCAAGGCCAGTTGCTCTTGAATTGAATTGAATTGAATTTGCCTTATTTTACGTCGCGAGACTCGGGCCATCAGGCCCGCTCTTCCGTCCGACCACGCAAATTTCGCTACGCTCCTTTCACCAACTAGCAGAGAAAGGAGGTATTTCTTGGGCGAGAAACAGGCGATTTGAATTTAGCTCAGAGGCTACGTCATTTAGGCTTGAGGATCTTTTACATGCAAGTAAATCTACTAACATGGGACAACCGGCTTTACTTCCCCTCCGAAGGAAGGCGTACGAAGGATTTTTTCGCCCTTAAAAATGGGGTACAACAGTCCGGTACGCTAACCGTTACACCATCGACGCCGCTCTTGGCTCTCGGCGGACGGCTGGAGCGCAGCGGGAGCACTTTCAGAAATTTAAAAGGACGAATTCTCATTAGGCATGAGAAATTAATCGGTTAATCTACGCTGCCGCTCGTACTAGTTCAACATTGTGGCGATGTCTCGTACAAAAAACGACGCTCACGGAAGCCTACGGGCTCGGATACCAAAATATCAGTTCTCATTGCCTTCGGCTCGTTAATCTTGCCTGCTCTGTATGTAAACAGTTCTGTCAGGGAAAGAATTGGAGTGAATAATTACAGCCAATAAGGTTTCGAATGGTAGAGTTAAATTGGTATGAATTGTGTAAATATATTTATCTAAAAATATTACCAAACTATCTAACAAGACAAAAATTCATAGGTATTCGATGACACATTCTGTAAATGATTATCATTGATTATTGCGTGTTTCGGGGTGCGCAACTGCTATACTCATTGGTTCCGTAAGCGTAGTGCGTGTGTTTTAATCTTGGGAGATGGCTGTTCTTCCTCCGCTAGATGGCGAAATCCGAAGCCGATCTACACGTTAGATTGGTGTTTTTTTCTCATCCAGGTATCTCCCATCAGCTGAATACCACTCCAACCTGGACATTCTGATGCTCTCGATTGGTCTCGTAGTACCTGTGCTTGTGTAGTGCGTGTTAGCGTAAGTGTGTGTGTAAGGGGTGAGGATAGGACAAGGAAGAGGAAGGGAAGATCGCGCTCGGTCCGCGGCTCGTTTGTTTGGGTACTGCTCCGGCATTCGTCTGGCGTTGATCGGAGAAACCACGGAAAAATAGTGCAGATGAGCGGTAACTTAAATGTCATTAAGACCGGATTACAATATTTTCAAGTGTACTGCGAATGAAAGGGATATTTTAAAAGTGTGCATGTGAGAAATGACTTTTCAAATGCAATGTTTCTCTAAATTTCATGAAAAAATCTTCCTCTATATGAGGGAGGAACTATCAATTTCTTTTGTCCTCATATCTTGTAGTATATCTCGAATAATTAAAGAGTGAGCAAGCGAGGCAAGGCCAGCATTTCGTCCGGGTGTAAATTTGTTACACTACCATGACGAAACTCGTAATTCCATTTGGCACTAATCTTCCCTGGGGCCATTAAAGAACGTACGAGTAATATTTTTTTATTCATTTTATATTCAAGATAGTTGCCGATTTAGTTGTTCATTTTCATGTGAAGTTCATTTTCTTCAAGTTTCTTTACTGATTCCCATAGTGAATTTGATCATTTCGTTCGTTCAAGATTTGAAGATGTAGAGCACGTCTCAGATTTTTGCTTCCAGATCTACTATTTACAGAGCTACTAGCTAACATACTATTAAGTAACTAGCATACTGAATCCTTAGATTGCCGAGCTTTACGGTAGTTTATATTGTTGAACCTCATATTATAACCGCGGGAGCACCAAGAAATAAAAGTTAGGAGGTCTGTTTGTCTTAGTGTCCTTTCTCTTTCACTCTTAATCTTTTTTCTCCATTTAACTCTTTCTTTGTAGTTTGCGCCTCTTTCTCTATATCTCGTTTTGACTCACTTTCGCTACTACTTTCTCTATCTTTGTACTGTTTCCCCGACTGTCTCAATTTCTCTCTCAAAGCGAAAGCCGTATAGTAGACAAGTCTGAGTTGCAGGTGCTGCATGCCGCAGGTGTTCATGCGACTTCCCTTCATCCCTCTCCCCTCCTAACTCTCCTTCCCCAACCCTCCCTTCCTCTCCCATCGCCGCCTAATGGTTTTCCCCCGTCCATTTTACACTTTATTTGCTCTTTGTGTCTCGTACTCTGTATCTCTATCCGTCCAACATTCTCTGTCTCTGTATTGCTTTCTCTACCTTTTCCATCTCCCTCCCTCTCTTTCTCCGACTGTCACCGTGTCTCTTCCGAAGCGGGCGCCTTTTAGTAGGCAACCTGCCGTGCGGGGCCAGAGTTCTGAGTTGCAGGTGCTGCATGCCGCAGGTGTTCATGCAACTTCCCTTCATCCTTCTCCCCTCCTAACTCTCCTTCTCCACCCCTCCCTTCCTCTCCCATCGCCGCCTAGTAGTTTTTCCCCGTCCATTTTACTCTGTATTTGCTTTTTGCGTGTCTCGTACTCTGCATCTCTTTTCGTCCAACATGTTCTGTCTCTATATTTCCTTGTCTAACGTTTCCATCTCCCTCCCGCTACTTCTCCTACTGTCACGAAGCGGACGCCTTGTAGTAGGCAACCTGCCGTGCTCGTGCAGAGCTCTTGCAGTTGGCTGCACGCCGCAGGTGTTCCCGCGAACCCCCTCCCCATTTCCCCTTCTCCTCCCCCCCCCTTCCTTTCACCGCCGCTCTGTCGCTGGGTGGCAGTTTGTCGCGGTGGATGCTGCTGAGCTGGCGTTAGAGTAGCATCTCCGCCTCGCCTACTGCCCCCCCCTCTCCCCAGGAGGTGAAGCTGTGACGACGTTGTGCCTTTCCACCGGCGGCGCTGCCCCGTGGCGTGAAGCGCCCTTCACGTGCACCTACGACGCATCAAGTCTTCTAAGAAAGAGGTTTAATTCGGGTGCTGGATTTCGACACCAGCTTGTCAGCTAGGTCCAATTCAGTCGCTGTGTGGAGGAGACTTTTAGAAGCCGGCTGCTCTGATTGGTAGTTTTGCAAGGTTTCTCCGATCAACACCAGGTGAATGCCGGAGCAGTACTGTCACAAACGGGGCTATTCATTCGCGCGCCATCTTCCCTTCCTCTTGCTTTTCCAATCCTAAACCCTTATTTACACACACGTACACTCACATGCACCACACTTCCACTCAGGAGATTAGAGCTTGTCCCGGTAGGGGATGTGTCCCGCTGGTGGGTGATACCTGGTTGAGAAATACCCCGCTAGTCGACGGTAGATCGGCTCCGGATCTCGCCATATAGCGACAGGAGATCACCGCCACCCTCGGTGAAGAACGTGCACTGCACTTACGGGACTAATGACATCAGTATTTCACGCGTCCGGAGTCACTAACAATCAATCGGGTGATTGGAGGCATGGTACACCTGACTTGTAATGTGGGATTTGGAGGGTATGCACGAAAAACCGTCGGCAGCTAATCGGTGACATTCAGCTTTAGCGACATCACGTAGTGAGTGAAGGAACTTCTCTTGTTTTGTTTTTTCTTCGGGTAATAACGACTTACAAACCCGAACTTCATCAATGCCATCTACACTTTAATGTAGCTAGAGATGGTTTTCCCATTAATACTTTAGCCTATATCACACTTGTTTCATTTATACGTATTTAGCTCGTTGAAAAAAAAAAAAAAGAAAAGAAAAAATTCCGCGCACCTGCGTCTTTTCCCCTTGTCGTGACACGTGTTTTCTCTCACACGAGCATTAGCCTTTCGATTTCGTTATATTTTACAGTTTCCTTCGCATGTTTTGTGGTTACGTTTTGAACCATTTTCGTCATACATTTTTTCCTATCTAGAACATTCCATATCTTGGCCTCCCTTTTTTTACTTTGTCTTGTCTCTCTTCTACTCTCTCCTCGAATTTTCACGCATTTTCTGTTCCCTCGTTTCAACTCTATTTTTCACATCTTTCCTATCTCTTCTGGGGGTCCTGTTATGGGTTACGGCTCCCCTACGAATTGCTGTGCATCGCCACGCGTTTCTTTCCGAAACACATCCCTTTTCTCCTGTCAACGTCCAGTTCTTTTTTTCCGCTCTGTCTCATTCTACGTGTGGTAACCGCTTGAGTTCTTATGACGTCCCCCCTGGTTTTCCTTTGCGTTTTCATATTTCTCGTTTCTCTATGTTTTCCTATTTCCTTCGCGTTATTTTTGCTGAATTCTTAATCTATTTCCCCCATACTTTTTATCCTATCTACAACTTTCCATACCATCACTTCCCTTTTTGCTCTCTATTTGTCTCTTTTTGTCTCTATTCTCCTCTTGCCTCTTGAATTTTTCGATCGATTTTTCGCGCTTTTTCTCTTCCCTCGTTTTATCTCTATTTTTCACAACTTCCCTATCTCTCCTGGGGGTTCCATTGCGGGGTCGCCCACGAATTGCCCTCTTCCGTCCCTCGTTTCCGAGACGCGCCCTCCCGTCCTGCCATCAACGTCCAGTTGTTCCCTTTTTTACTTTTTTTTTCTTTTTTCGCGTGCCGTGCTGCTGTGTCGCCCCCCCCCGCCACGTACTGTGACCCCGCCGCCGCGTCTCTGCCGTCGTCGTAGCGACGCGACGCGTCGTGTGGCGTCGCGACGCGCGTCATTAATTATGTGGCCGCTGCCTCTCGGGTGGTCCCTGGGGAACGCCTCGCCCGAGAGACTGCGCCCGCGCGCCCCGCCCACGGCGACGGGAGCTAGACGACGCGACGGGGAGGCAGCGATGGGAGCTGCGGGAGGGGAGGGGAGGGGAAGAAAGATGAAGGCACGCATAGAAAGAGACTAGTGGCCTCGAGAAGCCGAAGTAATGCTGCTGCACAAGTCCAAGATCGTTTTCGAAAAAGAAAAGAAAAAAAAAGAAGAAAAAAAAGAAAGAAAAAACTGGAAGGGGTGGCTCAGGGAATCAACTGATGTCACTGCAGTGCCGCAGCCCGGGGGGTGTAGATTTGAGACCCGACTGTGGCAGGATTTTCGCCACTAGCCAGATAGGTCGAATTCTGCCGCTGTGTCCAGCAGAATTTGAGCCGCTGGCTGTTCTGATGGGTAGTGTTCCGTGGTTTCTTCGATCAACACCAGGCGAACGCCAGAGCAGCATCCTCGATCTTTCCTCCTTCCTTTTCCTGCAGCCACCTGTTACTTGCACTCTCACGTACAAGCACAACAATAACACACATGCCGGGAGACCGGTCAGGCGCTTACAGCATGTCCCGGCCGGGACTGTGTCCCTCTGGGGGGAGATGCGTGTTTGGATAAAAGCCCCTAGGTCGGCGCCGGATCTCGCAATGGAGCGGATGAAGATCCCGGAGCGGAAAACATGCACTTCACTTACGGGAATAGCGTCTTTGGCAAATTACGCGCCCATAATCAATGGGAACAGCGGGAGGGGGGTGGAAGGGGAAGAAAGATGAAAGCACACATTGGACGAGGCGAATCTCGAATTTGCAGTGCCGTTCGTCGAGGTTAAGATGGTCGTGAAGGCGCTAGTCAGTCAACCATTTATTACATCTAGAGATTAACAATAGCTGCTTGTAAACGTGAAAGAAACATTTAAATAATTAAGTCTCTCGCATGACTTTTTCCACAAGTTGGCGATACTTAATAAAGGTTAGGTTGACTTCTGCGCCCGTTCTTTTCTTTCTTTCTGCGTTGAATATTAATCCACGTTGTTTACATTGTATGTGGATTATCGTCAATCAGTTTGTGTTTGCTTGTGGTACAACATTTTTAGTTTCGTGGAGTTTTATTTCGTATCCAAAAAGATAGTGGTGACGATAGCTTGATTTGTACAGCATAACTCCAAGGCATAAATACAGTTCTTTCGGTTGTGATGAATTTTGCAGCAGTTTTTATCAATTACTTCTCAGAATGCCCGGTGAGGAAGGTTACATTTAATACGTACCGTCGGATTCTTAAACAAATACTACGTATTGAATAAAAGAAAAAAAATATTTTCACCGTATAAATTCTTGTAAAACTTAAAAAAAACTATGCCCGCGAAAGTGTTTAGGTAAGAGCATGTACTAATATAAACTTCTTTTTATTAAAAAATTAGGCTGGTAAGGGCCACTTTTTTTCTTACTATCGTGAAGAACACAGATTTTGCTTTCATTTAAAGAACTTTTTGTGGGGGTACTTCACCGTGATCGATCTAAAGTACATCCTACCTTAAGAGCGACCTCAAAATCTCAAAGTCCTTGTCGCAGACAGAAAAATAAACTCGCTTCCTCCGAACCGACATCGCGTCTGCCTGGAAAGAAGTTCATTCTGTTGCCGCTCGACGAGAGCAGCGCCACTGCAGCAACACGCGCCGAATCGCTTCTGTCACCGCCGCGGGCAGAGCAAGTTGGCAACCATGAATATTTCACGCGCTCTCGCATGTAGACACAGACGAAACCTCTTCAGGCGGAGGCAACGCGGCAAATCAGTCCGTAAGTGCGTGCAGGGGGGCCACCTTCTGAAAAACCGGGGAAAGACTAGAATTTCATCCATCTGAAAAAGTAGGAAAAAAAAGACATAGAATATTTAGAAGAAATAATTTTGAAAGTGTAAACTAAGGAGATGTAGACGAAGTAGAAGGAAAGGAAGGAGATAAGAAAGAAAAATAAAGAGAGAAAGCAAGAAAGAAAGAAAGAAAAAGAAAGAAAGAAAAAGTAAGGAAAAGAAAGAAAGAAAGAAAGAAAGAAAGAAAGAAAGAAAGAAAGAAAGAAAGGGCTGAGATAGCCGAGGGCAACAAAATGTTACCTGCGTCTGACCGGGAGGTCCTAGGTTCGAATTCGAATTCGATAGCTAGGTCGAAAGCAGCCGCTGTCTAGAGTTCAGTCCTAGCTTTCGGCTGCTCTGTTTGGTAGTTTTCCTAGGTTTCTCACATAAATATCAGGCGTGTGGCAGAGGAGTACCTTATCGAATGGGTCACGAACCGAGCGCTATCTTTATGTCCTCGTCCTTGTTCTATCCTCTTTCCTTACACAAACACAATCATGCACTGCATTAGTACACTATCACACATATCAGGAGACGTGGACTAGAGGCGACACGGGGCTGGTCTCCTGCAGGAGGAGACACTTTGAGGGAGAAACCTCACAAACGATGTGTCGGTCGGTGCCGGATCATTCTTTCCAGCTGAGGAAGGACATCGCCATTTCTGTGGTTACAACATGCACTACACTTACGGAGATAATTGACGTAACTGTTAAAACGTCGGGGAACATGAAATTAATAATCAATAAGATAATAATATAATAATAAGATAATAATATACCGAGCGAAGTGGCTCAGTGCGTAGCGCACTGACTTCGTAATCGGGAGGTCCGGGTTCGATTCCCGGGCCGGCCATCCTGACCGGGGTTTTTCGTGGTTTCCCGCGGTCATAAAGGCGAATGCTGGGAAAGTCCACGATCACCTATCGCCTCCTAATCCATTCCTATCATTTCTCATCTTCCATACCCCCGGGCTAACAACCATGGGGGATAAAAAATCGGATCCAGCTAAATGCTGGTCCCCCCCTAAGAATTGTTGCAAGCACCTGCCACCGCGATAATAAATAAAAACTGAGCCACGGTAAATGCAGGATGCTTGCTTGCGTGGTCCTAGTCGGCCGATTAACGAAATAATAATAATAATAATAATAATAATAATAATAATAATAATAATAATAATAATATAATAATGGTGATGGTGATGGTGATGATGATGAAGGTGAAGGAGGAATTGTGGTCTTTTTTTCTGTGTGCAATATTTTCTTCTCTACTTGTTGCTGCCCGTTCCCTACTTGTGGTTGACTACAACCTCTTCATCCTCGGGCGGGTCACCACAAAAGTATAAAACCCCTTCCGAAACTCCCCGAAGCGGCCCCATTCGCCAACTCAAACTGCGATAACCCCCCCCCCCCCCCGCAAACCACGCCTACCAACCAACTTTTCCGCGCCGCGAACTCTCGTGAAGTCGCACTCATCACCGTGCCCTAGGGACACACCCGCAGGCTTACGCAGGGCGAAAGGCGGGCGGGTGGGTGCGGGAGAGACGAGGGGAGGGGGGGAGGGGCGGTGGAAATTGTATTTCACTTGAAGAGGCCGCGACGAGATGCGAACCAACAGAGAGCGGAGGGTGGAAGGTGGTGGCAATGGGGAAATCATGAATATTTCAGCTTTTTTTTTTTTTCATTCTTTCTTCCTTTCTTCCACTTTCGGCTAAGTTATGTGAGAGGCGCAAATTTGGACGGGGCGGAAGACGTTGGGGGGGGGGGGGGGAGGTCTCTAAGGGCAGGCAGAAAGTCGCGAATCTTCGCTGGGCGGTCTCTCTCGGGTGTGCGCAAAACGCAGAAGAGGGCAGGTCTGGAGGAACGAATGTCTCGGCCACCTTGCTTTGCCATTCAGCCGTGTCTCGGGATGGATATTCGTCGCTTATAATTTTGGGAGTGGTTTGACGTGAAATTACACTGTTTAACGGGTACGAGCTACATGCTTTCAATACTTTTATTTTATAGGTTATAGAAATTGTAGAGATGTGCTCAAAAAACAGCATCACATGAAGAAAGTGGGCATTCTGTATTTTTTGTAATCCTGTCTGCTCTTGAAGATTTTAAACAAATATTAGTGGAGATTGGTAATCGTATATTCCTGAACAGTTCACCAAAGAGACAGAATCCCTCATGGGCTCTGTATCAATGAAGGAAATCGAAAAAAGAACGAAGTAGTACATCAAATAAATTGTCGTATAGGACAGGTATTTATTTGAGAGTTAAAAATGTGTGGTCTACTATGGTACAAGAGTCTTACTACCTTACCCAATGGTATCTTACCTATAACTCTGGTAGATTTATTTTGAAAATAATGATTATGGGCTACCGACATTAATGTTTTAATCCTATTTAATTAGATTTTTCAGTATACATTTTTAATATTTTGTATTTTTTCCATTGCCGCACTACTCAGGCTTAAATGAGGTCGAGAAGATAAAAGTGCGAAAATCTGTTCTCGCTTTAATTTTAAACTCTTCGCTGTTCTTGTATCTTAAATCGTCCTTTAATTTTTTTCCAATCATGTTTGTTTCCATATTCTTTCGTTTCAAAAGGAGATTCTTGTCTATGATATCACACAATTTTCCCTCGTCTTCGTATTTTCGTTATACTTATCCAGATGTCTCATCTATTACTTTTTTAGGAAATGTGTGATTAGTTTCACGTTAGTTGAATTAAAAATAATTTGGTTATTTTTGTTTGTTTGTTAAAACTCTCTTCCTGCCTGAAAGAGGAAACTTCAACATTTCCCGGTTAGTGCAACTGTCATTTTGCTGATAGAATTGAACAACACCACAGCAATATATTACATGTGTGCGTTGTAAAATATTAATCTATTTCGAATATAATTGAAGCATCCATCATTAACGATGTCGGGATATTCAATTCAGCCTCATGATTTATGCCACAATTTTTATATTGCTATATTATTACGATGAGGCAACGAGTAAAAGAGTGGCGCGAATTAATTATATGATACAGATGTAACGATTGAAATTTCTGAACGCGGTATCTGTATTACGATTCGTATCCGTGACATGTGCAGGGTGATTTTGGTGAGGAACACTGGTATTCGACACGATTCAACTGTCTACTGCTTAATGGAGCACATGCTTTTAAATGTCATTGCAAAGAAGCTAACGTTTAAAAATACACAAATGCCATGCATTGCGAACTTTGCCAGAGCGCGTATTAAATTATAATATTGCTAACCATGCCCTTAAACATGCATTCATGTTCTGGCCTAACAGATTGTAGTTTCTCTGCACTTCATTGAAATTCAACTATTTTATGTGTCTTGTATTTTAAAATCATATTCCATTTTCTCAAACACAATAATTAAAATTATTTTGCAATATTGTGACATCGTGAATAAGGGTATGTTTTACGTAAGAATGTAATTATGAATGTAATAATAGTAATATCAATCATGTTTATTTGCTAATTATTAGGAATAGGGGTTTTTTGCCGTTTGTTGTTGTACATATCAGTTTCTTTTTAAAATTACTTTCTTTCCGTAACGTCTTTAAAAGTGAACAAACTGTATTGAAAGTAAAAAAATTGGTAAAGTAAATAGAAGTAAACACATGGTAGGTAATATTTCAAACTATGACAGTAGTTGTAAGTATAAATTTAATACAAAAAATATCTGTAAAGATTGTAACACTTACTCGCAGTTCAGAAAATCTTTATTAGTTATAATATTGTTAGTTATTGGGTTAATTTGCTTTACGTTTCCCTTGCACATGCACTCAATCAGGATTTTGAAGTGTGACATAAATATTTCGTAGCGAACAAACTCATAATAGATTTTCTTAATATTTTTTCACGTTTCGCCCTTTTATCATTTTGGATCCATCATTTTCATCATTACATCTAGCGTATCCTTTATCTTGACCCTGAATGTAATGGAGGAGGATATAAACGAGCAAGAAAATAGAGTACTAATTCTGTCTTTGCTCTTCGTAATTTAGTCAATTTCCTTTTTGCTCTTTTTAATAAAGTGGCGTCGAAGTTTTCTTTCCTTCATGAAAACAGTTGTTATGCATAGTCTGTAGTGGTTTGATGTGGATAACAGGCATGAGATAGTGTATGTATGTGTGTTATTTTATTAGTTTTCGTCGTATCAAAACATTCTATGAAAGTTACAATCATATTATCCGTCTCGAGAAATATAAAATTACTATTTTGTCTACCTCGGCATTCATGATCGCGGAATATTCATATAAATAAAATTAATTTGTTATTTCACAATAACTGGCATTTAATAAGCTCATGCTTTTATCAATATTATATGAAACCATAACAATTTTGAAGAAGCTGGTTTTACATTTTTGTCTGTCTGGTCTGATCTCGGATATGGCTAAATCGATTTACATGGCTGTTTGGGAGAGGACTTTTGCCCTGAGGAAGGTCGCAGCATAGCGGTCGGAACGTTAACATCAGGACAGGGCAGTGCGAGGCGGACCAGGTCTAGACAATAAGGGAGAGTGGGGAGTGGTGACTTGGGAGGGGGGAGTCGGGTGAGGACGGGAATACACAATACGTACAAGTTATTCCTTTTCTATCTAATAGATGATTGTGATAAATTAAACAGCGTACGCCACTAAGTACGTCTGTTAGTGATAACTATATCTGTTCGCTTTTCTTGTTTAACGCAGCAATTGTGCATTCAGCGAACACCTATACATGTCTGGAAACCACAACGCTGAAATAAAATAATTATTGCTTTCCCTCTCTCCCTCTCTCTCTCACCATTACTAAAGGCCAGAGGCCGTGGGACTTGGTGCACCTCCAAATCACAAAACCGGCTACTTTGTCGGAGGTTCTATTGGAAGGGAGTTGCGCCCTGAATTTCCACCAAAGTTCCGAACAATTGACCCTGCCGAACTAATAGGTTTAATCAATTCCTCAGAGTTTGCTACTCGCCGTTCTCCGAAGACGTCCTGGTTTGGACTTCAGCTGTTTTCCCTCTCATTCTGATTACTCTGTTCCATTAGCGGGGTTTTAAACTTAATTTTTAATTAGCGCAGGTTGCGCGAAACAGGAGAAAAGTTTTGAGATTTGTTTGTATTAAGATGTCATTTTACCGTTTTCCAATACCGGAATAGTAATTTTCTGAATGTAATAAGGTGTAAATTTAACAAGACGTAGAGTTTTATCGGGAGTTTGTCATGTAGAGGATAAATTTCATTTTTCGTATAGGTGAGCAATTACATTTGTACCATGCGTTTTCTTGTAGAGAAGATGGCAATAACGACAAAAATGTGGCACGAAATGAAATGAAAAAGTAATGTTAAATTCAGAAAAAAGAAAATACATTTTAGAGACTAAAACTAGTACTGTTAATTATTCAATATAAACATTTTTTCTTACCAAGGTAGGTAATATTTTAGTGTGTTGTTTGAATTTACAGGTGAAATGAAAATCTTGAAAGTACTGTTAAGTTAATGGTAGTTAAGGGAAAAGTTTTAATCACTCGGTTCAGAGTTTGGTAGGTCGCTCTTCACTAGAAGACGTTGTGGATTTGCTTGGTATTCGGTGATTTCTTTCTTGTTTTGATTACTCTGTTCCATTAGCAGAGGTTTAAACTTCATTTTGACTTCGAGCAGTTTGTGGGTATACGTATGTACTGCTTACACTTTCCCCAGCCTCTGCTTGTAGTTTTTACTTAAATTAATAAAACTCAACTGAAAAGTTTGTATTATAATTCAGTTATTTTTGAAAGACAATCGTTATGACGATATTGGAATATTTTCGCTGTAATGACTTTGAAAAAAGACATTTCTAACAATGCCAAAAAAAATTGAAAACTAATGATAATAGCTTTGTTGTGATGAACAAAAATCGACATTTGTGACGATTGCAAAGAAGGCAAAAATTTCATTGTGTATCTGCAAGAATAAATCTTTTGTGAGGGCAAAGTGAAGAGGGAAAGTGAAATACGAGAAGACGATGAAGTCTGAAAAGGCTTCAAAGAAGGCGACAGAATATTGAGCGACCGCAAATATGACTTCATATCATCTTAGTACGTAAAATTAACCAAAGTATGTGACCAAGGAAAAAACAGCTAAATTTTTGACGATATAAAGGCAGCATTTCAACATAGACGAAATGTGTGGAGACATAGTACATTTACGGCATAGAAGACGAATCCTTTGACCGCTGCAGTGAGCACTGCGAAATGTTTGACGTCAAAAGTAACAAAATATCTAACTTCTGCAAAGATTTTGCACCATGTGATCATAGCAAAGATGCCGTCTCCGGCAAAGCACGAACTTGCGACGAGAGTAAAGACAACACAGCGTGTGACAAAAGGCGAAATGTGTGACGACAGAAACAGTAAAGACAAAATCATTACAAAGACTGGAGATGCGGGCACATTACAGCAGCTCGCGGCTGAGAAGGGGCTTTTTCTGAGCGAGAGAGACAGACAGACAGATAGGTAGAGACTACAGAAGCTGTGACGGTGGCAAAGATGAGGAAATGAGATAAAATGCATGATGTGACGAATAAGATCGCGAAATTTGTGAGGACATACTAGTTATAAAAAATTGTATTCACATTAAATGAGAAGAAATAGACCTCCAGCAAAGACGACAAAATCTGTCACCAACAGCGAACAAGACGAAATGATGAAAATGGCAACGACTACCAAATGCGTAGTGTGACGAACAAGACCACGACATATGTGAGTGCAATGATTACAATCATTGTATTTGTATCAAATGAGAAGTTGACATTTATAACAAAGAAGACGCCGACGTCCACAGCATAGGTGACAAATTCTGTCACCAAGAGCGAGCAAGACGAAATTATGAAAATGGCAACGGCCGCAAATTGCGCAGCGTGACGAACAAGACCACACGGTCATATATGAATACATAAATCGAAAAAAAAGTTTTTATATTAAATGCAAAGTTGACATCTATAGCAATGAAGATGCAGACCTCCACAGCAAATATGACAATGAACAATACGAAATTATGAAAATGGTTACGATCTCAAAATGCACAGTGTAACGAACCAGAACACGACATATGTGAGTGCATTGATTACAGAAATAGTAAGTATATCAAATGAGAAGAAGTTGATTTCTATAGCAAAGAATATGCAGACGTCCACAACAAATATGACAAAATCTGTGGCGAAAAGCGATCAATAAGAAATTATTAAAATGGCAACGACTACCAAATGCGTAGTGTGATGTAGACTACGACATAAGTGAGTGCAATGACTACAAAAATTGTATTTATATCAAATGAAAATCTGTCAAAAGAGAATACGAAATTATGAAAACGGCAACGACCTCAAAATGCACAGTATAACGAACAACATATGTGAATAAATAGATTAAACCTAACTTCCTATACACGCGCGAACAAGGCGAAATCTGTGACCGCTGGCAACGAAGACGAAATCCGTAACCCGAGCCACGAGACGAAATCTGCGACGATGGCAAGGAAGACGAAATCCGTAACCCGAGTCACGAGACGAAATCTGCGACGATGGCAAGGAAGACGAAATCCGTAACCCGAGCCACGAGACGAAATCTGCGACGATGGCAACGAAGACGAAATCCGTAACCCGAGCCACGAGACGAAATCTGCGACGATAGCAAGGAAGACGAAATCCGAAACCCGAGCCACGAGACGAAATCTGCGACGATAGCAAGGAAGACGAAATCCGAAACCCGAGCCACGAGACGAAATCTGCGACGATGGCAAGGAAGCCGAAATCCGTAACCCGAGCCACGAGACGAAATCTGCGACGATGGCAAGGAAGACGAAATCCGTAACCCGAGCCACGAGACGAAATCTGCGACGATGGCAAGGAAGACGAAATCCGTAACCCGAGTCACGAGACGAAATCTGCGACGATGGCAAGGAAGACGAAATCCGTAACCCGAGCCACGAGACGAAATCTGCGACGATGGCAAGGAAGACGAAATCCGTAACCCGAGCCACGAGACGAAATCTGCGACGATGGCAAGGAAGACGAAATCCGTAACCGGAGCCACGAGACGAAATCTGCGACGATGGCAAGGAAGACGAAATCCGTAACCCGAGCCACGAGACGAAATCCGCGACGATGGCAAGGAAGACGACGCCACTTTCGCCCAGCGCGGTTCTTCCGTTCGAACTTACTCCCAAGTCGTTACAAAGGCCGGAGTTGCGGGCTCTTCCTAGCGAGCGCCGCCCGGGCGGGGGGGGGGGGGGGGGGGGGCAGACGCCGGAGCGGTGGCGCCATGTGGCTGGGTGATCCCCCCGGGCTGCTGCGTCGAGGCAGAGGTTACGGATCGCTTCATAAGAGAGCGTTGGAAGCGAGGAGATTGCGATATAAACACTGTTGCCACGGGGTTTGGAGGACGTACTATCTCTACTGTTCCACCGGTTAGTGTCAATTTCGTTGTCGACAATAGGTGTCACTGTTTTTGTTCTGTTGCGTCTAGTGCAAAATATGAGAAAGAGGTATGTTCAATACTAGTTGCCCAATGGCAAGATGAGAATATTCTCTACGACTAGGTAAAATATTAAGAAAGATTTTTGTGGACATGGGTCGAGCAGAGAGGTATTTGAATGGTAGATTAATAAAGGCAAAAGTGACCAGGTGAACAACTCGGTCAGCTGCGTCGAGGCAGAGGTTACGGATCGCTTCATAAGAGAGCGTTGGAAGCGAGGAGATTGCGATATAAACACTGTTGCCACGGGGTTTGGAGGACGTACTATCTCTACTGTTCCACCGGTTAGTGTCAATTTCGTTGTCGACAATAGGTGTCACTGTTTTTGTTCTGTTGCGTCTAGTGCAAAATATGAGAAAGAGGTATGTTCAATACTAGTTGCCCAATGGCAAGATGAGAATATTCTCTACGACTAGGTAAAATATTAAGAAAGATTTTTGTGGACATGGGTCGAGCAGAGAGGTATTTGAATGGTAGATTAATAAAGGCAAAAGTGACCAGGTGAACAACTCGGTCAGCTGCGTCGAGGCAGAGGTTACGGATCGCTTCATAAGAGAGCGTTGGAAGCGAGGAGATTGCGATATAAACACTGTTGCCACGGGGTTTGGAGGACGTACTATCCCTACTGTGCCACCGGTTAGTGTCAATTTCGTTGTCGACAATAGGTGTCACTGTTTTTGTTCTGTTGCGTCTAGTGCAAAATATGAGAAAGATGTATGTTGTACAATAGCAAGGATGTGAAGAAGCTCTATGACTCGGCCAAATATTAAGTAGGATTTTTTTAGACATGGGACGAGCGGAAAGGCATTGCTCTACATGTTGTAAAAGTTCGTGACGATTATTCTGGGACACACGAATACCGTCACTTACTGCCGCATGTAGTGGATTTTTATATGCCTGCCTCTCAGGCCGGTCTTGGAATAGGTCACTGCTTTTCGCGTCTTTCTCAGTTGTGTCGCGAGATGTCGCATGATCGCGACCGTATCAAGCAGTGCTTGATCATGCAAAATCTAGTGGCCCGCTCGAGAAAGTCGTGAAATGCAATGATATAATGCCATTGCGAATACGAGGCTTGAGAGGCAGCTATAAAAAATATCTCACTATATTCTTAGAGCAGTACGAATGTCGTATGTCGCGAATCATTCTTGCAATAAAGAACTGAGGATGGTGCAGTTTTTCGCTATTTTAAATCCCGAACCCTTCTGCCAGTATTTTCACAGCTTTGCATTCCCGTGCAAATATTTTCCGCTCTTCAGATGCACCGTGGCCGGCATTAAGTTGACGCAGACCGTATTCCATTCGAAGGAGTGGATTTTTGGTCTCTCCAATGCACTTTTATACTAAGGTTGAATATGGTACGTGTGTGCTGGGGATTCGAAGATTCACGGGACGATTTGTCGGGAGAAAAATGGACGAGATAAATCCAGTAAATCTCGAAAGACCTTTTCCCATCACTGTTCACGCGTGTCTCTCTCTCTTTCTCTCTCTCTCTCTCTCTCTCTCTCTCTCTCTCGCTCTCTCTCCTTCCTTTTTCTATGGAGGGTGACACCGGCGGCTTGAACTCACAGCCATTGCCTGACCAGGAAGTCGTGGATTCGATTCCCGACTGTGGCAAAATTACGACACTTCCTACTTGGCTAGGTCGTTTACAGGCCTTTCTGATGGAGAAATCTAACGATCGGCTGCTCTGAACGGTAATATTCCGTTGTATCTGCGACCAACACTCGGTGAATGCCAGAGCAGTTCCGTAACAAAAGGGCCACGGACCGCGTGCGATATTTCCTTGCTTGTTCTATCGCCACCACTTACTTCGGGGCCGTCCATTAATTACTTTAGGAGGGGAGGGGGTCAAGGCGAAACTCTCCTAATATACGTGGGGGGTGTCGGCATTATCACTTTTTTTTCGCTAAAAAACATTGCTAAAGTGCGATAAAACTGAAAGTTAAGTAAAAAAAAAACATTTCTATTCAAAAAAGTGGCTAAAGCGTGAACAATTTTTTTTATTGCGGTTATGTGAATGCTACAATAAGTAACATAGTATACTGAGGAAAATAATATAACAAAAATTACGATTTTTTTATCATTAATGAGATAAATATCATTACCTTATTTTACCAGAAATTTTAAAGAAAAATTACGGAGAATGAATTATTGCTCTGATTTTAGAAGTGCAGTGATATTCATTGCAATTCAATCACTATTTTTTATACTAGCTATATCTAGTCTTAAATAAATATGGTGAAGCAAATTGTTTTATAAATGTATATTACAATGCAATCAATTACAAGTTAACGTAATTACATTAAAAATACGCATTTTGAAAAAATCTCACGTGAGATTAGAAGAGGGGAGGCTGGTGAGCCAAATCTCACGACATCTCACCAAGGTGGGAGGTGAAATCGCCGAAACCGCCTCACGTAATTTATGGACGGCCGCACGCGCATGCACAGGTACTGCACTACCTGCAGGGAGCTTGCAGATTCTCTCAGGTGGGGGCGGAGCCCCGCTGGGGGAGATAACTGGAGAGGGAATTCCCCCGCAAGTCGACGTGTAGGTCGGCGCCGGATCTCAACATCCGGCTCGGAAGCACCAACGCCTCTTCTCGACGTAAAACATTCACTATCACGAATGCGACTATTCACAATGGCAGTTGACGAACCCGAAAATATCGATCCATCGATGCCACCGACACCAGATTCCATACCACATGCCACTTTCGATGCCATCAGTCGAGAATGGCTGGATCAAAAGGCCCATCAAACGCCACGTCTCTTCTCTCAGGATCTGCTGACGTACGTAGGACGGGCAGCGCGACCTTGCGTTCGTGACCAGAAATCCGAGAGGAGAACGAATATCAAAGAAATCGGTTGGAATGAAGAAAACCCGTTCCTGTCGCAAATCCCGAGGGTAAAGGTCTTTGGAGCTCCATACTCCCCTTCCGGGGTAGCACTACGTGGGTGACTTACGTAGACCTCGTGGTATAGAGGGTGCAGAAATAAGGTCATAAATGGGACGCGTGTTTTTTGGAATCTAACGGACTCGGACGGAAGAAGAGGGTCTATGGACAACGATCCGACAGCTGTCTCTCACATCACTTGAGATAAAGTGAGGTTGAGGATGAGGACATCATGGTAACCCCAGCCCTTCTTGTAGGGTTATCGTTTGAACCAGACGCGTCCCTCCCCTGACGTTCGTAGGCAATCGCAAGCACCTTTGGATCGGCCCCCCGCAGATGCCAGATTCAAGAATGCAGTCATAGAAAGAAGGTGTGTTTTATTTCTTTAAATAAAAAAAAAATACTCTTGGAGTCGATTGTATGACGTTAGTGTGTCACCGTTTGATTTGATGCGAGATTGGGGACGAGGACTTCATAATCCCATTACGCCCCGAGGAAGGTCGCAGAATGGCGACCGAAACGTTGGCACCTTTGCCGTGGACGCGGCGTCACCCGGACAGCCAATTATATACTGGCTCCAGCAGCGGAAGCCTACGCTCTCACTTTCATAATCCCAGCCTTTCTTGCAGGGTCCGTTGAACCAAACGCTTACCTTTCCCAAAATCCATACGCTATCGGAAGCACCTTATCTGCCCTCATAACTGCCACTGATCGAGAGGTTGAAGGATAGTCATGTAAAAAGGTGTGTTTTTTTTAATCTAAAAAAGTATTGACGAAAAAGGCTCGGATGACTACTACTATGACTGTATGACAACATATCTAGACTGTGCTCACTGGCTACATATCTAGATGTGTTGCGAGACTGAGTTCGAGGACTTGATAACCCCAGCTCTCCTTGTGGGGTTCTGAGTCCCTTTGCAGTCGTCCATATGCCATCGCAAGCACGTGATCTGTCTCCGCAGCTGCTCCTGATTGAGAGTGTGAAGAACGGAGCCACATACGAAACGTGTGTTTTGGGGATCTAACAGAAACTGACGAAACAACAGGCTCGGGGGAGAACGAAATACGTATGTCGATGATAACACTTGATTTG
Organism: Gryllus longicercus; assembly: GCA_038098605.1. Classification (NCBI taxonomy): domain Eukaryota; kingdom Metazoa; phylum Arthropoda; class Insecta; order Orthoptera; family Gryllidae; genus Gryllus; species Gryllus longicercus. The sequence goes on along the minus strand of JAZDUA010000786.1, from coordinate 318,305 downwards.
ATGCCAGATTGACGCCGAGGGCTTTATAACCCGCGCCTTTCTTGTGGGTTTACAGGTCTTTTGATTTCGACATATCCCTTCCCTTTCGTCCGATTGCCATTGCGCTCACTTTGAGGTCGGTCCCCGCAGCCTTCAGCGATCCAGACGGCGAAGAATAAAGTCATATACGGACCGCGTGTTCGGAGATGTAACAGACTGACGTGGGGAGGATGAGCGTGAACGTCATACTATGTGTGTCCGCCACTCCGGATACGAGACGTGTGACGCAGCGGACGTTTTCCATCCTTCATATCCCTAGCCCGTTCCCGACGGTTGCAGGTCTTTTGACCCTTCCTCCCACCCCATACGCCCCTTCCGATGTGCCATCTCGTGCAGGACGTGACTGGCCGTGGCCGTCGTCCCAGGAGGGGAGTGGGTGGGAGGGCGAAGGTCTCGCGGCAGGAAGTCTCCTGGCCGGGCGCGCCAGCTGGTCGGGTGCTACTGGGGCGAGACGCCGCCGCCGCCGCCACCGCCGCCTGCGCCGCCGGCAGACACTCCATAAAGGGCGCGTTCCCGCCCGGAATTTGCACAAGTGCAAGGACACCGGCCGCGGTCCGACCCACGCCTCCCTCCCCCCTCCCCTTCCCTCCCACTCTCCCAGCTCCTGCTCGCATCAAGTATTCATGGCGCCCACCCGCTCACGGCCGGCGCGACCGTCTTTTGTCTTGCCGGCTCCCGCCCGGCAGGTCGCGCCCCGTGTCGCCTCCGTTTTGGCCAATATGCGGCGCTTCGTTCAGGGTACGTCTTGTGGCCTCGTTACCCTCAAGAGAATCACTGGATGCGAATATTAAGAATTCGACGACATCCAGCCGGTACAATTATGAAGAGTGTAAATCACAAGTATAAAAGTATTTTTATATTACTGGAGAAGGTACTTTATGTTACTGGAGAAGTGAAAATTTTGAGTCGCTAATATGATTTCGTACGAATAATTTTTTTTTACTTTTTCGTATACGTACGTAGTATATAAGGATTGACATAAGTATAAATGGAAAGTTACCGAATACTGCGGAATATCCATGTAGAGATTTTAACGCAAATTCAGGTTTCGCGGTCCGCTGATACCTAAAGGCGTTTATTTTCAGGACTTCATCCGTTTGTTGCTCTTCCTGTCTTCGCGTCTTTGTGCGTTATTCAAATCAGTACTAGGTGATCGTCTGTGGGAGGAAGTGCGGGCAAGATTATCAAAACCCACATACGTCGCGCGAAAGGACCATAGTTCTAGAATTCGGCAAAGAAAACAGAGAAAAGATGTAGGTAAATTCTCATTTGTAAACAGAGCAATTCAAAATTGGAACGAATTGACTGCAACAGTGCTGGAAACTTTCTCTCAATGTCAATTTTTTTAAATTTGATTAAATAAATTGTAATTGTTTTTGGAACATGTTGACATTTTTTAAAAAAAATTTTGATTCTTATTTTCTGTCAGCTTAATATACTAATCTTGAAAATTTGTATTAAGAAATACGTAAATATTGTAATGTTACATTGCTTGTTTGTGTGTTTGTATTTGTAGTAACTACTTAGAAAACGCTACCACCGGAAATATTCCATGTATTTCTACGTAACAAAATAAATATTCTATTCTATTCTGTGCGTCTATCAACACTAGCTTCTCAACTATTCGTGAAATGTTTCCCCAATATTAAAATTCCGTGATCGATCTGGCTTTACACCAAGCTTTGCGGTTTTTTCCAAATGTTTCACTGAAAATATGCGTTTTGGACCTGGTTATACGTTTCTGTAACATGCTTAAAATCCGCATTTCATTTCAATTATTTTCGAAAATCGCATATTAATTAGGGGGTCTTAAAGTTGACAGGGTGTGGAAAAATGTATTTTGGGCGCCGATGGGTAGCAGCTGGAAAAAGGGTGGAGCAATACCAAAAAGCCAGCCGAGTTTAGAGAGATTACAAGAATGACTAGTACGAGAAAGTCTGTGCCTTTTCTAGCTCCACTATTTATTAGTGTTTTGTGCGTTGTCGTTCGTCTGCTCACGCGGCATGACGTCTCTATGTAGTTCAATCTGTCGTGGGGGAAAATGTGTTGTTCCAAATTTTGTGTGTTGTGGCGGTGAATGTCTTGTGCCGACAAGAGAATCGTTGGATTCTAGAACGTCATGTTCAGTTGAAGCAGGTCTATTTACATACAAACGTTTTGAGTATTTGTAAAGCGGGGTGTGTACCATAAAAGGTTAAGATATAATTTTTGGAAATTTTTCAGAACTTTTAATTTTTGTTTCATTCGATTTTACATATATGTTAAAGGTTCAATACTTAACTTTCGTGATCTGTATTATCCCAGCAGAAACGAAAAACATCAGGATTATTATTTTGAATTTATATTGAAATGTTAATATAAATTCATTAATTACCCCAGAAAATACTCGAGAGTTCATTTGGTCATTACTTCTGAACCGTTTAAAATACACATCTAATATTGATTTGTGTTAAAAATGAAAAATATAATTTAGGGTAATGTGATATCTGTATCGTTAACTTTTTGTATTACAGCTCTATGTAGACTGCAATTGTAGTAAGTTCAACGACAGATATTCCACAACCCTAGAAATAAGTTGTACGTCACTCGGAGTTTCTGAAGGAATACAAAATTTATGTCACCCTATGACGTGGTGTTTCTGTATCTGATATCTTTTTTATACTGTCACATTCCGATAGTGTGGCTCGTGTTCTGAAGGGTGAAACTGTGTATGACTTTTCTTGTCGTGCTCCAGGTATGTGTCAATTTACTTGAGTTCTATGGAATGTGATGGAATGAAATATTGTATGAGGTCCAATATTCTTCTGAACATCAGGAACAGTTTGTGACGTATTTTAAGTAGAAAGATCACCAGTTCTTTTCTTTGTATACATACAATATATAGTAAAGAGTTGGAAAAGAAATATAAAGGTGAATATATAACTCAGGCAGAACTTTATTTTCGGCCCGGAAGCTGCAAGCTCTGAGAATGATCGCTACGCGATCAAAACGATCATCAGCCAAATAAATTGTTGATACCAGACATCTTTTATTTATCGTACTTAAATAATACAAGATATCTACCTCACCAGCGATCTAAGTAATTAATATATAACTCAAAGTCACACGACCCATTTATATTACAGTATATTCCTGTTTGTTCGCCATATCTTTTTTAAGACCTAAACACAATTATTTGGGGTTTACTTCATTATGCATAACTCTCATCAAAATTCACTTCGCTTTTTACAATTGAAATGGGGGTTGTGTACATCCCCTCATATTTTTCTAAAGGTATTTATTGCAATTCTTTGTTTACATTCGAAGTTTCTGTAAATCAAGGAAGAAGTCAAAAAGCTATACAAATATACTTATTCAATTTTCAGAATGAACATTATTTCATTACAATCTACTCTTATGTATAATTCATGCTTTTATTTTCTTCTATTTAAACAGGTTGGTGAATATTCGTCGTGATGCTACACCTTTCTGGAAATGAACTCTTTAGATCCTTGTTTTTTAATTGTTTTAATTGTTATTAATTGTTATCAGTCGTATTAAATGTTTCATTCGGCAGGATAGGTATTTCAGTGAACGATAAGTCAGTGGTGATATTACAACTAATAGCATTGAGAATCCGATGTGATGTTCGTGAACCAACTTCAAAAACTATACTAGACAAATTTTCGGACAATGTGTATATCAGGATTGGTCTTGTCTGAAATATTGACGACTTTTTAGATTTTTTATTAAAAAACATTGTGCACAAGTAAATATATAACTTTACACTCAAATGTATTCATTCAGTCAAAAACGTTTCTGAATGCGTTCGTTATACGTGAATTGTTCCTACCCTTTCCGCACTTTTGTATCGCTGGTATTTGCGATAAAACCCCGAACGCAGATTCCTTTCTTAAAAACATGAGATTCTTCTCGGAATCCCGTCTCCTGAAGATTTTTATTCCAGAATGTCTCCGAAGAAAACTGCGGTAGAAATACTTTCGTTGAGAAGATATGGAGACTATTTTTCTCTTGTAAGAGATTTTCTGACCGTAGATTGCTTGCAGTTTTTGTCTTTACTTGGAAAGTCATTTTTAGTTTTTTAGTTTAATTCATGATTTTATTGTTTGAACGAATGGGCCCTATTTTGTGCTCTTTATCTCCTTTACTGATCCTTAGTGCTTTTGTAACTTGATTTTTTCTGTAGTAGTTCGTAGGTCGATAAGAGGACACTATTCGTAGGTCGATAAGAGGACACTATTCGTAGGTCGATAAGAGGACACTATTCGTAGGTCGATAAGAGGACACTATTCGTAGGTCGATAAGAGGATACTATTCGGGTAGTTTCGGCCTTTTATTAGTTGAGAACTCACTCCCAGAGTGAATAACGCATAACGAAAGTGAGTGTGAAGCACTCAAAGTGTATAGAGAAAATTTAAGTACATTAAATACCGTTCCAGTAATTTCATTACATCCTCGCCATTGCTATTCTTGTACCCATTTAAAATTTTCTTTACGATTGTAGTAACGTACAAGTATGTCTTAAACATTTTCTATGTAGTTTTCTTTAGAGTTATAATATATTTCCTTTGATGTATTAAGAGTAATATTTGACTGCAAACTGCAAGGCGGGGGAAATTTTCTAAGGTGTAATGATTGCTGGTTTCCGATTACATATCTTTGATTCGTGAACGAATTTTAATGACTCTGATTAAAAACAAAATTTTGCAACGATTCCTAAGTTTCGAAGAGTGAGCATTACATTGTATATGTTGTATTATCACGAATTCATCTTGAAGATATCAATTGTTTTAGCCTATTGCTTGTGAAGTATGATGTAGTAATTAGATTATTGGAAAATCTTCGTTATTTAGAAGCAACTGTTCTCAGAGGCGTTATAAAAACATTTATAACTTGTAAACGTAAAAAGCGTAAAATAATATATTAACAAAACATTTCTACTAAGTCTTATATTATCCCCTATTCGAGCAGTAATTGTTTATCTTCTAATCGACCATACTAATTTTTTTGTTATTTGCAGTTTTAATATTCATCGTACATGCTTGATTTGCTTCATTCTTCTTACAAATGCTGATCTATCTTTTTTTAAGAGGTAAGATTCTCCCCCGTCATTGCTTCGTTTACTCATCTGTTATTCCTGGAAAACCGTAGAAAAAAAGACGGGAAACGCGAAGAAGAAAAAAATCCTGAATACGAAACGAAACCATCGAAACGAAAGTTGGCCCGCTAGAAAAAGGATTTCTGTAGGGGGAGATCGGTAAAAGACGGGTAGGAAAGCGAGGGGACTTCCTTTAAAGTACGACGCCTGCAGGCCAAGGAGTAAACATAGGGGGGGGGGGAGCTGATGAGAAGAAGTGTTACTGCACACAAGCACTTCTGTTACTTTGGAGATGATCTTGTATTTATTTTATTTATTCTTTTTTTATTTATTTTTTTTATTTTTTTGAAAGGTTGTACTCGTGTGTTTCCTTAGGTATGTTTTTTGATCTCTAGCCATCATTTAAAACAAGAAACTATATTTCTAAGAATGCCTTTTCGTAATCTACGTAATGTTTTCGTAATCGACCGTTTTCGTAATCGGATTGTCGACCTATGTGTTCGAAATAGCTGTCTTTTTATTATCTCATATGTTTCAGTGTGTGTAAGTATGTATGCATACACATACATACATATACAGCCACTGTGAATCCTATTTTAGATGGTAACTTTCGGTTTCTGAGCCGCTCCCCCCCCCCCCCCCCGCTCCCAGCTCCCCAAGAAGCCGTTCCACGCCGCCCCGCCTCCCTTGCGATCGGCTCCGCACTGCCCGCTCCTCCCTTAGCTAGCCCTTCCCCGAAATTCACACACGGTCTCTCATCTTCCAGCTCTCCCCGATTTTACACGTCCATCCCCACTTTTCCCTTCCCTTCTTCACTCTCTCCCATTCTTGCCCGGCCCGCCCTTCCCCACACTTCCGTGCTCTTTCTGACTCTTACCTGCCTCTCCCAGATATCCCCGCCCCTCACCACATTCCTCCGCCCCCACACTTTCCTACCTCTCCCCAATCTCTCTCTCCCCCCACTCTCCCCCACCCTTTATCGCTCTTCGCTACTTCCCTGCCTTGCCCCGCTCTCCACTGTCTACCCCACTCTTTCTCGCCGCTTTCTGCTCTTCCCTGCTCCTTCCCTCTCTTCTCCGCTTTTGCTGCTCTTCTCCAAGCTTTCCCGCCTCACCCAGCAATTATCCTCTTTCCTTCTCCGCCCTGCCCCCTCTCACCTTCGTCGCTCGTTACCCCTTTCTTCAACCTCTGTATTTTTCCTTACCTTTCTCCTTTCCCAGCCACTTCTCTCCTTTCCCCATTGCGCCCTCCCTTTCCCGCTCTTTCTCTCACATTCAAGCACTCCACCTCCTCGCTCTTCTTTCCTCTTCCTCTTTATTTATTCTCATCACTCCTTTCTCCCTTCTTTCATCGCTTTTCCTCTCTTTTCCTCTCTTTTCCTTGATTTTATAGTTCTCCCCCTCTCGTCACCTCTCATCTCATTCTTCTCTTCCCACGCACATCCTTTCCCCGCTGCCTCCTTCTCTTTTCCCCGCCGTCTTCTACGTCTCTTAGCACTGATCCGTTCCTTAACTCCCCCTCTTCACCACCTCTCACGAACGAGTTTTATGCGTTCCCACCGCTCCCCGTTAACCCCGCCTCTTCCCACTTCCCCTCCCCTTCCCTCTCTCCCAAGGCAGCCGTCGCGCCCCGGCCCCCGTCCCCGCCCCTCATTTAAGCGGATTAGCCCGCGGCCGGCGCGAGTTCGATAGGTCGATCGATGTCTCCGAATCGGATGCCGCGGCCTTTTCAGGCGGATTTCCCGGAGGCGCGCTGCGTCTGCGACGGGTCGGAGGGGGAGGGAGCGCCGCGGCGGCGCCTGCAGGCCAAGGAGTAAACATAGGGGGGAGGGGGCGCTGATGAGAAGAAGTGTTCTGCACACAAGCACTTCTGTTACTTTGGAGAGGATTTTTTAAAATTTTATTTTATTTTATTTTATTATTTTTTTAGAAAGGTTGTACTCGTGTGTTTCCTTAGGTATGGTTTTGGACCTCTAGCCATCAGTTAAAACAACAAACTATATTTCTAAGAATGCATTTCGTAATCTACGTAATGTTTTCGTAATCGACCGTTTTCGTAATCGAATTGTCGACTTATGTGTTCGAAATAGCTGTCTTTTTATTATCTCATATGTTTCAGTGTGTGTAAGTATGTATGCATACACATAAATACATATATAGCCACTGTGAATCCTATTTTAGACGATAACTTGCGGTTTCACACATTATGTCTATTTTTGCGTCGTACAATTAAATTTTTGCAAATGTGAGGTATTGAGTGATTTTCGTTAGTATTAAATATTTAATTAGTTTTAATTACACTTAAACGTCCTGCTATTTCTTTGCGCCATCAGATTGAAACAACTCCTGGAAAAAAAAAATTTAATTTCGGGTTCGTATGAACGCATTCGCAAACAGTTGTTTCTTCTCATTCGTAGACTTGATTCCAACTGGCAATTGCGAGCTGATTTTCTCGCCTTGAAGAACCTTCAGAACATGCGCGAATCAGAAACGCAAATGAAGTGTCTCCAAGATAAACAATCGTATGTATTACTATTCTACGTAATTCGACATAATTTTCAGAGGGCAATAAAATTGCCTCATACTCGGTCGAACTCGGTCGAGCGCGGCTAAAGGCTACGTTAGCAGACCAAAGGTCGAAAGGTCAGTTCGTAGGAAGGCATGCTTATTAATGCAATCCGTTTAACAAACAAATCCGTTTAACGCGGCGGCGATGGTGTGACGGTTAGCGTACCGGACTGTTATACCCAAGCTCGCGGGTTCAAACCGCCGTGGATTTTTAGGGCGACAAAATCCTTCGTACGCCTTCCTTCGGAGGGGAAGTAAAGCCGGCTGTCCCATGTTCGTAGATTTACTTGCATGTAAAAGATCCTCAAGCCTAAATGACGTAGCCTCTGAGCTAAATTCAAAAAATATCCTGTTTCTCGCCCAAGAAATACCTCCTTTCTCTGCTAGATGAAAGGAGCGTAGCGAAATTTGCGTGGTCAGACGGAAGAGCGGGCCTGATGGCCCGAGTCTCGCCACGTAAAATAAGGCAAATTCAATTCAATTCTAAAAACAAATGTCCAAATCAAAAAGCTGTATCTAGTCAGAATTTGGACTACATCCCTAACATACATAGAGAGTTGACTTATAAGAAGGGACAGCTGTGACAGCTACTGGTTGACCACTCTTGGCAACATAACTGCAGATATGCCCATGCACTCACTTTGTCATTGCGTTTATTTACAGTATCCCGCGTATCCCAGTTTACCCGCTTATTTGTAATTGGGTTCACCACTATCTCTTCTATTGCCATCGCCCTGAATGATTTTCATTTGTTTCCCGACCTGTCGAACTGGCCCCTTCTTAGAGTAACTGTACATACACTCGTAGCTTCACATACACGCATACATACACGTGTCGCGTACATACACACGCACAAGGGAACATCCCAAACTCCAAGGAAAACTCCCGAATCGATAAAAGCGAATTATTTGGCGGCGCGAGTTCGATAGGTCGATCTCCGTCTTGAATTCCGCCTCCAGTCGGATCTTGCGAGGGTTTCAGGGGATTTCCCGTTAGGCTCCCTTCTCGGAACGGCAGAGTGGGCGGGGGGGGGGTTGGGGGGAGGAGACGGCCGAGAAGGCCCTGAGTGCCTGGGCCAAGGCCTTCTCGAACAAACATAGGGTTGCGCGTCTAAGCCCCCTCCCGTCTATCAGCCCTTAATGAGAGCCGGAGGGGGCTCGGGCGATTTCGACGTTATTGATAGTGACGTACTAATGGTGACAGGGCAATGAGAGAAGGGGATTTTGAATTTCGGGGTTTATGGTGGTTGGGTTGGGAGACGTGCTGATGCGAGTGGTGTTTATTTTTCTGTGTGTGTGTGTGTGTGTGTGTGTGTGTGTGTGTGTGTGTGTGAGAGAGAGAGAGAGAGAGAGAGAGAGAGAGAGAGAGAGAGAGAGAGAGAGAGAGAGAGAGAGAGAGAGAGAGAGAGAGAGAGAGAGAGAGAGAGAGAGAGAGAGAGAGAGAGAGAGAGAGAGAGAGAGAGAGAGAGAGAGATGAGAGAGAGAGAGAGAGAGAGAGAGGGGGGGGGGAGAGAGGGGGGGAGAGAGAGGGGGAGAGAGAGGGGGAGAGAGAGAGAGAGAGAGAGAGAGAGAGAGAGAGAGGAGAGATTTATTTCGAAAGAAAATTGTTTGGAACATCGTTTTTCAGGCTTTTGGAGGAGTGACGCAGGAAATGACTGTTTAATGACATCGTTATGTATCAACTTGAAGACGCCCTCAAGGACTCAGAGAAAGTTTTTAATTTAGAATAATCCATGTAACGTTGAAACGCAATAAAAATCTTGAAAATAAATTTGCTGAGAAAAAAAAGTGAAAGGAATAGAAATAAATGTGTTGCTGTTCAAATATATTTTTCTTTAATCGCTAATAAATTCTTGAATAATGCTGACGATACTGATTTAAGGAAGACGTTAATCTTCTTTTCGCTAAAAATCAGTATTTTGTATGGAAGCTTCGGGTGGAACATTTGTATAGTATACTTTATTTTCCCCTTTCTACAAGCCTATGTTGACGTTATTGAAGAAGAAGAAGAAGAAGAAGAAGAATTGAGCACAATAGGCTACCAAAACAAGTGCTGCAGCACAATCCAACAGGAAGGAGTAGTGTAGGAAGAGCACGCAGAAAATGGTTCGATATGTGAAGACGGAACAGGCAGCTACCTAATCCCTGAAGTGAAGAAGAAGAAGAAGAAGAAGAAGAAGAAGAAGAAGAAGAAGAAGAAGAAGAAGAAGAAGAAGAAGAAGAAGAAGAAGAAGAAGCTTCTTTTAAGGTGGCTCCACACATCCGACATTCGTCGAGCAGCAAGCTACTGCTCGTCCAATCCCGAACAGCAGATGTGGTTTGCGAATGTTCGCTCCCTTCGATGTGTTCTAAAGATCGGCACGTGGTGGGTTGGGCGAATACCGAATATTCGGCGCTCGGCGAATCGCAAGCAATCACACTACTCGGGATTCTCCGAATACAGCATGGTGTGGAGCCGCCTTTAGGCCTGAAGATCATTTACATGCGGTAATTTTACAACATGGGACAGCCGGATTTACTTCCCCTCCAAAAGAAAGCGTACGAAATATTTTTCCGCCCTTAATCATCCAAACGATCGGGTTTGAACATGCGGTCTTCGGTATAACAATTCGATATGCCAACCTTTACACTACCAAAGCTACGACTTCAGTATTTTCGGCGAATTGGCATTCTTGTGAAACTGTTCGGCTCCGTGGGCGAAGTTCTTGAAAAAACAGTTTCGGGCGCGTTTTCCTGGAAATGCACAACGTGGACTCGCATAGAAAATAGCCGAAGTAATTGTGGCCCTAGAGCCGAATTAACATAAAGTGCACGTGGCTCTTCTTTTTTGCGCCGCTCCGCAATAAACTTGCAGCCCTCCCGAGCGACTGCCCCCTGTGGGCTATCGCACTCTAACAAGAAAATCCTTCGAGGTTAACGGTGTCCCTGCCTGCTCTTGACCAGACAATTTTCTATATGCGGCTGATGTTCATGTGGAGAACAGCAAGCCGACAATGCCATACTTTTATTAATACTACAAATAACGTACAGCAACTTGCATTTTTCAGTGGTTAATCGTTCAACTTTAAAAAAAGAAAGAAATAAAGCATTATGGTGAATTACTGATTGATATTGATTAAATATACTGACTCCATTTTTCATTAAAATGGAAAAAAGATAGTGATTGCATTATACTGAATGGTATAATACAATCAGTGCGTACATATTCTCATCGTATAAGGAGTATGCAGTAGAGTATAATTACATAAATGCAAATGTACATATGTATGAAACATGTTTACGATTGTTTATGTATATTGCAATGTTTGACACTCATAGAATATTGGGTAATTTAATACAATTTCAAAAGGATTTCACGTAACTCGAAATGTGCGAATGAGTCTCCAAAGCATCATTGCTGTTCAACGAAGGTTTTTGTATTTACAAATCAGAATACTGATTCTTGATTTTGTCTCGGAGAGATCAATTAATCAATGAAACACGTTTTTAATTGTCACATTTTTGTGAGAATGAACGTAATTTCAAAATCGTTGAAAATGCAGTAATGTGAGAGTGAACGAACATAAGAAAATCCAGTTGTTTGTTTTCCTTCTGTGTAAATAAAAGTGTGTGGTGTGTTGATATTTGAAATTAATATTCTTAAAACGTAGCATGATTACATTAATTGATAAAATGAACAGTAACTGAACACTTTGAAATTTTGTTTTTCAATTTGGCACTTTTGACAGCCAAGCATTGCCAGTTCCTAGCACATAAGAGAATGCTCTTGATGAAGTATTCTCGATAATACAAAAAAAACTGACATGAAATTGCAAATCCAATGTTTGTAATTTCGAAAATTAGTCCTGTGCAAATTCACAATTTTCACTATTCTTCAAAATGTATCTTTTAACCGTTTTTATCAACCCAACTAATTAAGGGTAATGACATTAACGCTTTTGAACTAAACACTTTTCAATTGAACACTTTTAATTTTAACTATTAAACTGCCAAGACATTACTTACTCTAAACATTGCGTTGGTTTTTTAGAAAGGGTCTTCCATCTTTAAATTACTGACCTAGGGTTTAGGTTTGTTGAAAGCACTTAATGAGCAATCATTTCAAACAAGACAGTACTATTGTATTTGTTGATGAGTAATAATCGAAAAATGGGAACGAATTATTCCTTAAATGCCGTTCTTTTATTGTAAACTGTTGGCAACAATGTTAAATATGCAATTGGATGCCTGCTGTGTGTTGTTTTTGATTTGGATGGTAGTATCCCTTTACATTTTGCCGTAACAGGACTTCGAATAAAACAGTAATAAAGTTTATTTTATTTCTGGCGATCCTTCACCCAACTAAGTACGTATAGTTATGACGATATTTCTAGTTCGAGAACCTACTAACCCAATCCCGCCCGGTGCCTATTCGATTCTGCCTTCGGCGTCAAATTATATATAAAGGAAATCCGCCTGCCCAAAAGGTGCGACACCGTAAAATTCGAAGATGCGCCCTCGGCCGGGCCGTTAGAGGAAAAAGAAAGAGTATTTTCCGGCGGTGCTCCGGGCACCATTTGGCGTACTCGATGGCGCCATTTCGTGCGACAGCCTAAAGTGTGTGTATGTGGAGGGGATGTAGGGGCAGAGGAAAGAAGCAGGGGAAGGGATGCCGCACCCCCCCCCCCCCCCCAAACAAAGGCCTGCGCCCGCCAAGGCCTCCTATATCAGCGTCTAATAAGGGAACAAAGCCTCCCACGTTCTTGGAGGTTATTGATGGCGTTCCGGTGACCCGGGAAGGCGTGTATCGAAGGAAGGCGGAAGGAGTGGGGTTGGTGCTGCAGGGGTATTTATTTGTTTATTTTTCAGGTATATTTATTATTTATTTAATAGGTAATTATTACAAACAAATTAACTTACTTGATCCTATGTGACTAGGCCGAAGGCCTTTAAGCCATTACAATACCTACATCCTTTCGCGTTTTAATCTTTCGAATTCTGGTATTCACCCCAAATGGTCTCTCCATCGCATCAAAGCCGCGGAAAAGAGACCATAAGGTGGGTATATTTATACCATGTAATCGTACAGATGATGCTGACGTTTTGAGTCTCAGGATTTCTAAACTCCCTCAACACATTTTTTAAAAGCAGGACTTCCCTTTAACATAGACAAATCTAAATACCTTGCAGTTGAGAACAATGAAGTACAAGATCTTCTGGAAAATAACGATGTGTCGAATTTGAAAAGGGGGACCATCCATCTAGGGAGGAGGGTAGGTAGTGGTTCGACAATTCAAGATTCGGGTAATATGTTCAATTTCACGGAGTCTCCCGACTATTATCTTTGTCGTCATGCCTTCTTTTTTATTTCCACCCATTCCAATTGTTCTATTTCAGCTTGCTCCTCGTGTCAAGCTGGTAACATGGTGCCGACCACAGAGAGGGGAACCGAAATTCTTAAATGCGTATTATCATTTATTGGAAACAATCTTTACATCAAAATCGTCTTAGAGGGTGCTTTTTCATGAAAGAGATACGCATTCGAGACTTTGCACAAAATACATACACATACAATACAATACGAAGGCACCTTCGCCATGGACGCGGCGTCACCCGGACAGCCTAGTAAAAAAAAAAAAAAAAATAGATCTTGTTCCAACGGGAGAGGCACATCGCCTTCTCCCGGAATGCGGACTACACTTACGGGACTAATTACGTAACGGGAATAATGAGCCCGGAATCATATCCCAGTCGCTCACAAAACCGCGATATGAACCACCTAAACCAGCCAGCCACACATAATGGATTTCCAGTGAGGTATTCGTAAATTGTATTTTTCGACTTTTTTTCTTCTTTTTCATTTTCAATATGAGAACATACCTCGAACTCCTGCACGCAATCCTGCCCCGAGTTAGCTTAACTTCTCTCGCAATTTTCCTCATTCCATTGTCGCGCGCGAAAGCTTTCGGGAAAGGGAAATCGAGAAATTGGCTTTCGACCCTCACAGCGGGGAGATAATGCACGAAAGCGGCGAGGAACAATGGGAGGATCTTGGTAGGAAGGATGGAGCCTTTGAAAGGGAGAGGACAATGTGACAATTACTTTGCGCCGGAGGATCCGACCCGGGACTGCATGTGGCGCGGTCACGTGGGAGTTGGGGTGGAAACTTTGGAAGTCCGAATGGTCGAGCGCGCCCGGGGAATGATTAAGAAACCTGAGTTAAGTGACGTAATAGTACAGGTTAGAGATGTGACATTAATAACATCGACATATTAGCGAACATCGATGTTAGAAAACACACTTATAATAAAATAAATGTACAAAAAGTAGTTGCAGATAATGTTACAGGGAAATATTTAACTGGCAGATGGTAAAATTGGTGGAGCTAAAAGGATGGTCTATAAATTTGTTGCATTCTTGGCTATCCGGGATGAGCCGCGTCTCTGTCAATGTTTCTGACGTTTCGGCCATCTCTCTGTGGCCTGCTTCAGAGCTATACTGCAGGTTAGCTTGTCAGGCCACAGTAAGATGGCCGAAACGTCAGTAACATTGACCGAGACGCGGCTCATCCAGGATAGCCAAGAATACATTGACTCCGGCCGCGGAAGCCTACAAACCCTATATATTCATTGTTATTTTTGAATTTTCGTTGCTTCGCTTCTCGTACCTTTGCGTTCTATATTCTTTCTCCATCTTTCCATCATCTGTAATTATTCTGGGTAATCTGCGCTCCTACCGAATGGACCCGTCAGTCGCGTGTCGCCCCTTCTGTTACCTGTTAACCTGCCTTAGGGGTCGTCCATAAATTACGTAAAGCTGAAGGGTGGAGGGGGTGGGGGCTGTGGCAGCAATACGCTGCATTACTTAGAGGATGGGGGTATTAGTTATATGTTTCATAACATTGTTATTTATTTATTTGTTAACATTTTTCATCATCTGAAATGATGAAATAATTCTCCTGTACTAGGACATTAAAATATTAACTAATTAATTTGTTTTATAAACATAAATAAATGAAAGGTTATTGGTTGTAAATTGTTACGAAAAATGTAATATTTTTTCGACATTTTTGGAAGCTGTAAGATTACGAATAAATTATTCCAAACTGATATGAATTGTATCCTATAATCCATTTAAATTGGCGCTATAGACTCTCGCCCTTGCATCTTCCACGACGGCGTGCGCATTTGATCGACCATTCTTCCTTCACTGAAAACTCTCCTCCGTCATATAGTTAGGTGCTGTCAGCATCGCTAATAAATTTCAACGTTAATTAGCATTTATTACTTTATTATACAACACAAAATAAATAGAAATTGTTTTTAATGGGCTATAATTTATTTTTACTCCTACAAGGGGGAAGAGGTCGCTAGCGTTACGTTATTATTTACGGTGGTACAAGCGTGCGTTACGGGAGCGTTACAAGGTAGTGAAAATACTCCAAATTTGCGTTACGTAATTTATGGACGGCCCCTCACTCCAACCTCCAATCTCCTCCCATCTCAGTCTCCACTCGAATGGACAAACTTTTAGCAAATCGTAAATCCCCCTATCCTTAGACTTACTCGGATGTTACGATTTTCAATGTCATGAAATGAAGGGCTCGGCCACCCAAAAACTACCCCCTCTAAGTAGTAATTGTGGGGATTACAATTTTGGGCTTGTGCAGTCTGTTGTCGTGGCATTGTGATCAAATATTCCAGTTTATGGTTCATTTCATTTCCGGGTGGTTCTCCATATTTTACACCCGAACCCTTCCAAGTATTAAACTGACTAATGGCGCAATTAATGAAGAAGCGAAGGGATATATCTAGATTGCTTCGTCACTTTTCAAGGTCCGCACCTAACATTTTCTGGTTCCTTTTTCATTGTGATCTTTCGCCTTATTTCTTCTTTAGAAATCTTCACAACGATCGTTCATTATCCTCCCTTGCAAAGTGAGTTTCTGCCGATTACCTGTACCGTCTGTCTTGTAATCACTGGTTAGGGCGGCTTAGGGCATTATCATCCTCAGTTATCAGTGCTTCTGATGAGGAAGTGCTTGGGTTCGAGCCCCAAAGGTACGTTTTTTGGCATTAGCCTTGCAGCTAGGTCGAGTTGAGCCGTTGTCTGGAGAAGCGGCTGGCTGCACTGATCGGAAGACTTCCGTGGCGATCAACACCAGTTGAATGCCGGAGCAGTACTCTAGCAAACGGGCCACGAAACACGCGCGATTTTTCCATCACCTTCCATGTTATTTCATCACCCCCTTAGACACACATGCACTACACTACTACACATGTTGGGCAGACCAGTATGGAGCACAGAGCTCGACCCGGCTGGATTAGCGCTACCTTTGGCGGGAGATACCTGGTTGAGGAATACCAGCATGCACGCGTGAAGGTGGACGCTAATCGCATCATCCTATGGGGGAAGTACACCGCCACCTTCCATGTGCAACATACACTACACTTGCGGGACTGACGAGCCTAGCAGTTCACGCAGCCGGAAGCACGAAATAATCACTCTGTCTTCCTTCTTATTTCATTCTTCACCATCCTGCTATTTGATAAGCTAGGCCAAGGTCGATCAAAGCATTTGTCACACGTTCATTATTTGGAGGTCACAAGCCGTTAAATAAGTGAAAATATAAGCCAGTAAATATGCGTGATCTGGGCTGTCCGGGTGACGCCGCGTCGAAGGCTGTGTCACCGACGTTTCGACCACCCTGTCGCGGTGTTCCTCAGGGCTGGTATGCGAGCCCTGAGGAAGCATATCAGCCCTGAGGAAGACCACGACAGGCTGGTCGAAACGTCGGCAACACAGCCTTCGACGCGGCGTCACCCGGACAGCCCAGATCACGCACATGACTCTGGCCGCGGGAGCCTACGACTTCAAGCCAGGAAATAGTCGGTAGTGTCGAAAATGCGTTTCAGAAAATACGTTTATGAAAAATGTAAAAAAATAAATATCAATGTTACGTAACACGTAACTAATACCCCCTTTCTCTATGTAATGAAACGTAATGCTGCCTCAAACCGCCCTCCTTCAGCGTTACGTAATTTATGGACGACCCCTAAGGCAGGTTAACAGGTAACAGACGGAGCGACACCCGACTGACGGTCCATTCGGAAGGAGCACAGATTACCCAGAATAATGACAGATGTTGGGAAGATGGAGAAAACGAAGAAAGAATAGGGGACGCAAAGGTACGACTTCAGCTTAGGTAGGTAGACAATCCGTTTAGCTCCGCCAATTTTACCATCTGCCTGTTAAATATTTCCCTGTAACCTTACCTGCAGCTACTTTTTGGACATTTGTTATTAGTTTGTTTCCTAACATAGATGCTTTGTTATTAATGTCGCCATCTGAAATGACATTGAAATATCGAGCCGTTAGCTGATAGAATCAGATGAGCTTATATATATATATATATATATATATATATATATATATATATATATATATATATATATATATATATGGGGCGTACTTACGTGTGTGTGTGTGTGACTCCTTCGCCAGTTTCGAAAGGTTCGTCACCTAACTTTACGTAGGTTTTTTTTTGTCGTTCCGTTTTCTTCTTTGCGTTTTTCCGCAACGCTCCGCTCTCATCACCCCGTGTTCACTGAGCTCCTGCTAATTCGCCGGGCCCGTCTGCCGCCTCCCAATCTGCCCTCTCTTTCCGCGTTCGCGCTCGTATCCTTCCCCATCTCGTCCCTTCGATTAGACGGGTCGCGCCAGAGTAAACGACGGCCGGTGAAGTCCCTCCTGCTGTCCCCAACGCGATGACAGCGCTGCCGGGTGGGGGCTCAGGGAAGTTTTGGGTCAGGTAGTATTTCCGAAGAGAAGGATTGTTTAAGCTCTGCTCTGGAAGCATGTGCTAAAATTAATTTTGCCAAATTGTATGTCAACCTCATTTATAGGCGTAGCAATTAAACTGTTGTGACCGACCCCTATTTAAAAAGAAAATGACCTAGACATTCAACATAATATCCTATCGCTATTCTTGAATGAACTAGCTCCCAGTTTGCCTTACTAACTGGGACTTAATTTTGGGACAGGTAGTAAGTCCGAAGAGAAGGATGTTTTATGCTCAGCGCTGGAGGCATGTGCTAAAATTAATTTTGCCAAATTGTATGTCAACCTCATCAATAGACGTAGCAATTAAACTGTTGTGACCGACCGCTATTTTAAAAATGTTGTTGACCGAGTCATCCAACATAATATCCTATCACTATTCTTTAATGAACTAACTCCCAGATTGCCTTACTAACTGTCTATTGATTTATTATAATGCTCACATAATGGTTTTCTGTCCTTGTGACACAAAAATTTTTTAAACGTTGGTAATAAACTTTATTGTCCAATTTTATATACTGGCCAAGCTTCATGAACCAGCCTTCATTATATTTCTGGTTGAAAGGATTCTCCATGTTAGAAATACGATAACCAACATCTCCACACAAGGTTTTTGCGGATTTTTTTCTCTCACGAAGGTCGGATGTCATAGGCCGCTGTAAAGCGATCTCCTGCCGATTAGCGATGTCACCAATCACCAGCTCACCTGTCGTTTCTTTTTTATCCACTTTCTTTCCTCCACGTCTTACCTCTCTTTGGCGGCGGCGATGGTGTAACGGTTAGCGTTTCGGACTGTTGTACCCAAGTTGGCGGGTTCAAACCCGATCGAAGCCGTGGATTTTTAGGGCGACAAAATCCTTCGTACGCCTTCCTTTGGAGGGGAAATAAAGCCGGCTGTCCCATGTTAGTAGATTTACTTGCATGTAAAAGATCCTCAAGCCTAAATGACGCCTCTGAGCTAAATTCAAATCACCTGTTTCTCGCCCAAGAAATACCTTCTTTTTACCTCTGCTAGTTGGTGAAAGGAGCGTAGCGAAATTTGCGTGGTCAGACGGAAGAGCAGGCCTAATGGCCTGAGTCTCGCCACGTAAAATAAGGCATTAATTCAATTCAATTCAATTCTCTTCGATTAGACGAGCTGTGTGCGACGACTCTCCTCTGTGGAGCCAACGCCGCTGAACGAGGCGGAGCGAAAATGCGGGCGTGACGGGGAGTAGTGTAGGACCGAAGAAGAGAAGGCTGGTTTGAGCAACGCTCTGGAGAAAAATATTTTTAAAACGGACAAACTAAATGAGATCATTAAAGAACGAGTAATTGGTCGGAAGATTTTTAGCCAATTAATGCATCAAGAAAATTGGAAATTATTAATCATTTTCTAAGCGTACGTTATTAATTAACGAAATTTTTATATTATTAATAATATTATTGATATTGTTTTTAAAGCTTTTTAAGCTAACGTACACAAGGTTTGTGTAGGGATATATTGTGAATGGTTTGTGGCTGCGAAAAGTAATTATAAGACACCCAAATTCTCTACGTGAGCTTTGTGATGTTCTGCAAAATGTAGCCAGACTGTAATCCGTCGTCTTCCCCAATGAGGTGAGCCCCTGGCCGTTATACATGTCGCCTATCGCGTGTTCATCCCCCATCTCTTTCTTTTCCATCCTTCCTCCTCCTCCTCGTCGTCCTCCATTCGATTAGACGAGCCGTGTGCCTGAGTAAACGCCAGTCGACGTGGCCTCTCTTCCAACGCCCTCTGTGAACCCAACGCCGCTGAGTTGGACGAAGCGAAATTGTGCTTATGGCGGGAGTGGAGTAGGACTGCAGGGAAAGTTGTTTGGTCCAGCAAAGATAATCAGAACTGGAGAAGGAAATGAGATAATAAAGAGATGTGTAATTGGATGGAAAACCTGTGAGCCAATTAATAAAGCAAGAAGAGTAATAAATTATTAATAGTATTTTTTAAGCTGAAGCTATTATCTTAATTTTTTTAAGCTAACGCTATTATATTAATAATTTTTTTTAAAGATAACGTATATGATGTTCTGTAGAGATAAATTCTAAACGGTGTGTGGCTGCGAAAAGTAATTATAAGACACCCAAATTCTAAACGTGAGCTTTGTGATGTTCTTCAAAATGTAGCCAGACAGTCATCCGTCGAGATGCGCCCCTGGCCATTATACGTGTCGCCTATCGCGTGTTCATCCCCCATCTCTTTCTCATCCACTCTCCCTCCTCCTCGTCGTCCTCCATTCGATTAGACGAGCCGTGTGCCGGAGTAAACGCCAGTCGACGTGGCCTCTCCTCCAACGCCTTCTGTGAACCCAACGTCGCTGAGTTGGACGGAGGGAAATTGTGCGCTTGGCGGCAACGGGGTAGGATCGAAGGGAACCTTTTATTTAGTAACTACTGTGGAGATGTATTATCACAACTAACGAAATACACGAGAGAGAAAAATAATAAATTAATAATGGGGCGATACACTTATAACAGGGGTGACCAACTTGCTAGGTCTCACAACCAAAACCTTTCATATGGTTGTGGGCCTTATTTTCATTCCTCGGGCGAACCACTCCTGACTTTCTCGTATTGTTGATCTCGACACATTCCCCGGCTGCTCTGAAACAGGAGAGGGGGAATGGGAACATGTGTGATATTAGGCCGTTGCATGCACCACGCAGTGAAACACATTGGGATGATTTTGAATTTCCGAATTTACTAGAAAAAAAAAAAACTATTCAAACTAACTTGAACCTTATTAATTAGATCGCTGGCGAGGTGGATACCTTTTTATTATGATAAATAAATAAAGATGTTGTCTGGTATCAATACTTTTTATTCAGCTTATGATCGTTTCGATCGCATAGCGATCATTCTCAGGGCTAAAATTTTTGAAATACAAATATTATTAACAGGATGTAGGTATTATATGCAAGATGCGTAAGCAAACTGGGTCGTACATACCTTGCAGCTTCCGGGCCGAAAACAAAATTCTGCGATTTTTTGCGAGTGTGTCTTGTTTAAGAACACAGCCGGTCGGCAGCGGGTGGGGGCGGGGGAGAGGGGTGGGGTGCGGGTGAAGGGTCGTAAAACGCGAGGGGGTGCCGGTCGAGGCTTGAGAGGCAGAAACGATCATAAGCTGAATAAAAAGTATTGATACCAGACAACATCTTTATTTATTTATCATAACTTGTACCTGTTTTTACATTGAGGAGTGTTGATCCCGGCAGAGAGCATGCGCTAGGCACGCTATGTTCTCGCTACATAGGGATGATTGGGACTTTAACTTTTGACTAGATACTTTTCTCGGACCGCCTGTTGGACAACCCTGTACGACTTACAAACCACTTCAAGAAATGTAATAAATTATTATTATTTTCAAGCTGCTACTAGAGTATGTGGCGTTTGTCTAGAAATAAACGCTGAACGTAGTATAATTACGGAACGCAAATACGCAGATTTCCTAGGACTAAACGTGAGCTTTGCGCTGTTCTTCAAAATTTAGCTCGACGGCCGTCCGCCGTCTGCCCCAGTGATGTGCGCTCCGGCTGATTAACCCCGCTTTCCCCCCTGGGGGTCTTTCCCCGGCGTACAGGTTAGCTCGAAGGTCGCAACTTTAAGGCTTCGGCCCCTTTGGCGCAGATGCCGACTTTGCAAAGTTGCACGCGCGCGCGTGGAATAACTTCCAGGCGAATGCCGCCGGGGCCACGCCCCCTCGCGGGCGGACAGTGGACTGGGCGTCTGTTGCGTGCTCCCTTCCTCCTCCAATTTCCGCCCCCGCTCGTACTTCCTTTCTTCCTTCGATTAGACGAGCTGTAATTTGGGTAAACTACGGTCAGCGAAGTCTTTTCTTCAGTGTCCTGTAAGATTACAGCGCTGCTGGGTAGAAGCTAGTTTTAAATTGTTGGCGAGACTGGGAAGTAGAGTGGTATTGAAGAAAATGTTCAATCATCAGAACTGTGGATAATAATATAATGAATAATTGAATGGAAAACGTAAATGCCAATTAACAAATCAAAAATGCAATATATTATTTATATTTTTTCAAGCTACTCAAGTCTAGGGAGTAAATCTGTCTGTAACTACGAAACAATGTAATTCGAAGAGACCCAAACTCTTAATGTGAGTTTTGCGATGTTCTTCAAAATGAAGGATGCTGGGTCGGCTGTCATCGACCCCCTAAGGCGAGCTCGTGCTGATGAACCATGTCGCCAATCACGTGCTAACCTACCCTCTCTTTCTCATCCACCCTCTGTCCTCCCTTCTGTTCGAGCTGTGTGCCCGGGTACACGACGGCCCGCGAAGACTCCAGTGAGATCGTAGTAGCGCTGAATTTGGGCTAGGGCAAAATTGGAAGCGTGACATGGAGTGAAGTGAGACAGAAGAAATGGTCGTGTTGCGCACCGCTCTGGAAATAAATCATGGTCACTGGCGAAATAAGAGATAATAAAAACAATTTAAAAAAATTGAATCGCAAACTTATAAGGCATGAACGTTTCCTGAAATTTAAAAATATTTTACTGAATAAAAATATGTGTTAAAATATGAATAAATATATATTACTATGTAGAGCTCTAACATATAATACAATATTTTTTTTTAATTTTATTTATTTACTTAAGCGTCTCATGTGTTCGGTGTTCATATAGGGACAGACGCTGAATGTTATATAAGTACGGAATGAAAATAGGAAGATACCCAATGCCGGCGCGATGTTCTTCAAAACGTTACCCCAACGGCCGTCCCTCATCAGCCTCGGTAAGGTGAGAGCTCTCTCCGATTACCCGTGCCGTCTGTCGCCTGCTAACCTCCCGTCCCTTCCCCCCTCCCTTTTCCACTCTCCTCCTCCTCCTCCTCCTCCTCCTTCCCCTCCCTTCGATCAGACGAGCGGAGCCTGGGTAAACGACGACGACGGCGGCCACAGCTCCAGTGCCTCCCTCCCCCCCTCCGGCCCCGCCCGCGTAGAGGAGGGGGGCGTGCAGGCGAAAATTGAGGGCGTGGCGGGGGCAGGACGAGGAGGAGGAGGACGCAGAGAGAGGAAGAGGAGGAGGAGGAGGAGGAGGAGGGGTAAGAAGGGGGTTGTTTTACGCCGCCGGGCCGTTTAATTAAAGGTCCGGAGGGGGGCGGCTCGGAGAGGAGAGGAGAGGGGGAGGGAGGGAGACAGTATTTACGACGCGGAGCGAGCCGGGGCGAGGGCGGAGCGGGCGGTGGAGAATCGATGGCCCGTGGGCGCCGGGCTCGTATCCGGAGGCGGAAAAACAACCGCCGCTCGGCGCCCTTGGGGGGCGCAGGGGTGGACAAAGCGCGGGTGGGCGACGCGCAAGGCCCCAGGGATACCGGTTGACGGTATTTGCTTTCCTCTACGAGAGACGCCGAATCCGAGGTACCTCGTATCTGTTCCTAAATCCTGTATTTCTTCCTATTCCTAAATCAATATTGGGGGCTAAACTTCTGTGGTAAATGCTCAGAAAAATGAAAAATCGAGAGAAAAAAAGAAAACGAACTTCTCAGCATGCGCAGTAGTGTAAGGCATGTGGTGTAAGTGTGTGTGTGTGTGTGTGTGTGTGTGTGTGTGTGTGTAAGGGGTGAGGACATGGCAAGAATGAGGAAGGAAATATCGCGCGCGATCCATGGCCCGTTTTTTTAGGATACTGCTCCGACATTCGCCTGGTGTCACCACAGAACAGTAGTGATCAGAGCCACCGGCAGCTAGAATTCTCCTCTAGAGAGCGGTTGAATTCGACCTATGCAGATAGTGTTCATTCGAAAATCCTACCAAAATCGAGACTCCAACCGCAGTATATCCCAGATCCACTGCAGTGACATCAATTGGTACCCTGAACCACCTAAGCCGGTCAGCGTATGAAAATTCTAAACAATTACTTAGAGGTCCTGAATTTGGGAAAATTAATTTTGCTCGACAATTCTGAAACTTCGTATTTTCTAAATAAAAATGCTGCGACCTTCCTCAGGGCAACATTCCGAAGATGGAGAACTGACGAGTGAAGTTAAATGTTTCGTCCCCGTAGAGGTTAGTCAAATCAAACCGTAGGCAACCGCTGCCGGAGCCAGGAACTGCTTGGCTGTCCGGGAGACGCTGCGTCCTCGTCCTTCATGTTGCTGCCTTCTTCAGGGCGAAAATCAGCATTCATGTAGGGATTTATTCATTAATTCATGTAGGGGTCATTTCGCCCTGAGGAAGGTCACATTATAACGACTGAAAGTTTTGGATCTGTGCCTAGGACGCCGCGTGTCCCGGATCGTCAAGTGAACTGACTTCGGTTCCGGCACCGTAAGCTTTCCCATGGTTCACACTGTTTTATCCACGTCTACCACTTTTGACGTTGCGATCGAAGTCCGGCTGCTTGACTCAGGTACACCATCAGTTACCCCAGCAGTGTGGTTGGCAGTGTCTAGTTTTTAGACTAGTTTTAAGGGAGAGGGGCTAAACGTGAATTAAACAAAAAAAACGAACGATTTAATTTGTCGGGTTTGTCAAACAAATGGACCACATAAGACCTTCCCCTAAAGGTTTATTCAGTCGTAACTAACTCTTACCTTAAATACGTTCTGATACTGCATTGCGTACAATCCATCACAGTTCCCCTGCATAGTGTGCTGCG
The DNA here is from genome assembly GCA_038098605.1 of Gryllus longicercus. Taxonomy (NCBI): domain Eukaryota; kingdom Metazoa; phylum Arthropoda; class Insecta; order Orthoptera; family Gryllidae; genus Gryllus; species Gryllus longicercus. The sequence continues at coordinate 294,160 of JAZDUA010000786.1, read as the reverse complement.
TTTATTCTCTGACGCGCCGGGGTCGCGCTAAAATCCTTGGCACGGAAACCATTTCGCCTCTCCACGCAGTCATGTCAGACTCAGATGCCGCTTACACGCACTCATATACATCTTACCGTTGCATAAGTAGATATTACGAAATCGGTAAAAATTTGTGTAAATATTTAATTGTTTTTAATTTTCTTCGATAGACAATCCTTCAGTACAGCGCGCAGAACGCTTAACCGGTTACATTCCGACTTTTATAAATAACGCGAATCTTGTGCTTTTAAAATCGAAGGTAAAGTATTTTTTTCAATAAATGTGTGGCTTACGATGTTTAAGTGATGAGATATAATTAAAGAGGTTTTTCGAACAACTGCACTTAATGCCAACGGGTAATGGATTATTTAATTGCAACTTATTCTTCCATATGTCTGGATAGCACATTACATATTCATAATTGTCCCGAACCTACTTGTCAGAACTACTTGGCGTTTCTTCTTTGGTTCTTACTCAGAGTCTTCTTGGTACGGAAGGAAATTAAATATTTTTCGTCTAGACTCATTAATTCATTCATTAACCAATGGTTAGGAACATGAACGATTCTCTTAAGAAAATATTAAATATTTTTACTCATCTATAATGTACTGCTATTTAATAAGTGTGGATTGTATCTTGAAGTAGGATGCGAAAAATCAGAGTGGAAAACTAACAAGTTCCATATGTATTATTCACTAACTTACAAATGAAAAATACTAATACCATGAAATGTATTAGTGGTAGTCCAAGAACAGTGGAATCTCTTAATTTACGAGGTTTTCCGATCCACCAGAACACTTAAACATTTACGCTAATGAATTATTCAATCAGTACGAAGTCTTAAACACGTCCTCATGGTACATTGCATACAATCCATTACAGTTCCCCTCCTTGCAGGGCTGCGTTTATTCTCTGTCGAGCCTTCGCAAAGTCCATGACGCGGAAGGCTTTAAAACCCTTTCGCCCCATCTCCGCGACGTCAAATCGGATGCGCAAACCGCGTTCGTCTTGTTCTCCTTCTCCTTCCCGACGACTTCCGACGCCCCCTGGGCACTTTCCGTTTTCGCTCCAACTCGACGCAACTCTTGAGTTACAACAATAATAATTATTATTGTTAATCGAGCCGTCAGAGTGCATGGAGACGGTGGAGGCAGCGGGTTTTTGGGGGTAAGCGTTACAGTGAAACCTGTCTTAAGCGGTCACCAATGGTTCCGACAAAAATTGGCCGTTAAATTAGTGGCCGCTTAATTGGGGAGCAACTAATCGAAACGAATGTTTCCACTGGTGGAAAAAATTGAGTTTGATATGAAATTGTGTAGGTTTTAGTACGCTCTACAGGCCTCTGTTGTCAGGTTTCTTCGAAACGCATTTAATTTAAGGTGTTAAAATGGGTTTTTAAGTTCTATTTTTTTTCCACTTGTGGCCGATATGCGTTTTGGTTACTTGCGCTTCAATTAAAGTTATAAGATTACTGGAGGTGTAAAACAAAGCAGTGCTAATTTCTATAAAATTACGTATGTTATTTTTAATTTTTTTAGTTACGATGAATGACATAATACAATGTAAATAATGTATTTAGGGTTATTTGTCTTCTCTCAGCTAATACAACCCCCTCATGCTTTGTCACTCATTCTCTTAGGCGATAAACTCACTTGTCACTCGTTTGTCAATTAATTTTAAATATTTGTGTTTAAAAGGCAAATGTGGGGGGTATCTATATCTAGATATCCACTTTGCAGTGAGAAATACTTGGCCTGATATTGAGACTTCATGCGAGTGTGATATACGTGACAAGGAGAACAACCAGATTGCTTGTGTTAAGTATCCAGGTGGTGTGACTCACTAGTTATCGCGCCGTATATAACTTCAACGCGTTAACTGTTTGTTTGAACTACACCGGTCTACGTTATGCCGAGGCCAAACTATTGTCTTGGGACTTTGAAGATGAAAATAGTATTCGAAACAAATACTTGGTTAAAAACAAACCTTTTTGATGCGAACAACTTATGCTTTGCGTAAACTTCACACTTCACTGAATTCTCTTTGTCTAGTAGTCTGTCTAATGAAAGTTAGAAATACAAAAAAGTGGGCTGTGTATTATCACGCTACACATCGCTTCAGCGGATCGGATTTTAGTGCGAGTATATCAGACGTAAGAACTATATAGTAGGAATCAGGCATAATCCCGATGTCTTGGCCTTGAGTCGAATCCTAATATCCACTCATCCAATTATACACCATTCCTTAAAACACTGATGCATCTCATTTTTCCTTGTTATAGGTTTGATGTTTTCATTTATCTCAATAATGTTTATTTTTGTTTGTTTCAGGTAAGAGTCGTGGCCTACTGGTTAAAAACTTCTGTTACGAAACCGATAAGTGAAAAAATGGTGAACTAGTAAGTAAAAAAAGTTGTACGTAAATAACGTGAATGTTAAATTGCAAACGAAAATTAATAGAAGCCCCAACTTTTAACACGTTTGAAAAATTGCATGATGTTACTATTTGGGACAAGAAAACACTTTCCAAAATTAATATAATTATCAAAAATTGCTTACATCACTAATATGAGCTATCTCAAAATTTTGTAAATTACGAGCCACCAATGGTCATCGATTTTCATATTTTCAAAAATTTCTACGAATGTTTTCATTGTGCATTTGACTTCAGTCATTTGCATGACACAAGAGAAACCTGTCTCTCTAGTTATATTATTTGCCAGTAGATGACGTTAGCTCACTCTTTATGAAAATAGAAATTCCAGTTAAGATAGAAGTATGAATTGTAGGAATGATACAAGTCCGTAATTACTGACGACTCATGTACTCCAGGGAAATTTTCGTTAAAAGCTGATATCAAGAGAAAAACAATGCATCTGGGCTTGTGAACAATTGAAACAAAAAGATCCCTAACGTGAAAGAGAACTTCGAGTGTAAAGAAGCGTCGATACATCGAAGTATTATGTTGTCGGGACTGCGTGATGAAGCAGGCTGATTGCTTACTAGAAAAGAAATGTAAATCTCGATTCTTTCACAGAGATTGAAGTTTAGGTTTAAAGAATGCCAAGGAAAAGTGTATTTTGTAAAGTTCTCTTGTTTGAGAACACATTATACAATGATGCATCGTTTGGACCTGTTTCAGTGTTGCAAAGAAATATTTTGTTACAGTGTGAAAGCATTGTTTTACAGTACGGCTTTCTAGAAAACCGAAAAAAGTCAGAGAATTTTATGGTTCTACAAAATTGTTGAAAAAAAACAACAGGATTTTTAGAAGAAGACGTCCGAGATTTTTGAGACGATTATAAAATAAGATATTATTCTTCATATTACATTGGTTCTTTGTTAATTTTGTTTCACCATATTCTAAGAGGCGGTTAATAATTTTTTTTTTTTCTAGAAGAATACTGATCACTGGATACTCTAATGTGTACTTGCCCTTTTCTTTTCGTGATCTTTCCCGCTGTGTTAATGTGCGTCATTGATAATGATTACACATTCGTAACTGTTTGTTACTCGAATAGCGTTCTTTTTTTTTTTTCATTTCTCGTAGATTGTGTGACCTAGCGGCAACGTGTGTTACCGCCAGCCCTGCATTATTTTACGGTCCATCAAAACGCTATTAGCCCCGTTATTACATATCGTAATACCATTACACGCACACCAACATCTGGCGTGTTTGCGGAGGAAAAAATCCCGTCCCTTTTTAGTGTGTCTGGTGTGAAAATATGCTCGTTGCTTCCGAACCAGGGCTGACCAGCCTACGGCGACGCTCTTATTTTGTAAACTGAATAAAATGGTTGAATGTTCTTCTTTATTCATTTAGAAAATACAGAGTTTTAGAATTGACGATTAACACAAATAATTTTCCCAAATTCAGTACCACTACGTAATTGTTTTGAAGACCGGCTTAGGTGGCTAAGGGCATCAATTGATGTTATTGCAGTGCCTCTGATTGGGAGATCCTGAGGTTGGGGTCTCGACTCTGGTAGCATTTTAGGAACACTAGCGACATAGGTCGAATTCAGCCGCTCTCTAGAGGAGAATTCTAGCGTCTGGTGGCTATGATCAGTAGTGTTCCGTGGTTTCTCCGATCAACACCACGCGAATGCCGGAGTAGCACCCTTACAAACGGGCCACGGACCGCGCGCGGTTTCCTTCCTCTTTCTTGGGCTATACGCACCCCTTACACTAGCATGCACCACACTCCACACATGGCGGGAGACCGGTGGGGAGCTTAGAGCTCTTCCCGGCTGTGATGGTTAAGATCAACACCAGGCGAATGCCGGAGCAGTACCCTAACAAACGGGCCACGGACCGCGCGCGATCTTTCCTTCCTCTTCCTTGTCCTATCCTGTCCCCTTACACTAGCATGCACCACACTCCACACATGGCGGGAGACCGGTGGGGAGCTTAGAGCTCTTCCCGGCTGTGATGGTTAAGATCAACACCAGGCGAATGCCGGAGCAGTACCCTAACAAACGGGCCACGGACCGCGCGCGATCTTTCCTTCCTCATCCTTGTCATATACCTACCCCTTACACACTTACACCAACATGCACTGCACTATTACCCATGCTGTGAGACGGGTCGAGAGATTAGATCTTGTTCCAGTCGTGGCGATGCCCCGCTGTTCGGAGATACCTGTTTGGGGAAAACTGATAGCCGACGGGTTCGTCGGCACCTGATCTCGCCATCCATCGGGGAAAGATCACAACCGCTTCCCACGATAAAGCATGCACTACACGTACGGGGAAAATGGCTTTCGCAGTTGGCGCGCCTGGAATCCTTAATCAATCATACTACTCGTGTATACATCGGCTCTTGACGGGCACCCCTTGCCGTCAATGTGTGTCACTACAATAGAAGTGCATTCATTTATTCGTAATTCACTCGCGGAGGATTTCAGGATTTCTTAGTTTTCCGCCGAAATATAACTCTCTCTTAATAAACTTGTGATTTCAATACTTTAAAGACAACTAAATTTACTTTATATCAATTCATCTTTTACTCTTCACATTATTTTATACCATTCTTTTTCAAGCAAAAGAATGATATACAGTAATGTTGAGTAATATGAGTATAAGTGATAAGATGAATTAAATCTTGCATTTCAGAAACACGTCAAACGCCATAATATAAAACCCGATTTAACCACGGATTATTGTTCCAAGAGAATAGATACGTCGTTTAGTGCATTTGTCTTTGAAAAATATTCATTTATGGACTTCTTTAATAAAAAAAAAATGAAATCCAAAGTTTCAATGACACTTGACTTGAAGAAACTACTTACAATAAGACTTTAATGCATCGATAAGACGTTCAGAAGGTAATATCTTAAAGAGGAATAAAGTTAAATTTGTGCACATTTTACGAAAGGGGGCGTTTGCAAGTAGCAAATTATTAATTACTGAAAGCCATGAACACCCCTTCATAACTTCATCTTTTTAGGGACATTAATCATAGAAATGTCAGAAGCTAACGATGACAAATTTTGAGATGCCAATTCCAAATTTCTTATTTAATCCAAAACTTCATCACATGGAATATTATTTTGATTTTTAACGTTTTTATTTTCCCGTTGATATAGAAAAAGGAAACCACCGTTTTGTATTTTGTGCATTTCTTACGCATTAGGTCAATGCTATCCAATTTTTTTTGTTGAAATAAATTTTTGATCCTGAGTTTTATGTGTGAACTTGATTGCACTAATGAAGTAATCAATCTTATTTTAAAATGTATTTTTCTGCAGATATTCAAGAGGGAAAACATTTATCACCCTTAAAAACATTTCAAAGGGCAGTAAACCGGAAAATTAAGAATGAAGAAAGAGCGGTGAAAGAATGCGATGATGAAAAGCGAGAGAAAAGCAACCATGGGAAGAATTTAAAACAAAGTAGCTGTGCATTCTTTGTAAGACAAAGAGACAATACTTACGCTGTGGATGAAATAATCTTCCTTATTTATCAGAACCTTCTGTGAAGTCGCGCTTTGTAGAAATGGAGCGCAGATCACTGCGGCAGCAACTTCACTACTTAACAGTTGTGGGTGCGAATTCTGCTTATGATATGTTGGGTTTCAAACTGATTGTGGCGGCAAAAACACTAACACTTCTTCTAATTCATCCATTAGGAATTAATAAGTACTAATTGCTTAGTTCGGTAAGATTTCTAACCAGGCAAAACCTGTAATAACAATAATAATAATAATAATAATAATAATAATTATTATTATTATGGATATTAGAGTAAAAAATGTAATCTTTTTACTCAACAAAATTTCGTGATTATTTCTTTAAATGAAAGGTATTGGGTGTAAAATGTTATCACATACTGTTATTAACCCGTTACATAGTATAAACACTAACTTTAATAATACCTGAAACCGGTTGAAGTGGCTCAGGGCATCACTATGAGCCTAGCTGCTTAGATGGAATTGATCCGCTGCCTGGAAAATAATTTTAACGGCCGGCTGCTCCGAACGGTAGTTTTCTGTGGTATCTCCGTTCAAGCCAAGGCGAATGCCGGAGCAGTGTGTTAACAAAGAGGATCGCGCGCGATCTTTCCTTCCTCTTCCTTACCCTATCCTAACTCCTTATACACACACACACACACACACACACACACACACACACACTAACATGCACGACACTACCACGAATGTCGGGAAATCAGTGGGGAACTTAGAGCTTGTGCCAGCTAGGGCTTGAATTGAATTGAATTCAATTAATGCCTTATTTTACGTGGCGAGACTCAGGCCATCAGGCCAGCTCTTCCGTCTGACCACGCAAATTTCGCTACTTTCATCAACTAGCAGAGGAAGGAGGTATTTCTTGGGCAAGAAACAGGCGATTTGAATTTAGCTGAGAGGCTACGTCATTTAGGCTTGAGGATCTTTTACATTCAAGTAAATCTACTAACATGGGACAGCCGGCTTTACTTTCCCTCCGAAGGAAGGCGTACGAAGGATTTTTGCGCCCTTAAAAATCCACGGCTTCGATCGGGTTTGAACCCCCGAACTTAGGTACAACAGGGGCTTCGGAGGCAGCAATCAATCAATCAATCAATCAATAGTATATTAAAATTATTAGAATGAACACTTATCTATCGTTCTTTGTTCTTTTTGTCGTTTGGTCTTGGTTGTTTGGTTGTTCGAATTACAATCGATCTCAGGAAAGCAGTCGACGCTTCGTAACGCGAGTAAGCGTGTGTTAGAAGGTTAAAATTAGTGAAGTGATGTCAGCGATTTTTTGTAATGCGAAGATCGACTGGTTTAAACGAAAACATTAGTGAGTGTGTATCAATGCAATATTCAGCTATTGTCAGTTACACGTGTCCATTTACTGAAAATGTGTTCTGATTCTAATTATAAGTGATGCCTTCCGTGAAAAGTGGAGCAATATTCCATGCTAATGTCCAAAACAATATACAAGTACTGACTTTGGTAAATATAAATCATTTAATTACATTTTCAGAAACATAATTGTTCACAGTGAACAGTGTTTGTATCGGACCAGAATTTGTAAACTTTCCTTATTTCATTAGTCTGGAGAATTACGTACTAAATGACATTTGGAGCAAGTGAGTTAAATTACGTCAGGAACGATACTGTTTTAGTTAGTAAAGTTGTACTACGTAGTTCCATATAATTGCAACTTTGCCAACTAAAATAGATACTAAACTTGTGAAAATTCCCTCCTTCGGACCGTATTTTTAACGTAGGTCGCTAAGCGTGTTCACTCGTAAATTCTCTTCTATGTTCGGTAATTTACTACTACGCATTTGTTACAATCCTATTTTAAATATAAAGTTGATGTGTATATCAGGGAAAACTGATTTGATTGCTCAGGTCGCTCAGGGCTTGACCTGTGTTCCAACTGGCCAACCCTCTGGTAAACCGATAATTAAATATACAGTACGCGCTTGCGAGAGCTAGTGAAAGGGCGCACTGTAGCCTGTCGGGAGTCCACAGGAGATTATCCTTCATTAAAGCTGAATGTAAAGCAACAGCGTGGCCAACGTCATTTAAGAATCCGCCTCATTAACCGGATGAAAAGAGTTGATGCAAGAGAAATTCCGAGGTTTCAGTCCACATTTTATGGCAAAGAGGGATCAAAGGCGTTTTGCACATTACGGGGCTCACGTGCGAACGTAAATGATATTTGCAACATTGTGAATATACAAGCAGCTGAATGTAAAATGGATCAAAACATATGTTGAGCTGCCTGTTAAGAAATCGTTGAACTAAAGAGTGTAATGCAATTGCCGTTACATTGCCATCGTGTTTCAGTGCGAATGAGTTCCTATTTTGAAATTTGGTTGCCGTATGCCAAATGGGTATTTAACTTCCAGTGATGCAACAGTAACAGAGTTAAATTCTTAATTTGCGACTCTCATAGTGGGGCGGAAATGTTAAAAGCCGAAAACGTTGCTAACGACTCTGATGATTTCGTGTATTGGCTCGTTTAATGGATTAAAAATTGTCGGTCGGTTATATTGTTCATTAAAGGTATTAGGATGATCATTGTAGAGGAACTCTGGGTATAAATATAGTTTTCCCCTGTTCCAACTTTCTCGGTGGATGAAACACCTGTTTGTGTCATTATTCCAAGGAATATGTTTATCTGTTTGTTTCTTCCTCATTAAATGAAGTCTCGAGTCTGTTTTTGAGTCTCGAACGTAGGGTTTAGGATCTCTGGGTCTACGAACCCTCTATTAGGGACTCAAAAAATCTGCCAGCGCACGACTTTTTTTTCTTTGACTTCCAGATATTTACACAAACTTTATACACAGAGTTTACGAAGAACTGAGAAAAAGTGTTTTTCTTTGTCGAAGCATTTGCGTCACCAACCTGGAATAAACTTTTTCGGTTCACTTTGAAACGCACTCTGATGTAGAAGAATCTTTTTAAAATATTTTTACGACAATTATTGCAATGAGATATTTTTACGAGCTTATATGGTTTATTTCCAAACATTTCAGTTTCATTGAATTTCTGAACTAAGAATATTTATCTGTTTTACCAACTTTCCTGTTTTCCAGTAAACATTACTTAGAGTACGTTTGGGATGTATCATATTTGTCGCATATATTACAACTACCGCAAATGCTTTGGTTTTTCAAGCTCCACAGTTCGAGAGTTTGCCATAATCAATCACTTCTCGACATATCACGTCATACTTGGCCTTTTATAAGATAGGTTGTCGTTTACCATTATATTGGTAATCACTTGTGAAGGATGTATAATTTTATCCCCAAGCGAAGAGAATTTTGGTGTTCAAATGCGCCCCTCCCTCGAAAACAAACTACAACCGCCATTGGAAATTGTGTCGCCCATTTTTGAGTTTTCAGAGGTTACGACACATTAATCCCAGCAAGTGAACCTCTGGCATGGAGTACTCAGTCTTTTTGTTGGTAGCTATTATCTTCTTCCATAGATATCTTCGTATTCGTCAATTTCATCTTCGTCTTAGATTTCATTGTTGTCTTTGTCTCAAATTGCGTCGCTTTCGTTTTTTTCGCTTTCGATATTATTTCGTTAGTATTTAGCAGCCCTTGAAATACGAAGGGTATTCTGGCTTATGAGTGATGCGCTAATGAGAGATAATAGTGATAATCATGATGTGTATGGTGCAGAAACTGGAGAACATGTAGAAAACCTGCCAACAACTCGCATTGCCCAATAAAAATTTCGCATTAATTGACCACGTATCGGTGTCGTCCATTTCTTGCCTTTCCGCGCCTTCATCCGTGTTTCCTTAGTCTTCTTCTCTTTTGTAATATTGTTCCTAATTTCCAAACGTGATATCGAGGCGCCTATTTTCGACACTAGATACTAAGTGGGTGGAATTCAGCCTCTCGCCAACTGGAGGAGAATTTTAGCGGCCGGCTGCACAGATCTGGACAAATAGTTTTTCCTGGTTTCTCCGATCAACAGCAGTCGAATGCCGGAGCAGTACCATCACAAACGGGCCACAGACCACTCGCTTTCTTTCTTTCTTTCCTGTTCCTTATGCTATCTTCACCCCTTACGCACGTATACTTACATGTACTACACCACCCATATGCCGGGAGACCAGCCGGGAGCGTAGAGCTTGTCCTGGCTGGAGCGGTGGCGCCTCTGGTGGGAGATACCTGGTTGGGGAAAACCCCGCTTGCCGACGAGTAGGACGGCGCCGAATCTCACCATCCAGCGATGTCCCACCTCCCGAAGGGGACATGCACTATACTTACGGGACTAATGGTCTCGTTAGTTGATGCACCTGGAATCACTAATCAAGCAATTGAACGGTGTCTCATCTGTAACTGGAACGTGATATCGAGGTCTTCTTGCGCGTGATGTTGGTGCTTCATTTGCGTCTTGGTGCCATTCGCGGTGTCTGTCGTTTTGCTGGCCGATCGCAGTCGTTGCGTCGGGGCGGCGGCAGTGGCGGCGGCGGTGGTGGCTTGAGCTCAATTTTCTCTAGGTAGCGAGCCGCCACGTGTTCTTTCGGCGGCGGAGGGGGGAAGGGGGTTGGCGTTGGCGTTGTTTGGCGAAGCCCGTGGTGGACGGGCGCTTCGTGTTGTCTTAGCTAGACGTGCGTTCGGCCCCCAACTCCCCGCTGCTGATCCGTGAGGGAGATACTCCTTTAGCTGAGTGCTGGCGTGTTTTTACTCCGCCGTGTCGTCTCGGGCTTCTTCTGTCTTCTTGCATCCGTCGTCTTATTTTTTTTTGTCCAGTCTCCTTCCGTCTTCCTGCGTCGTTTATTATTATTATTATTATTATTATTATTATTATTATTATTATTATTATTATTATTATTATTATTATCATCATCATCATCATCATTTTGCATCTTTCCGTTTTTATCTTCCGCCTTCTTGCGTCTTCTTTTACCTTCTTTCGCGTTCTTTTTCCGTCTTTTTTGAGTCTCCATTTTCTTCTTAACGCTTGTTAATCGTGTTGCTTTCTTTGTTTTCTTCGCAATTTTCTTGATTTTTTTTCTAGATTTTGGATTCATGCTTTTGTTTTTGTGTTGAATTCTTTCTCTTCTCTGTCGCCTTCGGCTTGCTCTTGATTCTTCTCCGGCTTTGTCTTTCTGGTTGTTTAGGTCTCATTTTTTCTCTTAATTTGCAATCTTTTTCGTATTTTAATGGTCACGTTTCTTCCTGCCTTCCTTACGTTGAATTCTTTCTCTTCCCTGTCGTCTATTTTAATGGTCACGTTTCTTCCTGCCTTCCTTACGTTGAATTCTTTCTCTTCCCTGTCGTCTATTTTAATGGTCACGTTTCTTCCTGCCTTCCTTTCCCGATGTTCTCTTTAAGTTTTGTTTTCTCAACTACTTTTTCGTTATTCTTCTTTTCCTTTTGTTTTTACAATTTTTTGCACTTTCTGTCTCACTTTTTGCTTGGTTTTTATTTCGTAAATTTCTTGGTTTGGGGGATACTTTGTTCGCCATTTTTTCATGGATTCGCTTCCTTTTCCGTGTCTTTGTCCCAATTCCCAACGTGTTTATTACTATTATTCCGTGCTATTACCATCTTCCTTCTCATTCTCGAAAATTTTCTTACATTCTCTAAGTCGAATCTATGTATGACTTCTTTGCGTACTAATTGACAATTATCAAATAATTATTTTACTGAAACTCATGTTCCTATAAAACTCCAATTTTTGATATGTGACTGATGTCGTTTGTGATTGTGAAAATCCGCCCGCCGTTTTAATTAAAATACTCTCTAACCACTGTATCATGTATCAATTAATTCGCATTGTGTGTGTGTGTGTGTGGTTCCGCAACCGACAATCTCGTCGATGTTGCCAAACGACCCACGCCACACCATCAGATTGAAACGTAAAATCGTCTCCAACACTGAGGCTTAAATCTTCTACCTTTCAGGTCCATCGCGTTAATCCTTTCTTTTCTCCTTCCTCCCCCCGAACAAAAGAAAATCGATTTTTCTTTCGCCCGGCCGTTCCATCTCATTTCGGTTGATGAAACTTCATTCGGAAGAACAATTGACCCACAGAAATCTTTCCGCGCCGAACTTTCAGCCAAGTCGCCATCGTCTTCCAAGCAAAGAGGGCCTTGGATCGATTCAGGTCGTTCGGGAAACTCTAGAAGGCCGTGGTTTGGCAGCGTGCCCGCGCCGGGCTGTCTGCTGGCTGGAATTTTATGTTGTCTTGTGGCTCGTCAAGTCAATCGCCTAAAATTCAACTGCGTTTTCGCTCTTATTTCTCTCTCGCTCTATTCTTTCCTCGTGTTATGTGACGTCGTTTCTTCCGAGGATATTCTAGTTTTAAGCGGGCGAGTTGATTTGCCTAATGCTGGGCTTTAAAAAGGAGAACTTCCCAGCTTAGTAGGACAACTGTTGTCGCTACGCTCCGTATCTCGGATCTACAGAAAATGGCGAATGTAAATTGCCGAATTGCTGCTGGCTGGGGATTATCGGCTGCTTTGATGCGATTTTAGGGGTTCGTAAAAGTGGATAGTCACGAAAGTTTTTTTTCTGGACTAAGTGTTCTTGCGTGATATTGGCTGGCAACTGCAGTTTTCGGCGTGATGCGGGTGAATTGGTTGCTTGCACGCTTCACGTTTGAGAAGTACCGGGCTTCGGTTCTGATAGTGAGATTTATGTCTGTGTGTATTTGCTACAATCTATGTTTTGTTTTCGATATTTTGTAGTGGTAGCGGTAGTTATGTGTTGTCTATGTAGGGGAAAGCAATATTCGAGATTTGCAATCAGTGATAAATCAATTTAGATAGGTACGTTATTTTTTTCTGTGTAGAAATTCTGACATTGATCGTACTGTATAATTTGTCGGAATTACTCGCTATTTATTTTACTTTACTGACACTTCTCTTAATCCAGCAATCATGGGTTGATTTAATGTTGGAATCGTGGCAATTTCATTCATCAATGGTCCATAGTCCTGGTTCCATAGGGTCGGAAAATGTCAAAATTAATTGCTTTAAGAAAACGAGAGAACCTGCAGAGGGAACCCGGAGATAGGACTATTTTAGAAACGTAGAACTACTACGGTCATAAAAGAGAGCAATAGATGACTTGTTTCTTGAATTAATGATTAGAACGAGCAAGTGAAGAATAAGACAGTGGCTTTTTTCTAGCGGCGCCGATAATTCGAAATATTTTGAATGTATTTGAAATAAGGTAGGATTATCGATTTTGTTTTAAAAATTCACTTAGCTGAGCTCCAATTATAGCGGATTTGGAATGAAAGAAAAATGTTAATGCCACATTAAGTTTAATACACATCATGTAAAACACGCAATCGTAAAAATGCCAGGAACTCCAGTTTCAACTACTACCCTGGATTAATATCCTATCAACAAAAAGTATATCAGGCATTGTTTACATAAGTCATTGGTGGCATAAAGTTTACCAGGAGCAGTGAAACACACAACGTATCTGCACCGGTAGACCCAGATAAAAGCGTATTTCCACCAATATCGACTTATCTGTTTCATCGATATGGGTTACTCACAGGTAATTTCAGGAAATTGTCGACATATGTATGTCGATCACGCGTAGCGTTACTTTATATTTATATTTGCAGGAACTCTTGAAATATGATTCAGTCGTTTTTCATCAGGAATATCTTAGTTTGCACAATCGTGAAAGAATGTCGAAATCTCGAACAATGAGGAAATTTAGAGAACCACCAACATTTTAGTGCACTTTCACTGGAAATAGTTATCAGTTACTTATGTGTTTAGAGGATTTATTTTTGAACGAATGACTTGTAAAGAACGAAAAAATTTGAAATAAACGGGGTACGAAAGAGAAATTGGAAATTGATAATGGGTGAAAGAAACGTACGTTGTTGATAAAAGTTGCAATTACTTTTGTCATATTTACACATTTTTATTTATTATTCTACATTTATTTACAATATTGAACACATTACATTGTCTTCATGGGCCAGCTGAATACCGTCACATCATTACCAAGGTTATACTCAAATTTTGTTGTTCAAGTGGCCAATTTGTGGTCAGGCCGAGTCGCCTCAGCCTCGCTATTAATAACTTCTTCTTCTTCTTAATTATTATCATTATCATCATTATTTATTATCACATGGTCTGTTGTTGACCACGCTATACGCTTCCGAGACCCAACCATATTCTACTCCGGAGTGAGATTGTGTGTCATTATGTGGATCAGCTTTTCAGCTGTACGCCGTGGTAAGACACGATTGATAATCCTTGAATGGATGCCATGAATTATGAGGTGATTAGATGATATTAGGTGATTGTAGGGTTTTTTAAATCATCCCAGCTTTCGCTTGTATGACCGAGGGAAAAGACGAAAACCCCGGTGAAGATGGCCGGCCCGGGGATCGAACCCGTGCTTCCTGACTGCGAAGTAAGGACGCTACACACTGAGCCACTTCACTCGGTTTATTGTTAATAATAATAATAATAATAATAATAATAATAATAATATCATTATCATCATTATTATTCATTTCTAAGCTAGTACCACCCGGGGAAATTGCATCCGATGGTCTCTCATCCGAGAGTTGGAAATATACCAATTTTCATGTATTTTCTTATGAGATATTGATTTGAATTGACACATCTAAATAGTTTTCGCTCGGAATATAAAAGCGAATTCAAATGATGTTTTCTTTCTGTGTTAAATTTAATTTCACTTGCTGCAACGTTCATAGTTTTGTAAAACAGTGTTATATATTATGATCATAAAACTATGTTCTTAAAGATGTTAAAACCTGTTAGACGTTTTTTTTATTTCTCGTCTTGCTTCTTACTTGCATAGTAAAGAGAGAGTATTGTAATGCTGTAACAGAAATCTGCGTTTTTTTCTTCAAAGAATCCTGTTTGAAAATATTTATGCGACAAGATCAGGAAAATATTCACGATTTACAATTTTGTTTCTCTTAAGACGAATGGATTTAAATTGTTCGGTGGAGACGTGTGCGTTTAGAAAGCAGATTACGACAGCGTTGCTGAATGTCTGTAAAGTTGCAACGGCACATCGTCTCAAACGGCAATGCCACATTTGAGGCCATTGGTGATGGACAGACTTGTAAACTGTTGTGAGTAGGAATGATCGGTGTGTATTTTGTGTTGTAAACTCTAGACGTTTACTTTCACACAAAATCACTCGGAGGCGATGGCGAAAGGAACTTGTTGGCAAGTAAATAGTTCACATGTGTTTACTCTGTGTGTTGGAGAACGGCTTCTGTGGCCGAATAATTATTTGTACTTTCTGTTTTCAGTATTCCGAAGCATTGGTTCAGAAAATACAATCTCGATCTGATCTGAAGTAAAACAGTTCTTTCGAAATGTGTACGTAAATATTTGATGTCTTATTTCATATCATGAAATGTTTCTTACTCATTTTTGATTCAGGTTTATACTGGTAATACGATCCTGGAACGCAATAGCAGATAATATTAATAAATTATTAGAAACTACCAATAGGAACAAAATACAGCACAAATGTATCAATGAACTAAATAATATGTTGTGCTAAATTTCTTTTGTATTTTTAAAACGGTCCTGTAAGGGAACTCGATAACTAAAAATAATAAAACATGGCTTTCACGACCGCTTTCGCAATTAGGTCATGTTCAGGACTGGACGGCCGCAGTCAGATATCAGACTGGACGGCTGCGCTAGATATCATGTAATTCCTCATCGAACTTTCTATGCGTGTTTAACATAACCCTTTTGAGCTTCTTGAATCTCCATTCGCCGTTTTTCAGGAACCAAAAGAAGGGTGTAATTTTCGAATTATCTAAGAGTCTTTGCGGGGTATATGATCTACTTAATTTCTTGTCGAAGTAAGTCTTCATCTAAAAAGTACATAAAGATAGGCATTTGTTTATTGTTTGAGTTATTTTGCGGTGGCACGGCCATTGACCATATATACTCGATTTTCGTGTATTCGACACAGGCTTCCTTTCCAGCCCTGGCGTGGGTCTAACGGTTCTTTTTCGAGTAGGCGCGGCTAGTGGGCATCCCTTAAACGCTTGGGTGTGACTCTAATCGGGTATGATTACACGCGTTGGACGTCCAGGAGATGGACAAGAGACACGGAAGATCAGGGTCGGTGGATAATCGGGAAGGGAAGAGAAAAGAGGAGGAGGTTAGTAGAGGGAAATTATTAATCGTATGGGTTACTTGCGGGAACATGGTCATTGACCGTAGATCACCCGTGTATTCGATCCAAGATTCGTTTGAAGCCCACCCCTAGTGCGGGTCTAGGGAACCTTCTTCCAGCAGGCGCGCTATATTATGCACCTGGGTGTGGTTCTCACTACCTGCGACAGCTATCGGTCTAGGTTATCGACACATACGAGCTATCTGGTTGGGTGAAGATGATTAGAAGGGGAATTTGCTGGAGAGATTTAATTTTCACGGACATCTACCAAGGTTCCTGTACACTTCACAAGAATGATACGACTACTGTGGATTTTCCGCCCTGTGATTATTTCGCGTTTCCAAGTGTGTCAACTGCTAAGGTCACTAGTGGCGTAAGTTTAGTCCATATTTTTTCTCGGGATATGGCGTTGATATTCTTCCTCTGGATGAGGAGATCTGGCGCCAAACCTACACGCAGGCTAGCGGGGTTTTCCCCAACCAGGTATCTTATCAGTAGGGCACCGTCCAAGCTGAGACAAGATCTAAACGCCGGACTGGTCTTCCGAAAGGTGTGACAGTGTAGTGCATGGGAGTGTAAGTATAAGTAAGGGTTCATGATAGGAGAAGGAAGAAAAAGGGAAGATCGCGCGAGATGCGTTGCCCGTTTGATTGAACACTGCTCCGGCGTTTGCCTGGTATTGATCGGAGAGACCACGGAAAACTATCGATCAGAGTAGCCGGCCGCTAGAATTCTCCTACAGACACCGGCTAAATTCGACCTACCTATGTAGTTAGTCTAAGATCCTGCCACCGTCGCGGCCCTTTAGGACTTGTCGGTCAGAGGCACTGCAGCGACATCAGTTGTGACACTGAGCCATCTCAGCCGGCCCGCTCTTCACGAATCCACGCACTTCAACTGGTTTATGCACGAGGTGATGGTGTAACGGTTTGCGTACCGGACTGTTGTAGCCAAGTTGGCGGCTTCAATCACCCGATCGAAGTCGTGGATTTTTAAGGGCGAAAAATCCTTTGTGCGCGTTCCTTCGGAGGGGAAGTAAAACCGACTGTCCCATGTTAGTAGATTTACCTGCATGTAAAAGATCCTCAAGCCTAAATGACGCAAAATTAAAATCGCCTGTTTCTCGCCCAAGAAATACCTCCTTTCTCTGCTAGTTGGTGAAAGGAGCGTAGCGAAATTTACGTGGTCACACGGAAGAGCAGGCCTCGTGGCCTGCTCGCTAAGTAAAATAAGGCATTAATTCAATTCAATTCACCTCAGCCAGGCCTAACGAGTCGCCCGTCTAGTTGAGCCGTGAAGGTAATTTCTCGTTCTGATCTACTTCATCCCTCTGCGACTTAGTTTTTTTGCGTCCTTTTTCGTTTTTCATCCACTCATCGCGGGCGTCGCCTGTAGTCTGCGAAGAGATCTGCGGCGGACAGCGTGTTGATGGGCCAACGAACGGAAGGAAAATTTCTGCACCTGCGGGGGAGGTCCCGCTAGAAGAAACTCCCAATGCCGAAAATTGCCCGGATTAAAGTCGGAAGTAAACTTCTTCGGAGTTGGTAAGAGCTTGGAATTGCAGGAGGCTCTGGGGGGAGGGGGAGGGGGTGTGCGGCAAAGGCTTATCGGCGTTCCGCCGTTGCCTCCAAAGAGAAACTAAAGGAGTCCGGGGAGTGGGTGGAGGTGAATCGATGCAAGCTCTAGGCAAAGCAGCGAAAGCAGACCAACTCGACTGCTTGCGCAGGTAACTCCCTTCATTGTTTCGCGTCTGGTCCAGAGACGGGCGTGACGGGTTTGACGAGTTGAAACTGGTGGAGTGCTGCTTCTAGGTGTGGATGTTTCGAAGTGGCCGTCTTGAAATATGGCGTTGTGACTGTGAAATCTGAACGCATCCTCATTTTAAATATATTTTATTTTTAATGCTTGGTGTTATTTCTTACAATTGGTAAACATTTGCGCGCGGCGATGGTGTAACGGTTAGCGTAGCAGACTGTTGTACCGACGGTACCGCGTTTTCAAACCCGATCGAAGCCGTGGATTTTTAAGGGCTAAAAAAATCCTTCGTACGCCTTCCTTCGGATGGGAAGTAAAGCCGGCTGTCCCATGTTAGTAGATTTACTTGCATGTAAAGCCTAAATGACGCCTCTGAGCTAAATTCAAATCGCCTGTTTCTCGCCCAAGAAATACCACCTTTCTCTGCTAATTGGTGAAAGGAGCGTAGCGAAATTTGTATGGTCAGACGGAAGAGCGGGCCTCATGGCCCAAGTCTCGCCACTTAATATAAGACAAAAATTCAATTCATTCTGGTGTTCGCTGGTGTTTATTAGCTGGGGAGTCAACAGAAAGAAAATTTGTGTTTTTGTGTTTTTATGGTATTTTAATGTCTGGTTTAATTTTCTTCTGTGTCATGTTAACATTCTGGTTTGAGTGGATCGAACTTCATAGAAGACGTGATTTCGAGTGCCCTCGAAGTATATCGGATCTTTATGCTGTTAAGAATGGCTGATGAGTTGAAAAGTATGACTAGAATTGACAACAAATCCGAAAGTGCATTGTGCAAAGTGCAGTGATTTGAAAAGTGTGTACTTTTGAAGACTTGCTCTAAAAGGAAAATAATGGGGAAGTGGTAGAAACATTAAACACTCACGAAAATAGAGAACCCACAAGTTCTGTTCAGAAAAAAGCTTTTTGCAGGGGAAAATATTACCTACACTCACACACATTTGATTTCAGTAAGCGGAGTAGTGTACGTTTTCTCTTTATCACAGATATTCGCAATATTTTTTGAGGTCAGAAAGTAAATCCTTTTTATCCCGTAACGCTTCAGTCCTTCGCTACTTTTAGTCTTCGGCCACATCTCGCCCTTTTGGCAAGCCGCATCTCTTGTGGGCCAGGGTGGCGTTGGCGTAACAACTGCACCCAAGATTGCCTCGAGTTCGGCCGCTGGGATGCAAATTTGAAGGTATACGTTTACTCTGTATATGATCATATACTTGGTGGTAAAAAGTAGTAACGAAAAAATGCGAAACACGGAAACAAAAGCAATAATTGATGATCGTAAGTTTCAGTTAATTCAATTATTTACATTTGATCACCCTGAATTCTGCACTTCATAATACTGTCCTACACTTAACTTTTTATATTTATCGGTATCTGCTTGTACCAACATCGCGTTTAGTAATCTAATCGTATCTCATCTTCAGTGGCACTACGTAACATGGATAATTCGGTATGAAGGGAGCACCGAACGTGGTTCTGGCTACACGACCTGTTAGACGATATGTTTTTCTAGAATTTAGCGACTGGATTTACCCACTTTTTCCTTACCAGGGCCCTGTAATAAGAGTGTTTCTGCCGATTATTCGCCCTTTTTCGCGCAGCATTACATAACTTAACTTTCTTCTCCGTAAGCGGCAGCGAGAAGGTAAAAACGCTGAAAAAACCGCGATTTGTCAGGGAAAGTTGTCCTAGGAAATGCGGATAGCGATGTTCTTAAGTAGATGGTTGGTTGCTCGTTAGTGTTCCGGTTGCGTCAGCTACTGAGGTAACTAGTCCCGTAAGTGTAGTGCATCTCTCTCTCTCTCTCTCTCTCTCTCTCTCTCTCTCTCTCTCTCTCTCTCGTGAGGTGGCGGTGATTTTCGCCTTTTAAATGACGATATTTGACGCCGACCTTCCGTCGCCTACCGGGGTTTCCTTCGACCAGGTATCTCCCACTAGCGGGACACCGCCCTAGCCGGGACAAACTCTAAGTTACTGACCGGACTCCCGGCATGTCTAGTAGTGTAGCGCATGTTAGTGTGAGTGTATGTAAGTAAGGGGCGAAAAAAGGACAAGGAAGAGGAAGGAAAGATCGCGCGCGATCCGTGGTCCGTTTGTTAGGGTTCTGCTCCGGCATTCGCCTGAGAGGAGAAACTAGGGAAAACCACCGATCAGAGCAGCCGGCCTCTAGAAGAAGAAGACTGACGAGCTAGTGTCTAAAATCCTACCATCGACGAGCCTAAGATCTGTTGGTCAGAAGCACTGCAATGCCTTCAGTTGATGCACTGAGCCACCTTCGCCCGGTTTGTTAAGTAGAGCTGTTGAATTTCGCGAAGCCGCGAGCGGGTGCACCCCCTTCCCCCCACGTCATCCTTTCGTAGCACCACCCGCCCGGATACGTCCTCCTGGACGGCGCTATTGGCGTTTTTCCTTCGCCGCCGCCGCTGGGAAAGCAGGGCCGCGATAAGGCCTGTCAGGTGCGAGGCGGGCGGAACGGAGCTTCCACTGTGGGCCGCAACCAAGGAAAATACACATCTCCGATGACTTTTGCTACAGCTGTAACAGATTGAACTAATTCCAAGGGATAATTATAATAATAATGATAATAATAATAATAATGATAATAATAATAATAATGATAATAATAATAATGATAATAATAATAATAATGATGATAATAATAATGATAATAATAATAATAATAATGATAATAATAATAATGATAATAATAATGATGATAATGATAATAATGATAATAATAATGATGATAATGATAATAATGATAATAATAATGATGATAATGATAATAATGATAATAATAATGATGCTAATGATAATAATGATAATGATAATAATGATGATGATGATGACCATCGGAAGGCTGAGATCGCTAAGGCAGTAATGCCGTAGCGGTCTCGGACCAGAAGATCGCTGGTTCGGGTCCCGCCTAGGGCATGATCGTATTGTGTTCGTCCTTTTACTTTCTATCATCATCATGTGTCATCCTCACAATTACCATACTGTCAAACACAATAGTGGTTGCCAAGGTCCTAGAAGTTGACGCGACCTAAAATAACCAATAATAATAATAATAATAATAATGATGATGATGATGATGATGATGATGATGATGACCATCGGAAGGCCGAGATCGCTAAGGCAGTAGTGCCGTAGCGGTCTCGGATCAGAATATCGCAGGTTCGGGTCCCGCCTCGGGCGTGGCTGTATTGTGTTCGTCCTTTTACCGTCTATCATTTTGTCGTGTCATCCTCACTGTTACTATACCTTTAAACACAATAGTGGTCGCCAATGACCTACATGTTGATGCGACCTTAATTAACCACTAATAATAATAATAATAATAATAATAATAATAATAATAATAATAATAATGTCGGCCCCGTGGCGCAGACGGCAGCCGTCGTCTGCGCCGAGGAGGGTGCAGGTTCGAGTACTGCGTAGACATGGCCGAATTTGTGATTGTCCCTTCACTCCTGATTGTCGTCATATCATCTCATAATTCTCACTTCAAGGCGTAACAACCAAGTCGTAATGAGGAATACAGCTGAAAAGCTGATACTGGAAAAAATTACGTTAATCCTGTGGCGTGGTCAGTAAAGACGTTGGCTGGGCTATCCGGGAAAGACGTATTCGCCAATAATAATAATGATGATAGTAGTAGCAATAATAATAATAATAATAATAATAATAATAATAGTAGTAATAATACTAGTAATAATAATAGAAATAAGATAAATATTTGAAAAAAATCAAGCTTTTATGTTGTAACTCGTCGAAAATATTTTTTCTTTCTTTATTTTTATCTTCCTTATTCCTTCCTAAATTTGTAGTTCTTTGGTTTCCCTTTTTGCGCTCTGCTGTGCCATTTCGCCCCACTCTGCCTGGCAGCTGTTGAGAACGCGCCAAGAGGGTGCGGAGACGTGGGGGTTACCATAGCGACCGCACGTTGCGGCGACCGAGGCGCGCTCTACTCGCTGCTCGGCTGTTTCCCCGAAGTGGCGATTGGGTTCCTGCGTGGTGGGCCTGCGCTCTCTGCGGTTCCTTCCCACGTCGTAAAGATTCCGCGTTGGCGGGTGGGAGAAAGGGAACTAATAAACAGAGAGACTGTTTGCATCGCCGACGGTTTGAGTAAGACGACCCGGTTTTAATCATGGGACGTCTCGTAACTAATCGCCGCCTCTGGGCGAACGTTTCAGTTTTCCTTGAGATTGGTCACAATGGCTTTCGAGAACATATTGCGGTTTTGAGTTAGGGATATATAAGGTAAAAGTTGAAAGTTTAATTTCTGTGTGATTGATAGATGCTGAGGAAATGGGCCATAAAAATGGCAAAATTCAGTGTCCTTGCCATAGGCGATTCCGAACTACCTTAAATAATATATTCAGTTAAGATTCTTTGGACATCGACAGTCAGTGGAATCATGGAATGGTATGTGGCTCATCAATCTGACGCGTTTTGAAATAAATTGTCGAGTTGTGTTCAGTCTCTAGCTGCTGTTTCACAGAGTGTTCATTCAAAGTGTCCTTCGTAGGGCCTGGGCTCCTCTGTTTTGACCCACGCAGGAAAGATTCCGCGCTGGCTGGTGGAAGAAAGGGAACTAATAAACAGGGAGAACGGACTGAGTTTGCATCGTCGTCGGTTTGAGTAGGCCGACCCGGTTCTAGTCATCTTGAATCTAATCACCGCCTCTACAGAATAACTGGACGAACATTGCCGTTTTGAGAACTTTTATAATGTTCCTATTGTCTGTTGCTGGTTAAGCAATGACTTTGAAGAACGTATTGCGATTTTCAGTTAGGGCGGTGGACATTTTCTCTGGCTCATCAATGTTGCGAATTTGCAACTTTGTCGACTTGCCTTCAGTCTCTGACCGCTGTTCGGTTGTTTCCCGAACTGGCGATTGGGGTCTTGTGGTTCTCTCCCACGCCGTAAAGATTCCGTCTGGCGGGTGGAAGAAAGGAAATTAATAAACAAAGAGAACGGAGAGCTTTTGCGTCACCGACAGGTAGCTTAAGCTTACCCGGTTCTAGCCACGTGACGTGTCCAAACTAGTTACGGCCTCTGTAAAATGCATGGACAGAACTTTACCGATAAACTGGTTTGAAGACTTTTCCAGAGTCTAGTGCTGGCAATGCAGTTGCTGTGGAGAAGATATTGCAATCTTCAGTGAAAGGCGACGTATGTTTCGTTAAAAGTGTTGAGTTACAATTCTTTACACTTTTATAGCCAGTAAAGTGGTGGAATGTTATTTAGCAAAGATTGAGGTGAAGGAAAAAAGGAAGAAATATAGTTCGAAAAAATAAGTTGACGTCCAGTCGAACACACACGTGCTAGCGGACGGTTGAAAAAATTCTACCCTTGGACACACATTTTAAGAGCTTTCAGTCAACCACATCCTTTATCGGCAACCCAACGTATTCACCTTAGTTGCAAAGATTCACCCCCCTTTCACTTCGGGAATCAATTTGCAAGGACCGCCCCCAGTCGAGGCGGCTCTTTCTTCACCAATCAATTCACTCGAGAGCTAATAAAACAAAACAATCGCGAGGGCTGGAGATAAGCTTTGAGCATGATTTATCGCGACCCGATTCATTCCGCCCACTCCGAGCGCCCAGTCGATAGATATCCTGATTCCGAGGCGCTCACTTTCCGACCGGGCAGATTCCTCATTTAAAATATATTTCCTCCCGATGGCAGAGCCACTGCCAACTGCCCGGCGGCGATGGTGTAACGGTTAGCGTATCGGACTGTTGATGTAACGGTTAGCGTATCGGACTGTTGATGTAACGGTTAGCGTATCGGACTGTTGATCTAACGGTTAGCGGATCGGACTGTTGTACCCAAGTTGGCGGGTTCAAACCCGATCGAAGCCGTGGATTTTTCAGGGCGAAAAAATCCTTCGTACGCCTTCCTTCGGAGGGGAAGTAAAGCCGGCTGTCCCATGTTAGTAGATTTACTTGCATGTAAAAGATCCTCAAGCCTAAATGACGCCTCTGAGCTAAATTCAAAATCGCCTGTTTTTCGCCCAACAAATACCTCCTTTCACTGCTAGTTGGTGAAAGGAGCGTAGCAAAATTTACGTGGTCAGACGGAGGAGCAGGCCTAATGGCCTGAGTCTCGCCACGTAAAATAAGGCATTAATTCAATTCAATTCAATTCAATTCAATATTTTAAAATTGTTTTTGTGAGTGGCCTTTTCCGCGAAATTCAGTTCGTGTTTCTCAAACTAAAGTACGATACCTTGTAAACTTCATTTTGTGTTTTATGATTCCAATTTTTTTTTTTCGGCAATTTGGTTTCATAAAGTTTTCTAAAAGAACCTCCTACTTTAAATGTCAGAATTTTGACTAGCTAATGGAAACACTTTTAATGAAATATGCTTTGATCAGTTAATTTGTTTAAAGCTATTCCACTTTTATCAATGTATTATAGTTGTGAATCTTAAAATGTTTTTCTACCAAATGTGTTTTTCGTATCTATTCGGAAATGCAGTGTGTTTTATTGTCCCATATTTTCGGTCAATTATTTGTCGTACAGCAGTATTTCTGCGTGTCACAGAAAACGCAAATATCCGACTAGTCTTGTGTCTTATTTTATTGTTTTTGAACTGTTCGTAAGTTCATGTTCAAGTGTAGGCCTAAGATTTTTCGTAAAAAGTGAGGCGTTCTCGTTAAATCATTAATATCAAGTTAAAATATTATATTGGAATCTTAAATAAAATGTGCTAGCTGTCCATACGCATTGTAAAATATTGAAGGGCTTAGGGCGGTAACAAGATAAGCCACTCAGTCTTCGGAAGTCTCCCGTTATGTTAATATATCGATTTTTGCCGGAGTGTGTCTCGTCTTGTCACTTCTCTTAAGTCCTACATATGCATGAAGATAAGCCACACTTTGAGCAAAATCGAGATACTAACATTTGCTAATACCAAAAGACTTTCTGCTAACGTGGCTTATGTTGCGACCGTTCTAAGCCGTTCAGTTGTGTTTAAAATTTTCCAGAATACAAATGTTTCATTTAACATCAGCCTTAATTTTTTTCACATTAATAACCTCAAATAAAGGGGTTTATTTAACTAACGATGCATTATTTTTTATCAGATAAAAGGCGCTCAGAAACTCCTAATCTTCCTACAAACGATATTTTGGAAGTATATCGTGTTGTATTAATTATTTCTTCACAAACTGGCTGTTTAAAAAAAAAACGTGTTCTCCGGTGTGACTTTTTCTTGCAAATTCCATTCCGAGTTATCGCCAGACGAAAATAACTGGACGTATACTAATGGAATGAATTTCCATTAGCATTTATTTAACTTTTCTCGTTTTGTAACATGCGAAGTGCGAGATAGATGTGATTCTGTAGCGAATTTTCTTTTCCAGATTTATGCAAACTGTACATGCGAACTAATAATTTTGTGCAATTGCGGTCCGGTCTTTTGTGTGATTTGTAGACTGCCTCGTGCGTTGTAATGCCAAATTTGGCTTGGCGGAGACGCGCTAGAAAACTGCTGTGTATCTCGTTAACGTGCTGTGAACGAGGCTGAAAACAGCAGTAGGCGAAGCATCATTTTACTCGCGAATCGCTCTAATATGGTTTAATTACATGCAATTGATTGAAATTCCCCGCATAGCGTAGCGTTTCACTCGTGTGTGTGTGTGTGGAGTGCATGCGTTTCGTCTTTCTGGGAGATTTAATGCGTTGGTGATTTTTACAGTGATGTATCCCGAGTGTTAGTGCTAATGGGATGCTTTTTTGGTTACAATTTTTGAACTGGTAAGTCGTAGGGATTAATTTTTTTTAAATATATAAATATTGCATCTTTTATTTCTAGGCGAAAATCAAAATACTAATTCTGAATGATAAATAGTGTTCTGTGTCTGCACTCTTTGGTCTGTAGAGGTGTGATTGATTTTCACGATAATAAATGTGAATTGCGTGAAAATTAATACTGAACTAAATGGTTTTCTTCAGTCGCAACACATTTTGGAATTTCAATATGTTTTATAACTGTTTAATTTTTTAATAGCATTTGGTTTTATTAATTTATCTATTTATTGTCACTTCTTCACATCAACATGTGAAGTCACACTTCACATGGCATATGTGTGTGTGTGTTGTGTAGGTAAGGAATACGAGTACCAGGTGTAGTGTGTGTTACATTGGTTCGCTGATTCGAGGATATTTTCAAATTGGAAATGCGCAATGAAATTATTTTCTCCACATGAATGTGTGTTTGAGAATCGGAGATCTGCTATCCTTTGATATTATTTGCACATTTCGTCTCTTGTAATTATTCCCTTTACCAGCTTCGCTAAAAAAAATATTGCAGTAAACGAGAGCAATAACATTTGGCGGCTTTTGGATTTATAAGTATGCAATTCAGTCGTTATAGTATCTCATTTTGAAGAATGTACAAGCTTTCCTGGTGGGTCACTACAAACCAGATAAAGATATCTTCTGTTGGACCCTAAATTAATGTTATATGGAAAAACAGTAAACATTTGTTTAAATGTTAAATATCTAGAACTTATGATACACTGAGTTATACATTTAGGAACTAAGATACATTATATTATTTCATTAGACCTGAAGATAGGGGATCAAAAGCCCTCGAAACATCGTAAAACATAGACATAAGATTAAATTTGAATTTTTATAAAAGAAAATAGTTGAAAAAATTGTCTGCTTCTATAAGAAGACAGTGTAAAATTGTATAAATACTCGTGTACTACACCCGTGTGCGCGCGTGCACACACACACAGACCCACACTCACACATGCGTGAATTCATGCACTATTTAAACGCGTATGTACTGAGTGGTTGTGCATTTAGGCTGATGTGAAGATTCAGCGAATATTCTCGCAACGTCGCTTGCAAATAAGTAGACTATACTTTACATCATCAGTCTAATACTGAATGTAACGTTGTATGAACGAGACAGTAAATTAAAATCCAATAGAAACTAGAATATTTACGAACCCAACACTACATTTACTGAATCAGCTCTTGCAATAATATTTGGGTTTGGTGTATTAACTTATGTATTTGCGATATCGTAACTGTGTTTTCAAAAACAGGAATATGTTATGTTGAAGATCCAACTGTGACGGATTTTGTACGATCAAAGAGCTCAGTCGACGTCAGTTTCAATGGGAACTGAAGAATATTGATCTGTGGAGCATTGTGGGTGCTCTTATAGCTTTTTTTCCCGTGCTTCCCTCGATCAGCACCAGATGGACGCCTGAGTAGTACCGTAAACAACGGGCCACGGTGAACACACGATGCTGCCCCACCCGGTAGATGCTACAAGCTAACAGAAAACATTAAAAAAAACACGCAAAAGCTTCAATACTTTATCTTGCATATTATAAACGAGGGAATTAAAATCCAGCAGAAACCGGAATATTTATATGCCCAACTTTCCATTTAATGAATCACCTCGTGCGTAAATTTTGTTGCTTTTTTTTACTACCGCGGAGCCCGACGAAGCGGGCGTAATGCAGTGCGACGGCGATGCATAACTAGAACGAACGCGTTTTTTTAACTCGCTCTTTCTCTTTTATTACAGGTGAGTCTAGTCGAAAGCACCTCTAATGACCCGAGCGACCACTCGGCGACGTCGGTTCTTCGCCTGCGGTACCGCCCCGCGGGCGGGCGGGCGGGGGCGAGTGGGCGGTGGAGAGCGAAGGTGAGTGAAAAATTTTTTTTTGCGAACTGTGTGAGCCCCCAAGGGGCTATCCATAAATTAACGTCTCGTCCCTCTCCCTCTCCCTGTCTGCCTTCCCCGTTTTTTTTTATTCCTCCTTTTGAATTTTTAACTTGGATCTGCGTGACGCCCGAGGGGTGTGGATTTGCGCTAAAAATTACCTCTCCCTCCTCCCCTCGGCGTTTACCGTCTCGTTTCGACCCGTCGTGTTGTGCGGAGGTGTGTGTGGGAAATGTGGGCAAAAACCAAAAAATTGATACCGCTAGTTAAGTAGCCAAGTTCGAGTCAGCTGTCAAGTTTGGAGGAGAGGTCTACCGGCTGGCTTCCACATTTGTCTGGAGGAGCACGTACCAGTGGGGCGGGGCCCCGCTGGTGGAAATACCTGGTTGAGGGAAACCCGGAAGGCCGTCGCCGGATCTCGCCATCAAGCGGGGGAGATCACCGCGGACTCTCGGGATGATAATAATAATATGCACTATACTTACTGGTGTAATGACCTTAGCAGTTGACGCGCCCGGAATATCTAATCTGGCAGTCTTTCTTGAGTAATCTTTTCTTTTTTTTTTTCATGCATCAAATGTACCAACAGTTGTAATAATATTAATGATTGTAAAAATACAATATGCGCTTTGGTCTAGGCTGGGACATTTACTTGTATATATTTTAACTGATTGTTTTCAATTTCTTTCATACCTCCCCTTCAATGTTACTTTGTCATGAAGACGATATTCTCTCGTTAAGTTAATATTCTTTATCTTATTATAACCTCTGACACTTTCCTCTGCAAACATTAGCATTCAACCTACATTTCTTTCTGTTCAAAGAAAGGTATTTAAAAATTCGGCATGTTTTTAGCCGGTCCTCTTTGTTCCATGTACCGGAAGTAATGTCAACCGAATCTTTTGAACCGTTTCAAAGGCAGCTTCGCGAGTGTCAAGGTTTCTTTCTGGGAGCTATTTTCTTTGGTGCTACCGCAGACTGTGGAATCCCCTCATCTTTTCTTTAACTTGCGCGCTTTTCAACTGCCCTGTAATTGTCTCTTGTACACCTACTGTCTTTACAGTTCTTGCATTTTAGAGGAAGTGTCAAGAAATTGGAAGAGAGTGCTAGGAAAGGCTGCTTTTGTGTTCTTCGGCATTTGCGTTTGTTTTTGAAGCTCTAACTCGGAGAACTTAACCACACTTATTTTGTATAATTAACAATAAATGAAACTGTTTTTTAACAGGCTTCTTCCTGGACTTCTTACTGGATTTGGAAGATTTTTAGACAGGTAGATCATGGAACATCTTAGGATATTTTCGTATCGCTCTGCCCGTCTTTGGTGGATCAGGTGATGTTACTGCAGTGTCTGACCCGGAGGTCCTAGGGTTGGGTCCCGACGGTGTTTAGATTTTCTACTCTAGGTAGATGGCTAGGTCGAAGTTAGCCGCTGACTGGAAGATAATTCTAGCGGCCGGCTGCTCTGATCGACAATTTTCGAACTCGCTAACATTATTTTAATCGTGAGATACCCGCTAACATTACTTACTTTAATCGTGAGTGACATCTTCCTGAAACCTCGCTCTCAACCGAATCCCATTTCATTTCCGGGTACAGAGAGTGAGAGGGATGGAGAGTGAGAGGGATGGAGAGTGAGAGGGATGGAGAGTGAGAGGGATGGAGAGTGAGAGGGATGGAGAGTGAGAGGGATGGAGAGTGAGAGGGATGGAGAGGGAGAGACGGAGAGAGTTAGACAGAGTCGGATTGAGAGAGAAAGTGAAAGAGAGCGAGAGGGGAGAGAGAGGTAGTGAGAGATAAGAAAGAAAGAAAAGAAAGAAAAGGAAAGAAAGAGAAAGAAAGAAAGAAAGAAAAAAGAAAGAAGAAAAGAAAGAAAAAGAAAGAAAGAAGAAGGAAAGAAAGAAAAAGAAAGAAAGAATATATGCGACCGCTTGAGGGTTTAGTCTTGAAACCAAACGAGACACGTACTGGGCTTCACGTGTGACACCTTTCAATAGTACATTTTATCAGAATCTGTTAACTGTCAGATGCGTTCCTCGCAAACGTCTAATTTAACAGGCACGAAGAGTCGGGAGTCCGATATCGGAAAAGTTCGATTGCTCGAGGCGAAAATCGAAAGTGGAGGCCACAGCGTGTCCAATTCTTTGCCTCACACGTAGAGGTGCCAACCTAAAAAGAAAAGGGTATCTTCCTTATTCCATGCTGGCATTTGAGGACGTTGGCCTCATGAATGATTGTTTCGTCATTGTATATGTTTTGTTTTGTTCCACTAGTTTTTGGTTTGTATTTTATTTATTTTAGGTTTTTTTGAAGTTTTATCGAAGTTAGTCATTTTAATTTTGGTGTGCCTTTATTTCGCGTAATGTCTGATTTCTTGATGTACATTTCATCCGTAGGGTGCTATCATATGTTTTCGAACTTGTTCCAACTACTTCACCCAATTAGTTGTTTCATCTTTGTATCTGCGATTCTTGGCCTTTGGTGTTGTTATTATAGCTCATCACTTGCGTTTCTGGGTCTTGTACTGTTTGAATTTTTTTTTTTTCAAATATTTTTAACTTCCTTATTTTCGTAGACTAACTACAGAAGTATCGTTCAAAGCAATTTTGTAAAACCATATCATTCATGTATGAATGATGCATATGCGTTATATGTTTACATTAGACACAAAAAATGTCACGAAGAATTTCCTTATTGTCGGCGTTGTTAAAATTTTAGAACTGAATGTCTCTTAATTATTGGGAATATGAATAGGTAAATATGTTAATCTACTATTTTTAAGGCTAAATTTACTCTCTCAAGAGCTCAACGTCTAGTGCCGGAGTGCAAAATTCGATAAGCGAGAGGCATAAAATCAAAATTCGAGTTATCGATATACTTTTTTTAGCGTTTGGTTCTTACTTTGTATCGTTGTACTTTGTAATACATTTTGGAACTCGAATGTGATTTAATACTCGTAGCACTTGTTTGGTCAAGCTGATGTTGATACCAATGAGAAAATAGTATATTTACGTGAAGGATTCTTTCTGAGATTTGATACGTTTTATATAGCTTTCTTGGATGGCATATCAATAAAAAAATCACAGAAAAACTTCTACTCTTTTAACGCCTAATTGCTACGTGAAGCTTCACTCTATCACTAGAGGCAACATTTTGGTACATATTTCGACGTTCTTCTCGTCACCTGGATTTCCAATTCTGTCGTAATTAAGAGTGCCATCACTCGGTGCTCTTGAATTGTTTGTACGACTCATTCTGTAGCGGTATGTCTCTTGGAACAGTCCGTGAATGAATAATTCCGGAATAATGTCGACTTAACGAGCGCATCTTGCATATTCATGCGGATGGTATTTCTAGTTTGAATTCGGCGAGAGCTCTCTAGTAGTTAGGATTGCTAATGGAGAAGCTTGGATTGCTTGGAGGTGAATTGATATCATTTCAATTGCTATATCGGTAGCGCCTCATTTGTGCCCGTACGGTAGTGAGGGAATTCGACTTATAGAATTCATTTTCCCTACTGAAATTCTACTTTTTTCGTTTTCAAGATATATATTTTTTTATTTTCACAGGTGGTTTTATTTCTAATATTTTTCTTCTTGTTCTTCTTCTTCTTTTTCTTCTCTTCTTCTTCTCCCTCAAGCATTAGACCGGTTGGTCCGTTGCGCCTCCTTGATCTAACCATCTTCTCCTGGGTCTACCGACGCTTCTTCTTCCTTTAGGGATGTACTGAAGCACTTGCTTTGGAATACGGTCGTCTTCCATTCTTTCGAGGTGTTTTTTCCGTTGTTCTCTGTATTCCTTAATTTTTTCGTTTAAGTTGTAAATTCCTATATTTTTCCGGATGGTCTCGTTTTTAATCTGTCCATTCTCGTTACTAATATTTTTCTATGTCTAAATATTATCACCTGGGCTTGCCTAACATTTCTAGATCCAAATACGCTAACAGACATGATGCGAATGCTGCACCTGTATGCTCTTACAACTATGTGAAGGGGGAACGTGTTCGGTTAAAACATAGACTATGGTGGGAGATATTTGAAAACTAGTATTAAATACTCTGTTAATAAATTTCAGATTTTATTTGTATTTGTTAATTTAAAGACTCGGCATCTACACTACAACCACGGTGCAAACGAACAGTGTGACCCGCATGACGAAGTGGTTTGACATAGGCGTGAATCACGGGATTTCAAATTTTGATAGCGATTTCATTTGTGTCTGAAGGTCTTTCGTGCATGTAAGGAAGTCAACACATTCATTAAATTTTCATGACAACTGTTCCGAAACAATGCTTCGTGTATAATTTGTTTCCGTTGTTTATAGACCAAGATGCTTATTTGTTTTTTATTGCGCTCATTATTCAATATTCCGGATTAAATGATTTCACAGTTCATGTCTTATCACTAATTAGGAATCTTCTCCCTCTTAACACGGTGTAGATCTGAATCTTTCACTGAGTAAATATTGTTTCGTCAAGAGTCAGCAACATAGTGTGAAAGAGAAGAAAAAAAAAAACAAAAAAAAACAAAAAAAAACAAAAACGAAGGTTTCATGTTGTTGTCACAATAGAGACAACCTATTTAAACACTGATTAAATAAAGGTATGATTTAAATTAAAGATTTTTAGTGTATCATTTACTCAGCTAGAAAGCAGAATAGAAATATTTCAAGATAGAGTTTTACGAAAGGTATTAAAACGTAACATTTTGAAATATGTCAACTTTTTTATGCTTAGCACTGTTTGTAAGTCATGGATAACATGCATATTACTACTGGTCAAAGCTAGCTTGACATTCCTTTATTGTCTTCTTTTGGCGTGTGACCTGGTTTTTCCGCGCCTTTGATTATTTCTTGATAACTTGTCTGAAGTAACCAAAGTTTTAGACTTGTAACTAGAGTTCTTTCGACTTTAACCATTTTCTAAAGTTTTTTAATAGAACTTATCATTAATCCAACCTGCCGGTATTAGAATATTGAGAAGAAAAGAATTTTATTTGAAAATAATGTGTTGAAAATAATATTTTCAATATTCACGAAAGTGGAATTTCTACTTTTTCTTTTAAGGAAAATATAAGTCAACACGTATCATCAAATGAAAACATTTGCGAATTGTAATTTGTGAAAATCGAAAACTTACGAAAGGACTTGAATACGTTTTCTCTTACATTCCGTTTGTATGTAAATCTCGAACTTATATAAAATCCGGAAGAAATAACTCCGAGCTCTCAACATCCTCTTCAGCTCGTGTCATAAATTTGAAAATTTGGACGTAAAGTTTTTATCGAACACCAGTTTACGCCAGCTTTTGATTTTTGCTTCTGGAAGACATTTCTAGTATTGTGGGCGCGTTAAGCAAGTGTATCAAATGCGACGTTTTGCGGAGCTAATGCTCGGTAATTAAATTCTGTATTCGTGAATTCACGAAAGAAATGTGTTGGAGTATAAAAATTAAATCGATGTTTATTGATTTATGACGCTATTACAGGTTTTATGGAAAATATGACACTTTTTTACACTCCTAAAAACTTCGGACTAAATGTTCGATTTAAACGTACTAGTGAATTCGCCTCGTAGTGAGTACATATCTACTAAACATTCGTTGAAATTGAAAATCAGTGAGAAGATTTGACTTCTCCGATTTTCCACTTGACTTCACCGGTTTCTTCTAGACACAGTTTTAAATGTAAACCACTATCCCGCGAGAAATTATTCCAAAGTCTTTTCCTCTACCGCAAGTGTACCGCAGAAACTATTATTTCGAATTTCCGGCGACGAATTTACATCGAACGAGTCCCCAGCTATTAGCATTCTCTTCCAGAATAAATTGGGAATTTTGAGCAGCGTGGCGGGAAAGCTCAGCGCAGCGGGTCGCGGTTCGAGACCCGACGCACGTCCTTCATTAAAAGCCACTTCGTGCAAATAGAGCAGCCGACGAGAAATCAAGAGAGGGGAAGTTCTGGGAGATGAACCACTCTCAATTTCTGCCAGAACGAGAACGTTGGATGGAACAGAAACCCCAGTAGAAAGACTCCTCTTCAACACCATCTTAATCAATTTTTAACGTAAACCTCAAACGCGCGGAAGAAATGAAGGCGCGCATCATATTTCGATATTTTTTCCTCTATCTCTCTATCTCTCTCCCTCTCCTTTCTCTATCTCACCTTTCTCCCTCTCCTCTCTCTCCTCTTTCTCCCTCACTTCTCTTTCCCCCTCTCTCCATTCTCCTCTCTCTCTCCATTCTCCTCTCTCTCTCTCCATTCTCCTCTCTCTCTCTCCATTCTCCTCTCTCTCTCTCCATTCTCCTCTCTCTCTCTCCATTCTCCTCTCTCTCTCTCTCCATTCTCCTCTCTCTCTCTCCATTCTCCTCTCTCTCTCTCCATTCTCCTCTCTCTCTCCATTCTCCTCTCTCTCTCTCCATTCTCCTCTCTCTCTCTCCATTCTCCTCTCTCTCTCCATTCTCCTCTCTCTCTCTCCATTCTCCTCTCTCTCTCTCTCTCCATTCTCCTCTCTCTCCATTCTCCTCTCTCTCTCTCCATTCTCCTCTCTCTCTCCATTCTCCTCTCTCCCTCTCCCAGCGCGCTATTATTTCGAATTTTCGTCGTCCGAATTTAAATCGAACGCCAGACCGAACGAGTCGCGAGCCATTAGCATTCCCTTGCAGAATAAATTGGGGAATTTTGAGCAGCGAGTCGGAAAAGCCCGACGGGTCGCGACGCGAGTGCCAAATGCTGCCCCGGCGAGAGGCGAATCGCCTCGCCTCGTCTCGTCTCGCCGCGCTGCGCTCGTCCTCAGTGCTCTGTCGTCAACCGGGACACGCGCGAGGACTAAAGGCGCGTCCCGAATTAAAAGCCACTTCTTGCTAATGGGGGGGGGGGGGGGAGCGGGACGGAGGGCGTGGCTGGAAGATGAGCCGGCTGGGGGCGTTACCGTCGCTGCTGCTGGAGACGAGCTGTCGGGGGACCAGCGTGGAGGCAAGAACGACTTTCGAGCACAGTGGATGGATGCTGGATGTGATCGGACAAAAAGTCTTCGTACACCGAAAAAAAAAGAAACATTGGAGTATACAAGATCCATGATACTGAAACAAGTGTCCTTGTTACAGAATCATCGATCTGGTGGTATACTCCAACGGTTCTTTTTCTTCTTCTTCTTTTTTATCTGGTATATTTCAACTTTTTTTTTTTTTTGTTTTTTTTTGTTTTTGGTGACTCAATGTTATAGAGCAGGGCGCGCCCTTCCGGGTCAACACTTCGTTTAATGTAAAACGAGGGTAAGTTAAAAAATTTGTAGTTAATTCAAAAATTGAAAATCATTTTGCTGTATTTTACTGCGTTATGCATGGTATGGCCCATTATCAAGCATAGTTAGATGTTCTCTCCCTCCCACGTGAAAATATCGTGAAAAACGTTACAAATGAGAGCAGCTTGTGAAGAGCCGAGTTCAATAGTATGGGGATGTCGGGATTAGGTTGTCCGAGTAATGAAAATATGGCTTGCAAACATAGTTTTGGCTTAGAGACCTTGGAAATTGGACACCCCTGTTCTGGAAAGATTACTATAAGAAGGGTCCGCTTTGACAACTACTGCTTGGCCACTTTGGCAAAATAACAGCAGGTTATGTGAGAGCGTAGGCTTCCGCGGCCGGAGTCAGTATTTACTAGGCTGTCCGGGTGACGCCGCGTCCATGGCGGGGCCGACGTTTCGGTCGCCATTCTGCGACCTTCCTTGCAGGTTGGTCCTCGCAGGTTCCTTGCTTGGAAGATCGCAGAATGGCGACCGAAACGTCGGCAACTTCGCCATGGACGCGGCGTCACCCGGACAGCCAAGTAAAAAACAGCAGGTTATGCCCGTTTGTTAATGCGTTCGTTTGCAGATAGCTCATTTGTAAATGGCTTCATCAGTATCTCTTCCAGTGTCATCGCCCTGCATGACGTTCATTTGTTTATCGACCTGTCAAAGTGGTCCCTTCTTAGCGTTACTGGCCCTGTACCTTGCCAGGACGCACATATTGCTTTTACACGTCGTACACATTGGGGGCTGTGAGTCGACTGGGGGCGCTACCGTTGCTGCTGGAGACTGGAAACGAGCTGTTGGGCGAAGAGAAGGGAGACAGCAATAGACTTTGAAGAGCAGTGGGTGGGTTTGGGATGTGATTGGTAAAAATGAAGGTGGCCACTTTCTGGAAACCATGGAAAACCTGTGAAAATAAAGATATTTCATTGCTCTGGAAAAATCAGGAAATTTGTAGAAGAATCGTTAGACGTGTGGGAAAAATTTGAAATAGTTATATTTCTATATATTATTCCTTAAAACTATTAGCCCAGCAAAAATTGTGACTCAACTTTTTTTATATTTGAATTTGTACTTTATCACAGAGTAATCAGAGATTTAGCAAATTGGTATAGGGCCTCTTTAATGTAGTTTTTAAAGAGTCATGAAAAACGCTACAAATTTTATCAGTAGAAAAATATTTTAAACATGCTCTCGAAAACGTTAAAAATGTGAGGGAAATTTTTCTTCTTGGAAATGAGTTGCCACCCTGAAAATATATGTGTAACAATATTACCCCTGCACATGCATACCTATTGTTTTTAAACGTTTTATTCAATTTATTTCAATTATGCATTATTTATTGTTCATGGTAATGCTGAGGCCATCAAGCCTGCACTTCCACCTGACCAAGCAAATCCCGCTATATTCATTTCGCAAACTATCAGCGAAAGAAGGTATCACTCGGGTGACGAATTTGGCTTGAGGTTCTTTTATATGCAGTAAAATCTACATCATCTGACAATCAGCTTTGCTTACCCACGTAAGGAAGACGTACGCCATTAAAAAGTTCGAAACACTGGAGTCTGTCTTACCCTTGGAATTCATTTCAATTTTAAGAAATAGGGTAAGGTGTTTAATTTCTGACATTAAGCTGTCATTTATATTTTTATTTATATTTACAACTTTTATTTTTACTGCTATCACTGTAAATGTAATTCATGAAATTCTATTGCAGGATATTATGAGTAAATAACGTGGATGACAATGTTTTAGTAGAGAAACGAATGTTTAAGAAACATGTACCTAGTGGTTACGTAAATTGTGTTTAGCTATCACGATCTGCACAGCATTTTGCTCTTACGTTGATCTGATACATGGTTTAGAGTGCCTGGCATTTTTTCAATAAATGAATTAAGAATGCGAAACTTAAGCAAATGATCAAAAGTACAACTGTGTTAAATTGCTTGGTGCAGGAAGCGGCAAAGTGAAACATTTTTCGAGCAAACAACCGAAGTATATCTGTTCCTCGTTAGTCTTTTCTCTCTCGTCTTGTGTTCTACATCGACTCTTTCTCTTTTATTTCTTTCCTCCCACGATTCTTTCTCACTTCTTTTCTGCTTCCCTCTTCCACTTTCCCTTGCCTCCCCCCTTGTCTCTTTTCCCTGTCATTTGTTGTTTTTTATTGGTTGTCCCTCTTGTCTTTTTCTCTAGACAGTTTTTTTCCTTTGGTTCGTTTTTTCCCGTTTAGTATCCTTTTCCCCCTCCAGTTTTCTTTTTTCCGTATTGTCTCCTTTTCTTCCTTAGTTTCCTTTTCTTCTTTACGCCTATTGCCCACGCCGCGGCAGAAGTGCGCGCACGTCAATCATCAGGGCTCTTCGCCGACCCTCCGGCGACGACGGACAAAGGGACCGCAGCAGGTACCTGCTTCGGTCCCTTTGTCCGTCGTCGGCGAAGAGCCCTGATGATTGACGTGCGCGCGCTTCTGCCGCGGCGTGGGCAATAGGCCTTAGTCTCATTTCCCCTCTAGTCCCCTTTTTTCCTTTTGTCTGTTATTCTCCTTTATTCTCCTTTTCCCCTCTAGACTCCCTTTTTTCTTTAGTCTTCTGTTCTCCTTTATTCTCCTGTTCCCCTCTAGTCTCTCTTTTTTCTTTAGTCTTCTGTTCTCCTTTATTCTCCTGTTCCCCTCTAGTCTCTCTTTTTTCTTTAGTCTCTTGTTCCCGTTTGTTTTCCTTTTCCCGTCCAGTCTCCTTGTTTCCTCTTGTCTCCTTTTTCCCCCTTTATTCTCTTGTTTTCCTCTAGTCTATTTTTCTTTCTTCCCCCCCCCCTCACTTATATCTCCTCTTC
The DNA here is from genome assembly GCA_038098605.1 of Gryllus longicercus. NCBI lineage: Eukaryota > Metazoa > Arthropoda > Insecta > Orthoptera > Gryllidae > Gryllus > Gryllus longicercus. Next base: position 256,440 of record JAZDUA010000786.1, on the reverse strand, counting down.
TTCTTCCTCCCTGTCGTGATTCGATCGCAGTCTTCTCCTGGGTCGCAGGTGAGCGTGGCCCACTGCGCCGAGACAAAGTGTGCTCGCGTGGCGAGGCGCGGGGAGGCGTGGCGGGGCGTGGTGGGGCGTGGCGGGGCGTGGCGGGGGTGGGTGTCTGCCTGCGCGGGGCTCCGAATCGCGAGAAACGAAGTTCCATGTCGGCGCCTCGGGCGAACAGGGCAGGGCGGGCGCTTCGGGCGAGAGACGGGCGACTGAAGCGTCAATTGCCTGTGCCCCAATTGGATGTCGCGGCGCTCCCCGCCCCGCCCCGCCGCGCCCCGCTCGCCCTCGGCTGCAAAGACTGCCTCCGCCGCCGCCACCGTCGACGACGACGGCGGCGGCGTAGCCCGCTCTGCCACACGCGACGGGGCTCTGGGGCAAATGTGTCTGGATGGGCTCGTCTTTTCTCTTCTCTTGGCCTTCTTTGTCTTCGCTGGCTGCCTTCTCTCCCGCTGGCACTTCTTTCAGTTCTCTGTCCGGCGGAGTGGTACTCTTCCTTTCCAGTTCTGTTGTAACGCTTTTGGCAATTCTGCCTCCTGAGATGATGATGATGATGATGATGATGATGGACTCGTCTTTCTCTTCTCTTTGTTTTCTTTGTCTTCGCTGTCTCTTCTCTCCTGCTGGCACTTCTTTCAGTTCTCGGTCCGGCGGAGTGGTACTCTTCCTCTGCAGTACTTGTAACGCTTTTGGTAGTGAGGTGATGATGGTGGAGATGGAGGATGGTGATGATGATGATGATGATGATGATGATGACGGGCCCGTCTTTCAATTCGCTCTGTCGTGTTTGTCTTTGCTGTTAATCCTCTCCTATCGGCACTTCCTTCAGTTCTCATTCCGGCGATTTGTAAATCTTCCTCTCCTGTTTTGATGTAACCCTATATGAAATGGATGATGATGATGATGATGATGATGAGGTGGCGGCGAAATGTTACTCTTCCTCTCCTGTCTCCTGTTCTGCTTTACCCCTGTATGAAATTCAGCTTCCTAAGAGGACGGTGCTGATTGGAGAGGTAGTGATAATAAACACAATGCTGGTGGAGAAGGGTATCTCAAGCGACGAAAAACGGCGAGAAGAACAGAAGGACACTGCCATTCTTTTCTATGTTCACCATATTTTTAAATTAAATTGTTTTTCGTTGAATTCGTGTTCGTTTGCAAATTATGGTTATGATTACTACCACGGGCTGCCAAGTCACAGGCATTGCCAATTCACCACGCCCAAGGCAGACAGACTGTCGGTGGAGCGCTTTGGGGCAAAGTTAGTCTGTATCTGCTCTCTTTGCGTTGTTTTCTCATTGGTGCTACTCTTCTCCTCCTGGCGTTTCCTTCACTTCATACACTTCCATTGAGGCGTACCCTTCTCCCTCTTTTTTTTCTAGTTTGCCTTTTGTGGTTTAAACATTTCCCAACAGGATTTCATTTCCTTCTCTGGGGGAGCGGTACATTATTTGGAACTGATGTTACACTTCCTTTAATTCAGCATTAGTAGCAATAATAATAATAATAATAATAATAATAATAATAATAATAATAATAATAATAATAATAATAATAATAATAATAATAATAATGGCAATGACATGTTGACGGACAGGGACCAATACACGTTCACAAAAACACGCAGGTTACATACGTAGGATAATTTTCAAAAAAAGTAAATGAAGCTTTTCGTTTTTCTTGTTTCTTTTCAAAAGCTCATTGTACTTCTTATGTCATCCCTTTCTTGGTACCTTACGGCTTTGCGCAAACCATAGTGAGTTTTAGATCTGTGCACTAGCTGCAAAGAATTGTATTTCTTTTTTCTTCATATTTTATTGTTTTTAGCGTTTGCGCTTTCTTCGTCAGTTAAATGCATCGTCTTTAAACTCTCGTGTCCATGGATTTACGTTCGTGAATTCATTTTGTGCCTAAAATTCTCTCTATGCTCGGTTTTCTCCATAGCATTTTATTTTTCCTCAATCTTCTTCTCGCAATGACAACCCTGAAGTAGTGAGTTTCTGCTCCACCTTCCATCATTTCGTGTTTTCTAGGTTTACTGTGAATTTAATGCGTTTCCCTAGAGTCTTTCTTAAACCCGTATCTTTCCATTTTCTTTTATTCCCTCCTCTTCTCTGTTGTAATTCGAAGTACAATGTGTGTGTCTACTAATTCAATCTAGTTTTCCTCGTAGAGTGTCGTCTTTTTAGCCATCTAGATCGTTTGCTGGTTATCTTTATTCTTTCTTCTTTGTTGTCCTTTTGTAGGAGAAAATATCTTCCGTCATTTTCTTTGTCTGTTCGTTCTTGTCCATTAATTCTGATCCATTTGCTTTTTCATTGTCTTAGTGTCGGAACCTTTCTTCGTCTCTTAAAATTAGAGCTGATGGATGGTTGCGTAATGTTCATGAATTTTTCATTTTCGTTTATCTCTTCACAGCTACGATATTATGTTTGCTAGATGAATTTATCTACTTGTATTTTATTTTTGAAGTGCTCTTGCTTCCTTATCTACTGATCGTTTTCTTTGACTTTTTTTGTTTTAAATTTTTGCACTAAATTCATTGAAAACAAGTAAAGCATATCTAGTCCCCTGCCTTAAAATTGAGGTTACTGTAACTTTTAATAATACGTAACATTAAAAAAATTGTAGTAAATGACAACAGTTTTATTGAAAGCACAATATTTGAGTTTCTTAATAAAACGGTAGAATACACTTACGGAGTAGAGCTTCTGTCATTTGTACAATCTGCAAAAAATTGAATTTTAAGCAGATGGATTTAAAATCCCTCGTTGTCTTTCCGTGTACCTGGTTGGAGGCCATTGATCTTTTTTCCATTCCCAAAAATGACGTTTTAATTCCGGAGCTATTTAGAATTCCAGCAAGATTTACAAGTAAAATATTCTCGTCGAGTTCGCTTGAAGTTTACAACATCGTGTTTCGTAGTCACTTTCGACGTACACTCTCTCTCTCTCTCTCTCTCTCTCTCTGTCTCTCTGTCTCTCTCTCTCTGGGGACAGGATGGGAAAGTTTGTCCTTAGACACACGAGTTCCGACGTGGGGCTACGCTGAAACGAAGCTACGCTAATACTACCCTAATAATATGCAGCACCAGTTCGTAACAAGCATGTGCCTGGTGAGGCTGGGTGCGTATTTTCACAGCTCCGGCAACTTTCTTGGAGTGTGCTGCAAGGGGAACCAATAGCTGCATTGAAAGCGTTGCCGACATGTTTTTTCACTGCAATGGACCCGCATTGTTGTGGGTTAGTTAGGTTTGTGAAAGACGATTCGCGATGTTTTATTTGTTTAAATTCTTCCACCATTGGACGTGTGTGTGTGTGTAAAACAGCAAAGAATTCGTATTGAATGAATTCGTAGTGTTCGAAAGACCAAAGTATTTTTCGCATATTATTATTATTATTATTATTATTATTATTATTATTATTATTATTATTATTATTATTATTATTATTATTATTATTATTATTATTATTAATGGCCGTTAACATTCCTTATTGGCAGGGTAGCTTGCATCGAAAATAGTTTCTCGAGAAGCCACTTTCGCGTCTTATTACACGACTCAAAAGCATAGCATTTTGAAATGCTTGCACTGAAGACGTTATGCATTTTGTTATTTACCTATGTTGTTGTTCATTTCCATTGTTTTCTAAGTTCTTCTTTCTTTCCTTGTTGTAAATGCATAACATGTGTGTGCGCCTCCTAAAACTATCTTGAGTTTTTTTCTTAGAGAGTCTTTTTAAACATCTAGATCATGTACTGGTTATCACTTTTCTATCTTTTTCTGTTGATCATTCTTCTCGCCGTTTTCGTTATTTGCTCGTTCTTGTCCATTAATTATGAAACATCTGGTTTTCCTGTCTTGTGGGATTCCTTCGTCTATTTCTGAGCCCATTTCTTAACGATGAAACGAATCGGCGCTACTACGTAACAAAACGCCACACCAGTTCCTAACAATGCGCCTGGTAGATGGTGAGGCTGAGTGCGTATTTTTACAGCTCCGGCAACTTTTGGGACTCTCACGCCCGTGGAACAATCAGCTACACATTTGAAGCTTTGCCGAAATGTTTTCGCTGCAATATGCCCGAAGCTTGTTGTTTCAGTTTTGAATTTTTTTACCATCAGATTTGTGTTGTAAAAAGCAAAGAATTCTGTATCTTTCGCATTTTATTACATGCGTCAAAATCTTTATTTCGAATTGAATACACAGAAGCAGGAAGTGATTTTTTTGTTTTACCTGTCAATAATTAATCAATAATAATAATAGTAATAATAATAATAATAATAATAATAATAATAATAATAATAATAAACGAATACACGTGAGTTATATTTTGAGTGATAGCGGGCATGGTACGAGTTTTAATTACGTGAGAAACTACATATCAAAGTGTGTTAGCTCCAAGACAAAATAACATGTTTATTGAAGTGTTGATGACACATGATTTGATATTTTCTGTTGCAACTATTTTCTCCATTATGCAGTGTACGTAATCTTCTTGGATTATGCATAACTTTAATATACGTTCAGAATTTTAAGTAGATTGAAACTTCTCAAACTATAAATAGAAATTAAATGTGGAGTAAATATATTATTGTTTGCTCGATCTTTATGTTTCCAACATCAAATAATTTACATTAGTTATGTTTCCGATACGATATGTTTCTATAAAGCACTTATATAACTAATCGTGTCGTCCCTTTAAGCATTTTGTTGTTGTTTTTTTTACATCGGGTATAAGGTTTTCTTACTTATATATTTTTTTAATTTGCTCATCAATATCTTGAATGTCTTCATTGTAGAAATGAGAGCATTTGGGAAATTAATTCACCATCATGTCTTCATTATGAATACTGCTAACAATATTGTAACAATTACAATATTGTTAATGGAGATTATGGACCTATTTTCCTTGATCCATTGAAACAATATCCAGAAGCATTCTTGGGTTGGAATATAAAATGTACCTATTGATCCCTCCCCCTCTCAAAAAAGTTCCGCTAACCAATGAATGCCCAACATCTTCAGATGTTATATTTTCATCAGCCTCTGCAGTATTTTAAAAAGTTTCTGTTGAGTTCCCAGCAGAGATCTGAAGATAATTTCAGCTCATCACCTTTAGAGTTTTTATGAAAACCTATTTGCATACAAACGTGCCAGAAGTGTGGGCTCAGCCACAAAGTTTTAATGAAGTACACATATAGTAGATGTGGATATAGGAGTAATTTAATTAAGAATTAGCATTTATTTATAAATGTGGGTAAATATAATCTCAAAAATTGTTAATGTCTCAGCAATAATAAAGTTAGTATATTAAGTCAATAAATAAAGTCCAATACGCCCAATGGTAAATGATACGCTACAAAAAGCAATCAGCCTGATATCCCATCTTGCGACCACTCGACAAGCTGTCTTGTGAGCGGCTCTTGTAAATACATTCCTTACGAAAATAACCACAGAATTGCTACAGCATTTGAAGCAGTTTAATTACGAGTAGTATTATCTTGATAAATATAAAAATTAATTCAATGAATTGGCATTCTCATTATGAACAATTGGAAGTTGGCTTGATGTGAACTGTTAAATTTTTCATGTGGTGATGTGCTGATCAGAAACGATGAAAATCGTTGAAGGCGAGATCCGCTTCTAAACAGATTCTATCATAGGGACTGCTGAAGATACAAATGTTGATCCCACGATATCGACACAGGTTTCACTTCTGGTTGTGATTATATGAAAAAATAGTGAAACATGTGCTGTGTTTGCTTCAATAAAATTTTCCATGAAATTGATTCATTTTGTTGTCATTGTTGAAGAGCTAAGGAAACTACTTTCTGGTACAGCCTCGTATGTACAGGATCGGGTAACCTGTGTTTTTCTGTGTGTCCGTGATGCATCACTCATGATTACACCGGTCTCCAGCCACCGTTTGGGGTAAACCAGGTGTCATTCGAAATGTCTCCTTCTGCTTGTGGGGAACTGGTCATTTACATACATACATACATTTATTAGAACTGCAATTGGGTATAACCCGGTGGCAGTTAATGACAATAATTGCAAAAATTACAACACTTACATTAATAATAATAATAATAATAATAATATTACTAAGAATGATAATAATAATAATAATAATAATAATAATAATAATAATAATAATAATACCGTACAATACAGTACAAGACGAAAAGCAGCATTGAAAAGTGCATTGATCACGTTTACCGCACTTCACTTCACTTTCCTTCGTACTCTAACCTACTTTAAAAACCTGGAGCCATTAAATATGATACACCTCCCCCCCTCCAACTTATTCGTTACTGCGTCGTATATCCTTCGATACGCAGCTCAATATACACTCATACCATAATCATAATTTACCTGGATTGAGAAGATTGTGATTACGAACAGTTGAATGATGCTACATGATCTCTTATGGAGAGAATTATGAAGAGGAATGATGGGAGGGAAATACGAAAAGGCAGTCCAAGTCAAGGTAACAGTTGTTAATTAGTGAATAAGTAGATATGAACAATTGAAATTAGGCAAAAAAGAAAATCTTGTATGTATCACGAGCCTTAACTGAGTCTAATGATATCGGGCGACAGATCGAGGGCGTTTTCCTTGCCACTTGATCATTAAAGGCCTCATAACGTTCTTGGTGCATGAATATCTATTGAAACAGTTGAAATCGTCATAGACGCCACCCTACCCTAGTGTACACTACACATTAATATTAATAATGTATATTTCCCAGTTTCCCTGTATCCATTAATCTAATACCGACATGGCCAGTTTCAGCATTGTAGGGTTTGTGCCAACGACCGTTGTCCCACTTACGTGGTCGCCGCATGTGCCAATAAGATTTTTTTCTTCGATTTTCCCCCTCCAATTACCCTGGAGAGGCGGGAGTTTATTAGGAAATGGGGATACATAAATATTTCTGCAGCCGTTAGGCTTTTGCACCTAAGAAAGGGCATTAACTTAAACAAACTACCTTACAATCTATCTTGCAAACTAATTCATATGCCGCTTTGGGCCTATTCTAGTTTTATGGAAAATTATTAACATACTGATAAAGTTTTTTATATTGTTGTTTTCTTTTTCATTTTTAAAACTTTCACACTCGCATTCACTCTTAAACTATATTAGCTAATAATTAAGCCAATAAGAAATCGCACCACGCGCATTTAAACCGATTCGTTCTCTGGTGTCCTACTTTAGTCCATCCACCGCCACTGCCCCGCACCCGGAGCAAGATATTTATTCCTAGGACCCCCCCCCCCCGCCCACCTCCACCCTCGTGCGGGGGTGCATCCGTTACGTGGCCGCTTTAAAACCCGATAACAGCGGATCACGTGTCGCGGAAACGAACAACAGCACGCGGCCCCCGCCCCCGTACGCCCACGCGCTTGCCCATCGCACCCGCCCGCTCGCCCGCCCGCTACGGTTTACACGCCCCGGCGCCTCGCCGGCCCACGTATCAATATGCATAGGTTGTTAATGAAATGGGGTGGTGTGGGGTTAGAAACGGGTGGGGGTGGGGGGGGAAATCATTTGTCGCGCGTGGATACACGCACCGGTCCACATACTCACACATATACTCTCTCTCTCTCTCTCTCTCTCTTTCACACACACACACACACACACATTCATACCCATACACTCTCTCTGTATCTCTTTCTCTGTCTCTCTCTCACATACTCTCTCTCTGTCTCTCTCACACATACTCTATGCTCTCTCTTTCTCTCCCACACACACATACTCTCTGTATCTCTCTCTCTCTCACACACACACACCCTCTCTCTCACACACACCCTCTCTCTCACACACACCCATCCTCACACACTCACACACACACTCACACACACACACTCACACACACACACACTCACACACACACACACACCCTCACACACACACACACACCCTCACACACACACACACACACACACCCTCACACACACACACTTCTGGACTGTCGCCGGTGGCATTGGGTCCAAAAGTGTTGCACTCTCGCTGCTGTGCAGGAGGTTGACGGAGAAGCGGTGCCTGGTGCTAAACGAAGGAAAGATGTCCTAGAATATGGAACAATGAAAGCACGAATGCAGCGATTACAAGGTTCACGGGCAACTCACAGCTTGTTGGGAAAGCGGAGAAAATCTCACAAATGCGCCTCCCTCAAAAACAACAACAACAACAAAACAATTGGATGATGAAACTCGGATATATATTTATGAAGGTCAATAGCGAGTTTGAAGTATCTAAGTATCTGTAATAATTCCTGAGCCATAGAATCCGACTTGTAAGTTGGGCTAGTCTTGTTTGACTACCATCAATATATGCATAGGCTGTTAATAAAAAGGGAAAGGGTGGGGTGGGTGACAAACGAGTGGGGGTGGGGGGTGAGATAATTTCTCGTGAGGGGATACACGCACCGCTCCACACACACTCACACACACACACACACAGCCTATCCTGGACCATCGCCGATGGCTTTGAGTCGGAAAAAGTTGCGCATTTGTCGCCTGAGCAAGAGGGTTGAAGGTGGGTGATGTCAGTTGCAGAAGGAAGGAAAGCTGTTCAAGATGTAGAAGAATTAAAGCACGAAGGCAGCGATTGTAAGGTTCACGGGCACCTCAGAGCTTGGGAATGACGGTGAAAATCTCAGAAACACCAGAAAAAATAACCTAAGAAACCCGAACATCGATTACTTCGAAAGTCACATCGAGTCCCACATATTAAGTAGGGGCATTCTTTCGGGGAGCTCGTATCAAAATGCATAGGCTGTTAATAAAAAGCGGACGGGTGGGGTGGGAACGTGTTGAAGTGGGAACATTTGCCGGCGACATTGGGTCGAAAAGGGTACGAACTCGACACCTGGAACTCTTCAATGCTGTGCAGAAAGTTGTTCGTTTAATGTACCAGGTGCAGAAAGGAGATTTGCTGCAAATTCAGGGACACGATGGCGTTCAACTGGTTTTATACCACTTGCCATGGTACTTGTTGCCACAGACTGAATGCCCCTTACATTAATTCAAAACAAGGAGACGATCGTTGAAATTATTATGTACGTAAAGGTTAAAAAAAAACAACAATCAATTGAAATGTAATCCCATGCTTGATGCGAACTTCTAATACAATGTTCCATCAGTTTCTATCAGATCATGATTTCCGCTCGGTAAAAACTATTTCAGACTGGGAGAATGATATATTGACAGAAATAAGTCTACTCACTTTAATAATGCAGTGTTGCTATTTTGCTAAAAAAACGTATTGATGATTCATATTTATAATTCTGCGCACGTTTACTAATTTTAAAAACTTTGTTTGCTGATTGCTCAAGTGTACTTGCAGAAGATAATTAATTTCGTCGGCCCGCGCTTTTCGTATTTCAGCAGATGACGTCGTTTTGATTAAAAGTATAACTATGAAGTCGCATGAAAGAAATTCGCAGTTTTTTTTTCTTCTTCCTCAATCCACATTTTTGAAGTTAAATGAAACTTGGTATGAGCGCTGAATTCATAAGAATGTTTGAAGCAATTTTATTTTTCTCGCGTTCTTCCTTGCAGAAGTTTTGTCGAGCGGGCACTTTTTAGGCACATAATTTTTAAGTGACTGTAAGAATGAGGAATGTTAATGTAATCGTGTACACAAGATGTTGAATTTGACTGACAGTGCTACTTTTGAAACTTTAAAACCTACTCTTTAACTTGGCGTTGCAGTGCGACACTTCGAATGAAATTTATGATCCACTTTAATAAAGATTATTGCATATTCTAATGACATAGTTTTAGCGCAAAGTGTAATGTTCTTATAGAATGTAACTTCAACATGCGTGCAACATTTCCAAGCAGTATTGTGAAATGTATGGATCGCATCTTCCATAAACTTTTTAATTTAGAATCTTGATTATAAATATACTATTTACTCTGATAGAGTTTGAAAACTACCACATTATTACATATCGTATCGCAACATTTTATAACAATACTCCATTGTTTTTCAATTTGAGTAGGAATGTCGCCTTGGTTCATTCACGGAAGTGCTTCACATTTTTTGGGTATTCTATATCTCAATCTCAAAAAAGAAAAGAAAAAGATTGAAAGGTCAAACATTTGAGATTATCGAGATCCGTGTTTTTCTATCAAGAAAGGTGAAAGGGTAATTTTATTTTTTTCTAATTTCAATGGCTTTTGACGTAACATAAAATTCAATTTTGCTTTTATGAATATAATTTCTTGCATTCCGAGTGTTTTGGAATCAATACCACCAAAGATGATGTTACATCAGCTTTCTGAACTGCCTGGTTCTGCTTTATAATGAACATAGAATAGCCTCGAATATAGAAGAACAATGAGGAGCAGAAAATCGTTGTTTGTTGCTGGCATTAATGTATAATAGAAAATATTTGTCATCTTCTGTTTTCGAATTTCCGGATTCAGAATCTTCGTTATGGAAACCTTCAAGTTAAAAATGTAACGACAAATAATAACCAGCTTGGCTGAAGAATTAATTGGAAGAATGAACTAGATTAAGCATTTTCAGGAAAAGTGATGTATCAGATTGTGAACAAACGTAATTGAAAGTTGGTTAACTTTTTCATCCCGAATTTTCCGAAGACAACTATAAGAGCAGAAACTAGAAGACTTTAAATTCCTGTAGTATTTTTAGTACGATTTGTTTGTGAAAGAACATTTACATTCAGTCTTAACAACCACCTATAAAACGCTGCTTCATGGATATATCGTATCTAGCTTCATTATAAATTCTCCTTAAAAGCAGCCTAAACTTGAGAGAGTAGCCGGTAGCAGTCAACCCCCGTCATTGATATGTTCATGATTAATGCAAAAAATAGCATTTCTCATTGTCAATTTAGGTTTTTGAATCTTCTGATCGAGAAACTCCATTTTTGAAACCGTTATGTTGAGAGAATATCACAAATTAGCCAGCTTTAAGGACGAATAAGCAACGGGAAAAATGTATACTGATCATAATCCAAAGTTCTTGGTACACACTCTTCCTTTATTTCCCAGATTGGAGTCGCAGAAACTGGATGGCGTTATCAGTTTTTGCAGAAACTGTTTGGTTGTGAAGGAACATTTGCATGTAGTCTTTTCTGCACTCTTATCCTTTGTAGAGAGCACTAATACGCTTCTGCGTGGTTCTGCTTCATTATGAATCCTCCTTGCATACAGCTCCAACGTGGAGGAGCTGTGAGGGCATTCGGCTCACGACTTCATTATGGATACGGGTCGCCACAAACACTACCCTTGCGTCGCTCTCTGACGCGCCCAGTCCCTTCAAACTTATACCGGTTTCTCATGTGTGGGAGCCCTTTGGACGTTCGCATCCTCTGCAGATCGTTCTCATTCTCAAAGAGATGATGAGTGGACGGGTATGCAAAGATGGCTCGGAAAAATAGGCGTCTTTTCTTTTGTTCTGGAATACGCGTGTGTCTGTATTTAGAATCCAGACCAAAAACGGAACAAAGAACGATTTGTCAGTATTGTCGAACATCCAATGTGAAGCTTTTAAAACGCCGATGTCGGTAGCCGAACTGCTTAACTGTGCTCCGCGAAGTCACGTGGTTAAGCAGCTCGAGACTCAGAGTTTCCCTGGATGGGTAACGGTCGGGGAATCCCGTACACGAGCGACGTCGAGCCCCTGGTCATTATACATGACAGACAATGACTTTATGACAAAATAACGGCGTTCGAGATAAGTTATTCCGTGTTCAATGCTGAATAAATGCTTGGAACATCGTTTAAACATGGCACACAAAACTGTAAACTAAAATGTTCATTGATATAACAAAATATTGAATTTGCCAAACTGACTTTCAGTTTAATGCATTAACTTTTCAAGGGATTTATAACATTTGTATATATTAGATTTCACGGATGTTTTGTAAAAAAATAACTCGCGTAAATAAGAGAAAAGAAGTGTGCAGTACCCTATGTCTCTATGGATATGTCGCCTCCAACAGTACCTCTCCGTTGCCTCGCGTGACGCTTCCTCTGCCTTCAACCTTCCACCGGCTCCTCATGTGTGAGAGCCCTTTGGCCATTAGCATCCTCTGCAGAACGTGAGGATGAGTGGAAGAGTATGCAAAGAATGCTTACAATTTGCGTCTTTTATTTTGTTCTGGAATATGCGTATGACGATATTTAGTTTCCAGATTAACAATCGAACAAAGACCGGTTTGTCAGTGTTGTCGAACATGAAAATACAAAAAGTTTTAAAATACCGGGGACGATAGCCTTACTACTTACCCACGGTTCATCTACCATGGTTCGAGAAGTCACGGAGGTTCAGCAGCTCGTGACACCGCGGGTTCCTGGATGGGTAACGTTCGGGGAATCCCGGATAAGAACGGAACGGAGTCCCTGGTCAATGAAGATAAAAGACAATGACATTATGAGAAAATAACGACGTTCAAGGAGAGTTATTCAGTATTCAATGCCGAATAAATCTTGGGAACGTTGTTAAAACATGGCGCAATTCAATTTTAATATAAAATGTTCGTTGATGTAGAAAAAATTAATTTGGAAAAACAACTCCATTTCAGTCCAATTCATTAACTTTTCAGAACATTTATAATAATTTTATAAATTAGAATTCACGGCTATTTTTGAAACAAAAAATTACTCGCGTAAAACAGAGGAACGAAGTGTGCAGTACGTTATTGTGGATACAGGCTGCCACACAGAGAACCTTTGCGTTCCCTTCCTACCTGCGCCCATTTCTTTAAAATGTACACCGGCTCCCATTGTGACAATCTGCTGATTATTTACTGCGGAGGACGTCCTCAAAGAAGAGTGGAGATTCAAAAATGGTTTGGGATTTGAGTTTTCTTTCGTTCTTGAATACGCATGTTACGATATTTAGTTCCTAGACGAACGGAGTGAAGAAATTATTTTTCAGTATTATCAAACAAAATATCATCCTACAAAATGCTCATGGATTTCGAAAAACAGCTAAGAAGCTAGAATATATATATTTTAGTCACTGAAGCTAGATTTTAGAGCCGTTTATAAACAAAATTAAATGTTAAAATTCACGTTAATTTTTGTACATTTTACCCGCGTAAATGAGTGGAAAGACGCGTGTAGTAGCCTACTTCATTATAGATAGGAGACACCAAAGTACCTTTGCGCTCCCTCCCTGCCTGAGCCCTTTCCCTTCAAACGTACTCTGCTTCCCATTGGGAGCATAAGAGCCCTTTGCGTACTCTTGTCCTGGGGGCTTCCCCTCCGACAATATCTTCAAAGAGGATGGGAGGCAGAGTTGCTGGGTTTTGGATGGCTCTGAAGCATTCCTTGTTTGAGATTAAGGAAGGCGATTCTTCATTCGTAATTGTATTAGGAGTCGCGATCAGTAACGATGTGCTGGTACCGATAAATTAGGTATAGCAGTTCTTGTAGGTATTTATTTTATGTTGGTGCAAAGGTGTGCTTATTTTGCAACACATGTTTTCATTTTCACGGTATTAAAATTCAATCAGTATTATAATACACACTTTATATACTTTCACGGTATTAAAATTCAATCAGTATTATAACACACACTTTATATACTTACGAGGAGAACTCTACAGTTTTTTAACTTTTGGTGATTATACGGAGAAGCCGTATGCTGATAAGTAGGACGAATATGCTGGTGGTAGGCTCCTGAAATGCCCTTCTAAAATGGTTATATATCCCCGTATTTGGACTCATTTTAGTCTCCTCTTCGATCTCCTCCGCGTCCTTTTCTTCTCTTCCTCATTTCTCCTTTTCAGCCTCGATCTCCACTTTCCCCTTCTTTTCATTCATCTTTTATATCTCCTCCTCCTCCACGAGTTTCTCATTTTCACCTCTTCTTTCTGGTGCATTTTCTCCTCATTTTTCTCCTTCAGTTCTTCCTCGTAGTCTTTCACTTGCTCACTTTTCTCCTCCAGTTCTTCCTCTCACTCTTTCACTTCATCTGCTCCTTCCCATCTTCTACTACTTCCTTTTTTTCCATCCTCCTCTTTCTTCTTTTCTACCACTTTCTCCTCATCCTGGATTTCTTTCTCTTTCCTCTCCTTCAGTTTCACCCGCCCCTCCTGTATCACTTTGTCTTTCCCTTCACATTCTCTTTCTCATCCTCTCATCCACTCTCTCCATCTTCTCAAATTTCTTCTCCTACATTTACATTTTCTTTTCTCACCCATCTCCTACGCCTGCGGTTCTTCTTCCTCCATTTTCTTTTCTTTCCGCTCCTCCCTGTCCTGCTCCTTCTGTCTTTCCTCTTCCTTCAGCAACTTTTATGAAGACAGAGCCATCTCTGCTCCTGCAGCTGCTGCTACTACTATCTCCCTATTGCTGGCCTGACGGCGGCAGGATTTTCGGCACAGCTGTATAGCTAGGGCGAATTCACCCGCTGTCAGGGGGAAAAGTCTGCCGGCCGGCTGCTTTGAGAGATAGTTTTCCGTGGTTTATCCGATCATCAGGCGAATGCCGGATTAGTACTGTATCAAACGGGCCACAGACCTCGCGCGATCTTCCCTTCCTCTTCCTTTCCTCGCTCCTTTCTTACACACGTATATCTGCATGCAGTGTACTACTGCAGGTGTCGGGAGACTGGTCGTAAGCTTATAACTTGATCCTACTGGGGTGGTGCTTTGCTGGTGGGTGATACCTGGTAGGGGAAACTCCGCAAGCCAACGGGTAGGTCGGCGCCGGATGTCGCCAGAGAGCGGTGGAAGATCCCAGCCACCTCTCGCCATAAAAATACCCTTCACTTACGGTTCTAATGACCTTAGCAGTTGTCGCACTCTGAATCGCAAGTCAATAATTTCTTCATTCTCCTTCAGATTTTCTTCGTCCACTTTGCCGTCTTCCTGCTTCTCCCTATCTGCCCCTCCTACACAAATTCGTCTTCCTTCAGCGTCATTCCCCTCAGACGCGAAGCCACCTCTGGTGCTGGTGCTGGTGCTGCTGCTATCTTCGCCAGCTGCTGGCCCCGCGCCCTCGGCCGGGCCTTTCCCATGCAAATGCTCTGCCCCGCCCCGCCCCGCCCCGCGTAGGGAGGTCGAGCCCCAAAGGGAGCGCCGGCCACTCCGGCGCCTCCTTCATTACCTCCGCCCCCACCCCTCCCTCGCCCTCCTCCTCCTCCTCCTTCCTCCAGCGGAGGTAAAGGCAGCCCCTAGGTGCCCCAGGTGGGCGCTCCCCGAAGAATTGAGCAGGTGGCAGGCCGTGCTGCGTACGTCGGCGAGTGAGGAAATGTTTCCGATGAAGGCGAATAGAAATAGGTTCACGTAGATTAAAAAACTTGCAACTTCTGTTACTTTTGCTTTTCTCCAGCTCTCGCACTCTTTCGGTCTCGCGTTCTCTCGGTCTCGCGACCTCTCGCGCTCTCTGTCTCGCGATCTCTCGCGCTATCTCGGTCTCGTGATCTCTCGCGCTCTCTCGGTCTCGCGATCTCTCGCGCTCTCAGTCTCGCGCTCTCTCGGTCTCGCGCTCTCTCGGTTTCGCGCTCTCTCGGTCTCGCGCTCTCTCGGTCTCGCGCTCTCTCGGTCTCGCGCTCTCTCGGTCTCGCGCTCTCTCGGTCTCGCGCTCTCTCGGTCTCGCGCTCTCTCGGTCTCGCGCTCTCTCGGTCTCGCGCTCTCTCGCTCTCTCGGTCCCGCGATCTCTCGGTCTCGCGCTCTCTCGGTCTCGCGCTCTCTCGGTCTCGCGCTCTCTCGCTCTCTCGGTCCCGCGATCTCTCGGTCTCGCGCTCTCTCGGTCTCGCGCTCTCTCGGTCTCGCGCTCTCTCGGTCTCGCGCTCTCTCGGTCTCGCAATCTCTCGGTCTCGCGCTCTCTCGGTCTCGCGCTCTCTCGGTCTCGCGCTCTCTCGGTCTCGCGCTCTCTCGGTCTCGCGCTCTCTCGGTCTCGCGCTCTCTCGATCTCGCGCTCTCTCGGTCTCGCGCTCTCTCGGTCTCGCGCTCTCTCGGTCTCGCGCTCTCTCGGTCTCGCGCTCTCTCGGTCTCGCGCTCTCTCGGCCTCGCGCTCTCTCGGCCTCGCGCTCTCTCCGTCTCACGCTCTCTCGGTCTCGCGCTCTCTCCGTCTCGCGCTCTCTCGGCCTCGCGCTCTCTCGGTCTCGCGCTCTCTCGGCCTCGCGCTCTCGGTCTCGCGCTCTCTCGGCCTCGCGCTCTCGGTCTCGCGCTCTCTCGGCCTCGCGCTCTCTCGGCCTCGCGCTCTCTCGGTCTCGCGCTCTCTCGGTCTCGCGCTCTCTCGGCCTCGCGCTCTCTCGGTGTTCGCGCTCTCTCGGTCTCGCGATCTCTCGGTCTCGCGCTCTCTCGGCCTCGCGCTCTCTCGGCCTCGCGCTCTCTCGGCCTCGCGCTCTCTCGGCCTCGCGCTCTCTCGGCCTCGCGCTCTCTCGGCCTCGCGCTCTCTCGACCTCGCGCTCTCTCGGCCTCGCGATCTCTCGTTCTCGCGCTCTCTCGTTCTCGCGCTCGCTAGCTCTCGCGCTCGCTCGCTCTCGCGCTCGTTAGCTCTCGCGCTCGCTAGCTCTCGCGCTCGCTAGCTCTCGCGCTCGCTCGCTCTCGCGCTCGCTCGCTCTCGCGCTCGCTCGCTCTCGCGCTCGCTCGCTCGCTGGTCGCTCTCTCCATTGCTCCGTGCGACCGCTCGGCGTCAGATGGTAATGAAACGTTACAAATGTCCGTTCACGGCGTACAAAGCGCGCCGTTGTTTCGCGCGTGGGCCGGCGGGCGCTGTTATCGACATGAGGCATTCGCGCCGCTAACTGTTTCGTAGTTGCGCCGTAATGGGGCGTATCAGTCGGAGACAGCCCATCTGAGAGTTGCGCGTCGGCGTTGGAACTGGGCTTTAGGGGACTCGTTATTTTGACCAAAAATTGTATTTTTTTCGACCTTCCCGCCTCATCTCTTTTCTTTAATATAAATGTAGTAAATTCGTAATGTAAATACGTAATTTCGCTACGCTCCTTTCACCAACTAGCAGAGAAAGGAGGTATTTCTTGGGCGAGAAACAGGCGATTTGAATTTAGCTCAGAGGCTACGTCATTTAGGCTTGAGGATCTTTTTACATGCAAGTAAATATACTAACATGGGACAGCTGGCTTTACTTCCCCTCCGAAGGAAGGCGTACGAAGGATTTTTTCGCCCTGAAAAATCCACGGCTTCGATCGGGTTTGAACCCGCCAACTTGGGTACAACAGTCCGAAACGCTAACCGTTACACCATCGCCGCCGCTACAATGGTCATTATTCCCGTTAGTATAATGCATTCTTATCGCTGGAGATGGTAGTGTTTTTCCCCGCTGGATGTGGAGCTGATTTACGCGTCTACTTGCGGATGATTTCCCTCTCCAAGTGTCTCCCCCTGCGGGGCGAAGCTCTAAGCTCCCGACTGGTCTCCCAATATGTTTAGTAATGAAATGCCTGCGAGTGTGTGATAAGGATTGGACAAGGAAGGTGAAGGAAAGATTGGGCGTGGTTCATGGCCTACCTGTTATACTTGAATTTTTATTTTTCGGCGCCCGCGTGGTCTTGTCTTGACGATGGAATATCTCAGGCAATTTTGCGTCTTTCTCGTGCCGCTAGATGTCGCATGTTCGCGACCGCGTGGAGCAGTGCTGGCGATCGTGCGACGTTATCAGGAAGACTTAAAAAGTAGCTAAATACTGAGATGTTCCATCGTGAAGACGAGGCCTCGCGCGCCAAGAAATAAGAAACCCAACCACAGAATAATGCTTCGGCGTTTGCCTGTAATTTATAAGAGAAATCACGGTGAACTCCCGATCAGAGAAGCTGGCCGAAGAGAATTCTCCAGGCAGCGACTGAAGTCGATCACGCTATATAGTTAATACCGAGGATCCGACAACGTCGACAGTGGAATGTAGGATCTCGCTGTGAGAGTCGCTTCAGAGATAGAGGCAATGCTGGCTCTAAGAGTAAAACAGCTGTCCGTTAGGCAGAAAACAATCCAATAGTCACAAAAAGATCTGCAGGAAGACGGTATTGTGGCGTGAGATGAAGGTTGCAACGCAACGGAGTGGATGGAAATGGAATAGGGCGGGTCGAGGCAAAACGGGGGCGGAACGGCAGAAGGCGTGGGTGGAGGTGAGGGAAATGGGAAGATGAGGATTGGAGCGAGAGGGGGTGTATGGAGTAAGAGGCGGCGGTATAGAACAGTGGGTATGAGACGAGAAGAGTTGGTGGGGTCTTGTGAGGCCAGGCCATCGCCGTGGAGCCGGCCGCATGCAGGCGGTGATTCCACGTGCTGTCGAAGCCATCTGCTGCCGGCGGCACCAAGCGGACGCCATTCCGCGCCGCCGACTATGCGCCCACACGCCTTGCTATCGGAAAGCTCCCCCCTTTCCAATAAAACCGTACTACCATAACAGGTGTCTTCACCGAAACGACCATCTGACCAGGATTGTCACTACCACTATCAGCGCTACCATCTCGCAGCTGCGTCTTCCACAACTACTCCAACGGTGGCCGCTAACTGTCGCTATAACGGTCGATGTCGTAAGGGTCATCGTAACGGTTGTTGTAACGGTCGCCGTATCCATCTCTGTTGCTCCATTACCCCCATCCACTTCTCATAACATATCCGGCGGCAGCCAAGCCACCACCCCTTGCAACATCATCGATAACACTACCTCCGAAATCTCATCCAGTGCTGTTATCATCGTGAACATCTCCGCCTACCGCGTCAAGCTCTCCCCGTTTGCCCAATACTTCCTGTATGTTTGCCTCCTTCCGTCATTCTTGTCTCGCTCTCTTTATTTATGTTTTCACCCGTTCTTCTTCGGTTGTAGATGTTCTCTGTAAATTCCTTCTCTACTTCAATACCATTTCATTTTAGGTGACGAAGTACAAGACTCTCATCAAAACGTACTGAATGCTGCCAATATTTTTCCATTTACCCTTTACTTTCATATTCACCCTTCCTTCGCGAGACTCTTTTTTACCATAATTTTCTCAGGAAGCTCTTCCCCAACCAATTATATGAAGACGCTTCTCTTCTCTCCCCTCCTCTCCATATATTCCAGCAACTTTCACCCCCCCCCATCGTGACGTCACAAAGTGGAACCTTGCGGGACGCCTCGGTGTCCGCAGGCGAAGCGGTAGCACGCCTGGCTTCTTCATTCTCGCATCTCAACTCTAGCGACTTAGTGCCGCCGACCCGTCCCCCGCCCCCTTCCCCCTTTCCACCCACTCGCCCCCCCATCCCCTCCCGACGCCTTTCTAATTCAAATCAAATATCAGCCACCCCCCGGTGCGTCCTCGTGTGCCTCTTGAACTCCGTTAACTTCTTCCAGCCCCTCCTGCGCGACACTCAATTTCGCGGCGGCGGCGGCGGCGCCGCCGCCGCCGCCACACTTCCGCCAGGGTGAAGGGGGAGGGGAGAGTGGCTGGAGGCGGTGGGGTGATCGGAGGCGACGGCAGGGATCGGCCGCCGTGGAGGCGGGGTGGGGGAGGCGCAAACGAAAAGAGCGGCGCCGGTGGGCGGATGGGGCAAGTGGTGGGTGGTCGCAGGGTGATGGTTCAGAAGAGAGAGAGAGAGAGAGAGATGCATCGAGATAGTGATGGAAAGAGAGAGATGCAGCGAGATAGTGATGGAAAGAGAGAGAGATGCAGCGAGATAGTGATGGAAAGAGAGAGAGATGCAGCGAGATAGTGATGGAAAGAGAGAGAGATGCAGCGAGATAGTGATGGAAAGAGAGAGAGATGCAGCGAGATAGTGATGGAAAGAGAGAGAGAGAGATGCAGCAAGATAGTGATGGAAAGAGAGAGAGAGAGATGCAGCGAGATAGTGATGGGAAGAGAGAGAGATATGCAGCGAGATAGTGATGGAAAGAGAGAGAGAGATGCAGCGAGATAGTGATGGGAAGAGAGAGAGAGAGATGCAGCGAGATAGTGATGGGAAGAGAGAGAGAGATGCAGCGAGATAGTGATGGAAGGAGAGAGATACAGCGAGATAGTGATGGAAAGAGAGAGAGATGCAGCGAGATAGTGATGGAAAGAGAGAGAGATGCAGCGAGATAGTGATGGAAAGAGAGAGAGAGAGATGCAGCGAGATAGTGATGGAAAGAGAGAGAGAGATGCAGCGAGATAGTGATGGAAAGAGAGAGAGATGCAGCGAGATAGTGATGGAAAGAGAGAGAGATATGTAGCGAGATAGTGATGGAAAGAGAGAGAAATATGTAGCGAGATAGTGATGGAAAGAGAGATACGTAGCGAGATAGTGATGGAAAGAGAGATACGTAGCGAGATAGTGATGGAAAGAGAGATACGTAGCGAGATAGTGATGGAAAGAGAGAGATATGCAGCGAGATAGTGATGGATATATATATATATATATATATATATATATATATATATATATATATATATATATATATATATATATATATAGCGAGATAGTGACGGGGAGAGATGCAGTGAGAGACACACATACAGCGGTACGAGATTGGAAGTAGCTGGAGCATGCGGTTAGGAGTGAAAATGATAGTTTTGGTTAAATGTTCTCCAGCCCCCACTGGATGGCCAAATCCGCCGCAGGCTTATGCGACAGTTTGCCTGGCTTGTATTTCCTTCTACGCTTCTCCCCCATTGGGTCACCGTCCAATTGAGACAAGTTCTAAGGGCCCGACGTGTTCCCCGTCATATGTGGTAGTGTGGTGCATGTAGGCGTACGAGTGTGTAACTAAGGATTGAGGATAGGACAAGGAAGAGGAAGGAAAGACCGCGCGAGATCCGTGGCCTATCTGTCATGGTACTGCTCCGGCATTCGCCTATCGGATCGGATAAACCACGGAAAACTACCGTTCAGAGCAGCCGGCCGCTAGAATTACCCTCCAGGCAGCGACTGAAATCGAACTAGTTATGTAACTAGTGTCGCAAATCTGCCATCACCTGGACTCAAACGCAGGACCTCCAGGTGCAGAGCCAGCTTTGAGCTTAACTCGGGCGGTTTGAGGGAGAGGACTGCCGAGGAGGCAGCGGGGACGGCGACGAAGTCTTCCATTACCCCCCCCCCCACCCACACACACACACACACAGCTCCTGAGGTGGCTGGTGGTTGCGGGGAAAAGGCGGTGGGAGTCGGCAGAGAAGGAGTCTACGCCCCTCACCCGCAGACGCAAATTCGAATATCGGGGGCCGTGGGCGCCCGAGGCCTCTTCGGAGGGGGCCGTGGCGTGTCGAGGCGAGGCGAGGCGTGGGGTGGGGGAGTAAATATAAACAGGCGGGCGCCGCAGACGCCTCGCGAGATGCGTGCGGTGGGGAGGGGAAGGGAAGGGTGGGGTAGGGGTGGGGGGAGGCGCGCAGGCGTCGGAGGAGGCGTGGAGGATGAGATGCGATAGGGGATCAGTCGATGCGCAGGCGGTTCCATAACTCACACTCCCCCGGAGACTTCGAAAACTCTGAGATGATTCACACCTCTAAACTTTAGACGTACGTTTAGTACGGTGAACCTTGTGTGTCGGATAATCCGTTGCTCGATTATTTTGTTGATTTCCTCAAATGCAGTATACCCCTTTTTTACAGTTGTCGTCGAAGTGTTAAAATTTTATTATCTTTATATTTAATTTACATTTACAAATCTGTCTTGGTATGAGCTTATTTTATATATCCATATTATTATATCTGCTAAGCTTGGTATAAGCTATTATTAATTTTTGTTGTTGCATGCATTGTTGTTTTGCTGTTGTTTGCATTTCTATGACTAATATATTTTTATTTTCATTAAGCAATATTTAAAAGTATTTTTAGTTACAGTAAATGACTTTATACTTGTTGATCTTGATTTTTTGAAGGATTCTCCCTAAAACTGAACAAATAATTCGGGTTAATGAAAATGTATTTAAGAAATGCTAGAGGTCTCATTCACATCCCAGCGCAGAAGGGGGGGGGGAGGAGACATAGGGAATGAATTCGCTGGATTTTCCATACCTCCTTCATTTGGAAAATTCAAATTTTATTTACTTCTCTAAGCTTAGTTTAATAGCGTGAACCTTATTTTGTCGAAAATTTAATTACGCTATTTTTTTTAATTGCTTCAAAAGCGTATATCTGTTCAATTCTTCTGTAAGCGAGTAATCTTAGAATTTTCCATATTTTAAATAATTTCCTAATATGTTTCTATTTTAATTCTAATTTTGAAAAGTATAGATGTGTATGCATAATGAAACAGGACCGACCACGATCAGAAATAACTTTTTACAGAGCCTGAAGTTTATCGGGAATGTATCTAAATTCAGTGAAAACTCTAGATTCACTTTTAGTAACGAAATCCCTTCAAATTAGTAATAGATTTTTTGGATTTGGAAATTGTGTGTCTAAGAGTTGTGAAACAAACGGTACGTGAAATATGAAAGGAAGAACGGGAAGGTACGAAGTGTGTAGCACGAGAAACGAGTTATTAAGAAAGTCGTTGGATTCCGAACAGATACGAAGACGGTAGAAATTCGAAATTGAATTCAGTACAACTCGGTCTCCCGTGGGCTGAATTCTGCCTCTGACTCCCGATCACGCTTTTACTCCGAATTCCCGATTGTTGACGTGTTTAGAATTTTCCCTCCACTTCTTGAGACCAAAGCGCCACCGTGAATTCCGGAGAATTCACAACGAAATTTCGCCGCCCGAATCTACATCCCGAGAAAGACTGAAGACGCTGCTGCTTTTGAATGCGATGCAAAATGGGGGAGAAAACTTCATTGCTCGGTTCCAACTTGAAAACAAGCACTCAAGAGGTGCGTCTGACACCCCCACACTTTATCGTTCGCACGCACTCGGTTTGAAAAATATTTCTAGGGGCCAAAAGGGACAGATGAGAAATTAAGTTGTTTTTTATTAGGGACATTGTTTTTTAATATACCCTTTTTAAAAACTTGCGAGCTCTGAACTTGTAGCGCGTATGTGCCATTCTGCGTGGCCCATAAACACTTATGTTCTGTATTCTCTTACGTTGCAAGAAGGAACTCAATATTTAGTATAGTACTTTAAAATATATTTTTATATATTTTGTCATTTCAATTCAGAATCTGTTGCTTAGCACCTTCGCCGAGATCTTAGCATCGATCACATTGTTTTTTCGAGTGACATATGTATTACATTTCTTATTTACAAATATTTTAATGGTTCATAAATTGTAAATATTTGTGAAGCGATAGAAAAAACAAACATTTATTACATGCTCGAGTCTGGGCAGTTAAAGATGCCCCAGGTTTATGCACAGCCATTTACCGTCCGACCTTCGGAGTTTGAACATTACGAGAGCTCACAGAATTCGAGTCTAGAGTACCAGATTTGAATTTTGGCAATATTATATTTGAAAATTATGTCGAATCTTTAATATTAAGTAGGATTTGCACGTTTCTTTTTTACTTTTTATTCCGCATTGATCTGTTTCTTTCCGATTGTGTGGAGGGGCAGGTTGGGTAGGTTTGCGCCGTTTCAGCAATATAGGAGTAAAAGGAGAGATCTTGCTGTTGCAATTCACCTCTTTATTGCAGGCTGGGATGGTGGTAAAGACTAGGCATTTAGGTGTATCGATGTAACATTGCGACTAAGCTTTAATAATCGAACACGATTGTCTCGGGACATGAATAATTTCAAGGGTTTAGGCAAATGGATGTAGCATAATTTTTGTATCTACTATCAGAGGCTGAAAGGGATTGCACTTTTTAATTTGAGCCAGTCGTAAAGTTGCTGAACATATTTATACTAAAAATCACCTTTTCATCTTCTCTTTCAATTTCTTCTTGGAAAGTCGTGCCCGTCTTTCAGTGTACTCCGTATTCTAAGAATTTTTAATATAGATTTCTGTAATCCAAAACATTTCCAAATTGCATTTGTATCAACCTATAGTTGGCAAGGATTGTGGAGTTTTTTAGTTACCACCTTTCGGATACTTGTGCGAAAAACAAATCTCAAAAAGGTCGAGAGAAGGCGAGGTTGAAAGATCGGGTCACAGGCTTGTGCAAGCCACAAAACTTGTTTTCCACTAAGGATGTCGCTTCCTAGAATCTTCATTTGCAAGCAGGAGTTGGTACGTCTCGCGTTGCAAAGGACGACCGCCAGGAAAAAGGGGTCGGTTTCATTTGGCAGTAGAAGCTGGAAGTTGATAAAGTTCTCGGAATCTTCACTGAAGATCAATACCCAAAAGGGAATTCTGATTAGCGTGGGTGGTCAATAAACGGAATTGCAAGATGAAGTAACGGCTGAGGTGACTCAGGGCATCTGTTGATGTCGGTGTAGAGCCACTTACCAGGAGGGTCTAGGGTTCGGGTCTCGACGGATTTTCGACATTATTATCCGGATATTTCTGCCAACTTGATAGATAGTGGCTGTCAGGGAGGTGATGGTTCCGTTATCCAGTCAGAGGCTTCAAATTCTGATGTGATTGCAGACATGTGGCTACTTATTAAGATGAGATAATAAAATAAATCTTACAAAGCAAAACAACTGAAAATTGAAGTGCGCCATTACATCTTTGGTTACGCATCGTGCATGTGGTTCTGTGTCGTCTTCTGTTGTGTGCTCTTATTACAATTTGTTTCTTGATACTGTTTTGATCTGTTTTAAGACCGACCACACGACCACGTGTCTGCCACCCGAGTAAGTGGCAACATCATTTTACTCCACCACCAGCTATCAAGTAGGCAGAAATTATTCAGATAATTGCTAGGAAGCTAAGTCGAGTTGAGACGTCCGGAGAAAAGTTTTTAGCTGTCGGATGTTCTCGTCAGTAGTTTTCCGTGGTTTATCCGATCAATGTCAGCAGAATGGCAAAACGGCACCAAAACAAACGGGTCACAGACTACGTGCGATCTTCCCTTCCTTATCTTATCCTCATCCCTCACACACACACACACACTTTGACTACACTATTGCAAATGTCAGGAGGCCGGTTGGGAGCTTAGACCTTGCCCCGGCTGGGACAGTTCCCTGCTAGTTTGAGGTACATGGTTGGAGAAATCTGCGTTAACTCACGTGAAGATCGGCGCCGGATGTCATCAGCAAGCTGGGGAAGATCACCTCTCTCGATTAACCATGCACTACTCTTTTGGGATTAATGACAAAGCAGTTGACCCGCCCAGAAACGCTAACAAATCAAGCTCTATCAATATGTATCGTCTGGTGATTACAAAGGGGTATTGGTCGCAATTTTTTATTTAATAAGCAGTCATTCATTTTTCTGTCAAGATAAACGACAGTCAGAATTACAAAAGTAAAATGTTAATTCGTGATTCCGTTCAATCCAAGATGGCTTGATGTGCACCAAGTCATCAAACAAGCGGCGATAATCAAGAGCTGTCTCTTGATGGGTTGGCAACACTGGGTCGAAGGTCACGTGTGCGGCGGTCGGTGCCAATGTCAGTCTGCTACATTGTTGTGGCCGGTTTGCTCTCATCAGTAATTTTAATAGTATCTGCACATTAAATTTGACTTCGTTATGCATTGTAGTTGAAAATTCAGTTCTGTATTTTTCCTTTTTTCTAATGGGAGGTTTTTTAAATATAAGGTACCAGCAGCCTTAATCGTGACTCTACTGTACATCGGTATCCTGGTATTTAGCGTCCACTTTTCGGACATGGCCCCCTTCTAATCGGGATCGCAGTTGCATTCTTTGTCCGGAAGAGGTCTTGTCTCGTTGCAACAATGAGAGAAGCATTCAACGTTAAATGCAGGTCGGATTCGCTACTTCATTTTGAGTTCAGTCGCCTATTTCCGCAGACTCCCTGCTATTTCCAATTGGCAGGAGGTGATCCCTTTGCCTTCACGGGAGCCAGCACAGGAATCTCGCCGGCGTGGCGCCTGGAAGGGACGGGCGCGATGGCCCTTTGACTGAAGGCGAGAGGTAGAGAGCGGTGGGTAGCTCGAGAAGGTTTTGGAGCGGAAAGGCCCTCGTGGGTCTCGGGAGGCTGGATCACACAGGGTTGAGTGTCTTTAACCCTAGCAATTCGAAGGTGTAAATGTCCCCATATATTACCAGGGGTGATCTTCTGGAACTCACCTCCTGACAGTTTGATTTTATTGATGTTTTTGACAGTTTTGATAAATTAATAAATTGGTATACACATGGTCATTTATTTTTAAAAAAAATGAAAAAACAAAAAAAATAATCAGTTTCGGGCTCTACAAATTATCGACTTTCTCGCAACTATTTGTATTTAATGATTAGATTACATTTTTAGGTCAAAAAAAGGGCGAAGCATTTTGAAATATAGCAATGTAATGATTTAGTTGAAGTCATCTTCGTCAATATAATGGATTTATTGTGAGAACAGGCTTTCGACAGATTTGCTGCCATCATCACTCTACAAATAATATAAATAAGATTCAAAATAAATACAAAATAAGATTATCAACATAATTATATTAATAAACGCGGTGAAATTTACGTAACTACAATGCGAGGGGATAAATACAAATAATGAAACTACTATAGGTGCATTTAAAAAATAATAATAATAATAATAATAATAATAATAATAATAATAATAACAACAACAACAAACCAGTATCAAATGAAATCAATGATGAAAGGTTTTTGCTGCCAGTTTTCTGCGCATTGTGATCAAGGTTTTGATGTTTTTGATAAATCAGTTAATCATACTACACTATCATATTCTTCATGCATGGTGTTGTCCAGGACTTTTGGTAGTAATTAACTTTCTTTTTAAGACTAAAGACATCAAGGTCTCCTAAGAATTGATTCTTTGAATTGATCTCCTTTGAATTGATTTTTGTGCCATGTGCCTGTAACCAGCTAATATTTTGATTTCATGAACTGTATTGAAATATGAAATTAGCACACACAGCGTATTCTATAACTTGTAATTTAGAAAGAATTGTCCATGGAGAGTAGAGTTTGTATTGTCAGCAGATAAAAGATTATCCGTCGTTACAATTTGGACATGCTTTATTTATATAACTCTAAAATTAACGGTTCGAATTCGACAGTTTTTGTCCGCACAAAAAAACCACCATTCGTCCAAAAATCTATTTGTATCATCCTCTGCAAAAGAATGGACCAGCAAGGTGGACATAGACTTGACCGTAGCATAGCTCAGCTCAGAGTTCTAATTGACTCAGCACGAAACGTTGGACTGGTATGTCAACAGACAGAAGATGATCCAACCGTAAATTAATTCGAATAAAACAGAACAGCCGTGGGGGATACTGTAATTGAGTTAAAACGCGAGTCGTCATCATATGGACTTTTTAAAGAGAACGCGAGCTAGACTTTTTCCTCAATTATTTAAGCCACATTGCACAAGAGGATTGACGGTTTACCATTGGCGTGGCCCATCACACGGCAGCGGGTTGGCATTGACACGTGTAACGCATCTCCTGCCTTCACGGCAGCCAGAGCAGGAATCCGCCACCAGAGAGAAGACGCTCCGGGGCAAAGGGGACGGGCAGCAGCGGCACTTCGGCGCGGGCGGCGGGCGGCGAGGCGTGTCGGTGGGGGCGGGGGCGGTCGCGGGCGCCGGGGGCGTGGCCTCCAGGGGCGGACGGGGGCGACCGCGTTGCCCCCCCCCGTCCCCCCACCTCGAGGTGCTTTGCATTCCACGTTGTTGTGCCGCCGAGTTGGGAAGACCCTGCGAACCGGAAATTCCCCTTCAGCCCTGCCCTTTACCCTCTGCCCCTTCCCCTTCGAAGGACGGAAGGGAAGGAAGGAAGAGAGAGAGAGGAAGGGGGGGCGGGCCACATAATTAACGGCTGGCGAATTCGCAGTTGACGAATGGCGGTGCGGCCCTCGGGAGCTTCGGGGCTGCCGCGACGCGCGAAAAGGGGCGTGGCGGGCGGGCGGGCGGGGGCGACCAAACGTGGCGAGGCGGGGTGGGCGGAGGGAGGTGGAGAAAGGGAGGGTGAGGCGAGGCGTCGGGCCATGGAGAGAGATAGGGTCGTGGGGGGGGGGCGAGGCGTGATAAAGTTGTCGAACTGAGGAGAGAGTTGAGGGAAGGCGAGGACTGGTGGGACGAGGCGATGTGGTTGGAGAGGGGAGGGTAGAGGAGGGCGGAGCGGAGTCAGACAGGGTGGATTGGATCAGGGCGAGAAGGTTGGAAGTCAATATGCATTGGACAGTGTGG
Organism: Gryllus longicercus; assembly: GCA_038098605.1. Taxonomy (NCBI): domain Eukaryota; kingdom Metazoa; phylum Arthropoda; class Insecta; order Orthoptera; family Gryllidae; genus Gryllus; species Gryllus longicercus. The sequence goes on along the minus strand of JAZDUA010000786.1, from coordinate 228,327 downwards.
GGACTAGGAGTTGCAGTTGTCAAACCGAGGAGAGGGCCCGGAAAGAGCGTGATGAGGCGAGAGGAGGCGGTGCCGGCTGAACCGGGGGAGGGGACGGTGTGTTGGTCAGAAGGGTTCGAGGCAAAGTGGAGGGAGGCAGGGTGAGGCGGGGAGAGATCGGATAGTGCGGGGCGGGGCGTTGTAAAGTTGTGGAAATGGAGAGATACGCATAGAGTTGCAGGAACGAGCAGTACGATGCGAAACGGAGAGAGGTGAGGCGGTCGGAGAGGTTCGAAGCGAGGCGGGGCAAGGCGGAGGCAGGAAGGACGAGTCTAGGTGATAGGAGCGGGGGGACTCGGGACAGGGCGAGAGGCTGGGGTCGGGACCAGGAAGAGTTTGAGCAGAGCGGGATGAGGTGTGGTAAAGTTGTCGAACTGAGGAGGGACGGGATAGGGAGGAATCGAAGTTGCTGGAGTGGGAGTGTCGGGAAGAGGGTGGCGAGGGCTCCGGGATAGGTTGAGATTGGGCAGTGCCCAGGGAGAGATAATGTCGAATTGGGAGAAACGGGGCAGGAGCGAGGTGGGAGAAGTTGCGGACTGGAGGGACGAGGCGAGGCGAGACAAGAGGGTCAGGAAGATTTTGGGCAGAGTGGGGCTCGGCGCGACAAAAACGTTGTACTGGCGAGACACTGTGCAGGGCGAGGCGAGACGTGGCGATGTTGCCGTAATGGGGGGAAACAAGAGAAGCAAGGCGTGATAATACGAATTTGGGAAGAAAGACGAGGCTGGGGGAGGTGGGGTTGGGAGAGACGAGGTGATCGCAGCTAGACGAGACGAAGCCAGGTGGAGCGGACGGGGCGAGGTGGTTGGAGAGGGTATAAGTGAGGCGGGGAGGCAGGGCCAGGTCCAGGGAACCTTGGCCAAAGAGAGATTGGGCAGATCGGGACGGCTCCCTGCCCTGCACCTGATAAAGTTGTCCAACTGGGGAGAGCGGTGGGACCTGGCGATCAGGGGCCTATCGGGGCGAGGTGGTCGTCGGAGAGGGTCGAGGCATGCATTAAGCAAGGCCAGGTGTCAGGCCAGGGAGAGATTGGGCAGATGAGGGTGATCATTTTTTTGAACCACAGAGAGACTGTACAAGGGGGTCGTGACATGGTAAGATCGTCAGAGCGGGAAAAGAGACGGAGAGTTGGGAAAGGGTAGGCGAGGAGGTTGCGACAAGGGGAGATTGGGCAGTGCGAGGCAAGGCGTGACAAAATTGACGATCCGGCAAGAATTGGGACAGAGTGGGAGCGAGTCACGGCGATGTTAGCGGTGTGGGAGGCGGAGGCAGGAAGTGATGGGGCCGAGGGGGACGAGTAGTCATGGGTAAGCCTGGTGAGACGTAGTGAGGTGACTGGGGCAAGACGTCGAGGAGTACGGTAGCTATCGGCGGGGCGAGACTGAGTTGGGTCCAGAGCTGTCAGGGGAGCAGAACCAGGACGGGCAGTCCGAGGCAGGGCGGACTTGCGATGGGGGTTGAGAGGTGGGGAGAGGAGGGACGTGACATCTGGCTGTGCGCGCTTTGAGAGCGAAGCGTGGCGAAACCTGGGGACGTGACGGTGCCCGACGAGGCGAGGCTCCCAGAGGTGTACAGAGCTGCGATCGCGCCGTCCCCGCCGCTGCCCTCTCTGTGCTCGGTCGCAGCGAGCCGTTGTTTGTTTTCAGCCGCGGACCTCCCCGCCCTCGCCCTCGCCCTCGCCCTCGCCCTCGCCCTCGTCCTCGTCCTCGCCCTAGTCCTCGTCCTCGTCCTCGCCCTCGCTCTCGCCTTCTCCCTCGCTCTCGCCCTCGCCCTCGTCCTCGCCCTCGCTCCCATTTTCGCCCTCGCTCTCGCTTTTGCCCTGGCTCTCGCCCTCACACTCAACCTAGCCCTCGCCAACGCCGCCGTCCTCGCCCACGCCCCCGTCGTCGCCCTCGCTGTTGTCATCGAGTGCTCTCAGAAAGCGCCCTCTGCCCTTTGGTCCGCGCGTGGGAGGACGCGATTCGCCTGCCGTAATTAAACGCGTTTGATCCGCTTTGTTTTAATTTTTACACCTGTTGTGATAATGTAATTGTACATGCTTGGTTATCTACATTAATGAAATTCAATTCTCTTAGCGATTTCTGAATAAATGTTTTTTGTAGATCGTCATGTGTTTGTTTTCGTGTTATCCAAGCCCATTCTACTGTTTTCACAATTATTTTTATGTTTTTCCGGGCGACCACTGGAACATCTAAACTGATGGAGATTCGTGGTTTCATTGGAAGAGAATAATGTCAGTCATACTTAGGGCTACTTATTTCAAATCATTTTTATTGCAGCGTAAAGAATGTGTGAATACGCAGATCGACAGCTTCTTTCCGGACTTAATGAAGACTTTCCTTCCTTCGCTTCCCCTTCTAAAGAGATCTTCACTGTTTTTCCTGCCCTGAGGAACAGTCGCTGACTGTAGATGATTCAAATATGTATCCGCTCATTGCAGGACACTTCACCTAGTTTAACTTTTGTCTATATATCCTTAGTATAGCGCGTAGCGTGTACATTGTGAAAGTCTTTCTTTTGCATTAATTTGTCGTGAAGACGTGTTCATGTCGATGTAGGAACTTTAACTTCTTTTCTGTTGTTCTTGTGTTATATCGCCGAGGAAGATAATATGATGTAATGTATCGTCGTTCATGCTGTCTCAATTTCTCCGTGTGAAATAAAGTCAATGCTTAAGTCTCCTTGTACTCTTATTTGACTGGTAGAAGTATAAACTGAGTCTGAATGAATGTTAATAATGGTTGGGCGAGTTAACTGACAAATTCCACGTAGGTTAATTCACATTCAAAGTGTGAACTATGACATTCCCGGTCTCTTCCGTTGTGCTCTTTAGTTGAAACGAATAACTTGGCCTGTCCTTCGCTTTCCCCCCAGTTATTCCCAATTTCACCATATTTCTGTCCTAATGCCCTTTTTTTTCACTTCATAAACCTTAACACTTCAATCTTCCATCGCAGCTGACGAACATGATAGTCTTTTATGTTTATATCTTTGCTTCAGGTTATCATTTTACATTACAATTTTCATTTGTCCCTTTTCACATTTCACCATTTTTCTCGCATCCATGTACTACATTCTCCTCCGAGGATTTGTCATCACACCATATTTCTGACAATTCACGTAATTATTTTTCTTTGCCTCTCTTTCTTTCGAGATCTGGAGCGAAGCAAATTTCCAACGCCTTTTTTTCAGCGTCTCGTACAATTCTCACACCTGAAATCTTATTCCCGCGTTCTTCGATTGTAATTTACATTCCGTCGTCCTTGAAACAACCCTTATGTCTATCTCGTTTCCATCGAAGGTCTTCTTTAAGCTTTTCCATTTCTACAACCCCTCCCCTGGCGTAAACCATCTCTTTTCATTTTGCCGCCTCCATGCTCCCATTTCTGGCAATTAAAACAACTGAATCGTGAACACTTATATCCTACCAGGACTTCCTTCTTTACTATCTCGACCCCTCTTCTTTTTCTTGCTCGTCGCTTTTTCCTTGTTCTTCCTACGTTACGAAAGAATAAAGTAGACCATAGAATCGTAGAATATAGTTATCATTCTCTCTTGCTCCCATCGTCAAGGACAATCAATAAGTTTCGTCTTGCATTCGAAGCACAGCGAACATTCTTATTCTTCAAAAACATCCTCTTTTATTATCGCGATGCGACATTCATTTTTTATTGGTATCTGTTATCTAGATATTCACCGCCTTTTCGCGACTATCTTGCAGCTCCACCTTTTCGTATATCTAGCACTTTATCTCTTGTCCCCTGTCCTTTCGCCCTCCTCTCGTCTCGACTCCTCTCTTCTATTTCGTGTCTTTTCTTTCTGCACTTCCTCACGTACTCCTTCCTAAATTAGCGTTCGAATTTTGCTGTACCCACCAATTCTACCTGCGTTACCTATTCACCATCCCACCATCGTTTCCTCATCCTCTCTTCCTTCATCTCTTCCCTGTGTAGCTTGAGTAGAACCAATATATTTCGACCATCTTTTAATGAACGCTCATTTTCACCGCACTATTTTCTTTTGCCATTTTAGCATCGTCTCCTCTGTTATTTTTTTTTCTCATCCCCGTAGTCTATGCCCATTTTCTCCCTCCTGTGCCCATTTTCACAACCAGCTCGTATTTCTCTGCTTCTTCTGTTCTCTTCTCTGCCTGCTCCCCATTCTTCTCATCCTTTTCCTCGCGTACTCCTTGGAAACCACAGGTGAGGCTCCGCCCTTTCTGAATATTTTTTTCTTCTTCCAATTTTTTGCCAATTTATCTAGTTCTCTCTTCTTTATATCTTCTTCGTTGGCTACCAAAATATATTTCAAACATATTCTCATAATCATTGATTAATGAAGCATTCTTTCTGTGCCGTCTTCAACTGGCCTCTTCTTTTCTTTCTGAACCTCCATCTGTACAATATTTTCCGTGTTCCTTCTTCTCACCCACCGCCTCTCCTTCTTTTCATGAATAACTTCCTTTTCTAGCACAACTTCCTGAATAGGATGGCTTTCTTTCTGGAAAACCTTGGAAAGATAAGAGAATTTCAGTTCTGTGAAGAAGTCTGGAAAAATTTAAGGAATTAGTGGAAGATGCGTTAGAATACTGTGGATATTTTAAGATGTTTATAAAAATAGAAATTATTTATGTTAAACAGTAGTGTTATTTTTTGCTCAATTTCTATTTGTTGGGTTTTTTAAGTTGTACTTTGTCCCGGTAAAATCAGATAAATGACAAATTTGTTTCACGTTTTTTTTAAATATTTTCTTTAAAAAGCATAAAATACACTGCAAATCTTGGCGATGAAAAAAAAATTTAAAAAAATGAATGCTCTGGAAAACCGGGATGTCAGACAAATTAGTTTCAGGAAATGAGAGGCCACCCTGATGTAACATCCCGTCCTCGCCCTCCGTTACCTCTTCGAGTTCCCCTCCACCTCCACCTCTCTCGCCTCATCCTCGTCCCTGCACCGCAACCTCCCGCCCGCGCTCGGGCGAGGCGTCGGACCGGGCGAGCGGAGAGAATAATCGACTTCATTGGGGGGAAATTGAGGCCTCGGAAACTTCCGACCCCCCCCCCCCTCCCTCACTCTCCCTCCCCCACCCGTGCTTGAGAGGCCCGCCAGCCGGCGGTGACGGGCAGCGATTGTGTGCGGCGACGCGCCGCTGCACCGCCCCGCCCCGCCCCGCCCCGCCCCGCCTCCCCCCCTGCGCCCGGGATTCAGATGGGCTGTCGCTGCGTGGCTGGTACTTCCGCCCTGAGGCGTTCCGCCGTATATTGCGAGGCACGAGTGGGATACCGTTGCGTGTCTGTTTCGAGATTGCCTCTGTCGGAGACGTCAGTTGAAGGGAAACGTTTTTAGTTTTCCATGATTGGGTGCTTTCGGGTGCGGCAACGTGGGTCATTAGGCCGTAAGTGTAGTGCGTGTTTTGTTTCTTCGCGGGAGGTGGCGGTGATCTGACGCTGCTGGATGGTGAGATCCGGCGATAAAAATATGCCTTATGCTTACAGCATTGATAACCCTAGCAGTTGACACATCTGGAATTACTTATCAATCCCAGTTGCGTGTCTGTTTCGGGATTGTCTCTGTCGGAGACGTAAGTAAAAGAGAAACGTTTTTCGTTTTTCACGATTGGGTGGTTGGTTATCTCGTGCTCCCGGGTGCGTTAGCGGGGTCATTTGTTCGTAAGCGTAGTGTATGTTTTATTGCGGGAGGAGGCGGTGATCTAACACCACTGGATGGTACGATCTGGCGATAAAAAATATGCACTATGTTTACCGCACTGATGACTCTAGCAGTTGGCACATCTTGAATTACGTATCAATCCCAGTTGTGTGTCTGTTTGGATTGCTTCTATCGGAGACGTCAGTTGAAGAGAGAGGTTTTTAGTTTTTCACGATTTCCCAAGAATTCCAATCGTGAAAAACTAATAGTATATATATATATATATATATATATATATATATATATATATATATATATATGCACCAGCGTTTTCTGTCTCAACTTCTGCAAGACTTTCACCGACAGTTCCTAGGGTTCGAGTCCCGAAGAGATCGAATTTTCGACCCTTGCTGTACAGCTAGGTCGAATTCAGCTGCTGTGTGGATAAGAATTCTAGCAGCCGGTTGCTCTGTTGGCTCCCGACCGGTCTCCGTTCATGTGTGGTGTGTGGTGCATGTGTGTGTGAGGGGGTGAGGATAGGACAAGGAACAGGAAGGAAAGATCGCACAAGGTCCATGGCCTTTTTGCTAGGGTACTGATTCGACATTCGCCTGGTGTTGGTCGGAGAAACCACGGAAAAGTACCGATCAGAGCAGCCGGTCGCTCTAATTGAAGCGCTCAGAATTATTACGGCACATCCCAAACGAAGTTCGTTGCGAGAAAAATGACTTTCTGTTTTGTTCACGTTCAGTATCACTTCAGATAAATTTGTGAACGTGAAATTTGAATGTTTTGCCATATTCTAAGTTATTTGATATTTCAGAATGTGATAGGCATGTGGCCGTTTTACCGTCATTCTTCTATCAGTCAATGCGAGGTCGGTTGGGATCTGCTGTTATTATCCTTAGCGCCTTCGAACCGTAGGGCCTTCTAGTCAGAGGTACTGCAGACATTCGTTGTTACCCCAGGCCACCTCAGCTGCTACGTAAACACGAGTTGTTCACTTATACGAAGCGGGAAGCTAGTTGCTGACCTCCGTGCCACTTGTGCCCTCGACGTCCAGCTGCGACACTCCCTCCCCTCCATCCCCACCCCACCCCACCCCACCCCACCCCACTCCACCCTCCCCTCCTTCCTCGGTCGCCGCCTGGAACTGTTCCAGGAGGCCGTGCAGCCCCGCCGGTTGCCGGGGGTGGCGTGTTAATACCCCACCGCAGCTTCTCGTTTGCTGGTCCTTTTGCGGCGGCACACGCGCCTAGAGCGGTTTTTTTTGTTTTCTTTTTGTCGCGCGCGGAACGGCTGAGAAACAATTGTTGGCCGGCGCGTTAAAGAAGGGTTAGGGTTGGTCTATTTCCGCACCCCGCACGGAAGATTCTCGTTTGGTCGTTTTTAAATTTTTAAAAAATTTTTTTTTTATTCATTCAGTGTACGGACGATACAGTTAATTTCAAAATTCAATAGTTGGAATTATTGAATAATTTTAAGCGTGCTAACATTTTTTTAACTGTAGGGGAATATCTAATTCTGCTGGATTCAAATTATTGCAAATGCGTTAAAAATAACATTAAAGGTTTAGGTGTTTCACTATCGAATTTTGATATTTAAATAGTGGTTTTATTTCTTGGAAGTAAGCAGTGTGTGGACTTAAAAGTATGGACCGTGCAAATTATTAGAGGATTAGAATGACTGGAATATTAAAATTTTTGCTGAGGTAAAGATAGAGGACCATTTTACAATCCGAATGAAAATATTTTTATTTAGTCGTTTTATGTCCTTGAATATATGATATGCCTTAATAGGGAATAGCATAATTGGAATGATTGAATAAATCGTAAATATTATAGAACACTAGAATTGAAGGCTTCAAAGTAAAATCAACGCTGTAAAGAATGACTGAGGTACATCAGTTCATTATCCAGAACCGATCGGCAAGATTCTAAGTCGATTGCTATCCTTATATACAAGTAGTAGTATGGACTCCTGTGTTACAACTTTAGAGAATTAGAGTATATCGAAAGTTCGAATTATTGGATAGTTTCGAAAAAAATTACATTTGAAATTTGTAATTACACAAATATTGATATGTAACCTATAATTTGATTTTTTTAATCTTTCATTCTATGAATTCCACGTCCGCATTTTATAGAATGTAAAGACCATTATAAATATTGAAATCTAATAGCATTTTGTTTACAAAATTATCGAAATGCGAAAATGTGTTTTAATTATCGCAGCATTAATGGATTGTCCATTTTTCATGGACAATTTTTAATTCGCACACCCAAAGGAACACGTTTCATTATTCAAGTTAATTAAGCAACTCGGATTTTCTAGTTTATGCCAACTTTGGATTTGACTTTCGCTTTTGACTCTTATTATTCCCAATTGCTGCCAAGGCTGCTCCTTTGGGTAGCCAAAGTCGCCTGTGTCTACTCTAACGTAAACGAACTACTTTAATAAATATCTCCCGTAATAAAATTTAAATAACTCCTACAGTTCGTGAAAGTACATTTCTTGTGGAAATATAAAATGAAAATATCATTACCGTGGCTGTTCAAGTGTTTCAAAATATCACGTAGTCTCGCTTCCTCTCTTTCTGCATTGACTCACGCGTCTCTGAGTTTTTTTCCATCGCATGGTTCTGTGTATGTGAGTGTGTGTGTGAGTGTGTGTGAGTGTGAGTGTTTGAGTGTGTGAGTGTGTGTTTGAGTGTGAGTGTGTGAGTGTTTGAGTGTGAGTGTTTGAGTGTGAGTGTTTGAGTGTGAGTGTTTGAGTGTGAGTGTTTGAGTGTGAGTGTGTGAGTGTGAGTGTGTGAGTGTGAGTGTGTGAGTGTGAGTGTTTGAGTGTGAGTGTTTGAGTGTGAGTGTTTGAGTGTGAGTGTTTGAGTGTGAGTGTTTGAGTGTGAGTGTTTGAGTGTGAGTGTTTGAGTGTGAGTGTTTGAGTGTGAGTGTTTGAGTGTGAGTGAGTGTGTGTGAGTGTGTGTGAGTGAGTGTGTGTGTGTGTTTTAACAAACAGCCACGGCCCGTGCGCGATCATTCCTACTTCACCGTTGCTCTATGTCTCGCATTGTATTCAGCCATTATGTGTCCCGTAAAGGGCAATTGGCCTCGGCGCAGGTAGATCTCGGGGTCTCTGATCGGTCATCCAACTGAAACGCACGATATATGGAATTATGTAACCTTCGTGACTTCACGTCGTTAACGAATTCAGCTAGAGAGGCCTTTCAGTAGAACCATCCCAGCATTCACGAAAATCCCGGTGAGGATGACCGGCACGGGAATTGAACCCAAATCTCCCGAATGCGAAGTCAGCCTCCTACGCCCTGAGACACTTCGCTCGACACGTTTCTCTCTCTCTCTCACACACTCTCACACTCACTTACACACACACACTCACACTCTCACACTCACTTACACACCCACACTCACACACCCTCACACTCACACACCCTCACACTCACTTACACACACACTCACTTACACGCACTCACACACACTCGCTTACACACTCACACTCACACACATACACACACTCACTTACACACACTCACTTACACACACTCACACACTCACTTACACACACACTCACACACACTCACTTACACACACACTTACACACACTCACTTACACACACACTTACACACACTCACTTACACACACACTTACACACACTCACTTACACACACTCACTTACACACACTCACTTACACACACTCACTTACACACACTCACTTACACACACACACACTTACACACACTCACTTACACACACACTCACTTACATACACACTCACTTACACACACACTCACTTACACACACACTTACACACACTTACACACACTCACTTACACACACTCACTTACACACACACTTACACACACTCACTTACACACACTCACTTACACACACGCACTTACACACACTCACTTACACACACTCACTTACACACACTCACTTACACACACTCACTTACACACACTCACTTACACACACTCACTTACACACACTCACTTACACACACTCACTTACACACACTCACTTACACACACTCACTTACACACACTCACTTACACACACTCACACACACACTCACTTACACACACTCACACACACTCACACTCACTCACTTACACACACTCACTTACACACACTTACACACACTCACTTACACACACACTTACACACACTCACTTACACACTCACACACACTCACACTCACTCACTTACAGACTCACTTACACACACGCACACTCACACACACACACTCACACACGCACACTCACACACGCACACACACACGCACACTCACACGCGCACTCACACACGCACACTCACACACGCACACTCACACACGCACACTCACACACGCACACTCACACACGCACACTCACACACGCACACTCACACACGCACACTCACACACGCACACTCACACACGTACACTCACACCCACACTCACACCTACACTCACACCCACACACACACACACTTACACACACTTACACACACTTAAATGCACTAAAGTACCATGCATGACGGGAGCTTAGCTGTTGCCTCTGCAGGGACGGTGTTCCGCTGGGGGAGAATCCTTGAAGTGGAAATCCTTCGCAAGCCGACGTGAAGGTCTGTGTCGGATTTCACTATCGATTAGGGAAGGAATCACCTTCACCTCCGCGGATTGAAGAAAAGGCCCGCCCGTGTTTCCGTGCCCAGAAACTTCATCCAATCAATCTGAATCAAGCTGAAGAAAACGTGCGTGGATAATACCATACCTAGTCCACAATGATTCAAACCCTACAGCGACCCAGTCCGGTTAGACGCGATTCGAGAGAAAATATATCCGAGATGCAGTGTCGTCCGATTTTGCCACGGCCAGTACCTGCCACTTTAATTTTGATCTTTTCCGCTGCGTTCAAGAGCTTTCCACCTCCTCCTCCTCCACTCCCACTCCCGCGCGCTTTTCACCTCTTCGCGTCTTCCGCTGTCGAGCGCGGCGCGCCCGTCTTTTATTTTTGCACTCGCGGGAGGGGAAGAGGGAGGGGGAGGGGGAAGGACGGCGAGGGGCTCACGGTTGATGGGCCGAGTTCAAATCTGCAGCGTGCGCTAGGCCCGCTACTGCTGCCGCGGAGGATTTTTGGGCCGACACTTCCTTCCTACTTCTCCCCCTCCCCTCTTCTTCTCCCGCACTCCTCCTCCAGCCCCCCCCCTACCGCCTACGCGCCGAGAGTGGCACCCCCTGTCTGAGAGGCGAGGAGACGGAGCGGAAAGAAGCAAAGGTCTCCTGCGCCCCCCCCCCGGTCGCTCGCCAATCGCGCCGATATTCTTCGAAACTGGAGGGCGAAAATGAGAGATGGGAGTTTAAATAACAAAGTAGGGATGAAAAATAAATATTCTGGAGAAAAAACGCAAAATTCGATGAAAAAAAAATAGGGATAGGAGTATAGGGAAGGAATATAGGAAGGGAAGGAATATACGTGTGACGTAGAAAAAAATGCGAAATTGCAAACCTATAGGGCAAAACCGAGAGATACGAGTTTAAGCAACAAAATAAAGAAGGGAAAATAACAAAATAAGAAAGGGAAAATAACAAAATCAGGAAGGGAAAATACGCGTTTCGAAAAATAAAATGCGAAATTCGAGTGCCCAAATGAGAGATTGCAAAAATATATTGTAACGAATATTGCATCACCTGCCGAAGTCGCTGCGCGTGGATTGCGTCACCTGCCGCCGCCACTCCCCTTCCCCCGAACTAGACGGTTCCGGACAATCCGCGAGCCGCGGAGAAATGCCGAGAATGAGCCAGGCGCCTCGAGACAAGCGCCGTGCGGGTATAAATGCTACGCTGCCGGCGGCCGCGAGTCAGTCAGACAGAAGTCAGTTAGTTTTAGTGAGAAAGAGTGACAGAAGTCAGTTAGTAGTGAGCAGTAAGACGTCAGTCCGTCAGTGTGTCCGAAGTGGAAGCTGTGCTGGGAAGTGTGCATTGCGGTGAAGAGTGGTGCAGTGGTTGAACAGCAGTCAGCAGTCTGAAGTCTGCAGTGGAAGCTGAGCTGTGAAGGGTGCATCGCGGTAAGCAGTGGTGCAGTGGGGAAACAGCAGTCAGCAGTTTGAAGTCTGCAGTGGAAGCTGAGCTGTGAAGTGGGCATCGCGGTAAACAGCAGTGCAGTGGACCCTGGTGTGCGCAGTGAAGTGTGGTCTGCGCCAGGAATTGTGGTCTGCGCAGGGGAATTGTGGTCTGTGCAGGGAATTAGGGTCAAGTGTAGTGGACCGTGGACAGTGCATGGACTGACTGATACTGTAGAAGAAGAGAACTGTTTAAATAAATAGGGTGTAAGAAGAGAACTGTTTAAATAAATAGGGTGTAAGAAGAGAACTGTTTAAATAAATAGGGTGTAAGAAGCGAACTGTGTAAATAAATCAAGAGAACGGAGTCGTGTGTAACAGTGTAAATAATTAAGTGTAATATATCTGTAAATAGACCAAGTAGTTTTTAGTGTAAGTAAATTTTAGTGTATAGTTGTTCCCGAATAAAACCTTCTTTGTTGTAAATATTTCGTTGGTTTTAATTCACCACGGAGAAACGTTACAATATGTTGAGAAACTGCGCGGTGTCGAGCCCTTCTAAGGTTTTGGAAAATGTGCAAGAAGTAAAATGTAAAATGAAAGTGAAAGTCGGTGTGGTTCTTTTGTTGTTGTTTTTTCGAAAATTACTGACCAACATCTGGGTGTTACCTCCTCTGACGATGTTCGAGTGGAAGACACATTTCTCTCTCTTCAGTTGGATCGCCCCTGGGATTCGAACTTCGGATCCGCACTGAGAAAAATGCCTGTTTGCTCCCTACAGATTCCTGCATGAAGGCAATTAGTGGAAAACGGCCTAATGAGTCATTCAATTTGCTGTTGCAATGCGGTTGTTTATTACATAACCGCACACAGAATTCACTTAATCTGCAATCTGTTCAATTTAATATTGCCCTAATTTCATCAAACACGTTCATTCCAACTATATTAACGTTGTTGTGGCTTATAAATACTGATCAGTGCTCACTGAAATATTTCGTAGGGTTTCGTCCGCTAATTTTTTAGACCGTCTGTTATAACAATAATTAAAAACAGGCACGTTAAACAAACAACATATTTATTAAAGAATTATATTAATTTCAAAAATTATTTATATCTCTCAACGTTTCAAGGTATTCCTTTTTCCCTTCAGAAGTAATTTCATCTCAAAATATATGTTTTCCGTTTTTCTAACTCACATTTTCGCTTATAAAGTAACTTTGATTTTAGCGTGTAAAATATCCACAGGGAGAATTTGGTACTCACCTCTGGGTGATGAGGTTTTCGGTGTGATTCCGTTGGCGCTAATGTGGGCATAGTGACGAGAGAGATGGGGATTCGTGCCTCCTGGGTCTCATGGACTCGGATGGTGTCCGAACAAGTTAATAGCGTGCGATCCAGCACTAACTTGGGTAGCTGGTAAGCTGTTTGCTTCTAGCGATCCAGGTTCTGGGTAGGTATTCTCCAAGAACATCGCATTCTGGTGTATTCAGATATGTCGTTTGGCGTCCAATCGGTATGGCCGGGGGGGGGGGATTTAGGTTGAAAGCTGGAGTCCACTCCTGTGGACTAACCTCCACTTCCTTTGTATTAACAAACGAGGCGGCGATGGTGTAACGGTTAGCGTACTGGACTGTTGTACCCAAGTTGGCGGGTTCAAACCCGATCGAAGCCGTGGATTTTTAAGGGCGAAAAAATCCTTCGTACGCCTTCCTTCGGAGGGGAAGTAAAGCCGGCTTTCCCATGTTCGTAGATTTACTTGCATGTAAAAATCCTCAAGCCTAAATGACGCGCCTGAGCTAAATTCAAATCACCTGTTTCTCGCCCAAGAAATACCTCCTTTCTCTGCTAGTTGGTGAAAGGAGCGTAGCGAAATTTGCGTGGTCAGACGGAAGAGCGGACCTGATGGCCCGAGACTCGCCACGTAAAATAAGGCAAATTCAATTCAATTCAATTCAATTCAACAAACAGTGCCGGAGCGAGGCAATTTTGGGCCTGGGGCAATGCTGATAAGTTACACCCCCCTCCCCGAAAAAAATAAAAAAATTAAAAAGTGAAAGTTGTATCAATAAACTATGATTTATTTGATTTCAACAAATCACAAAAAATATATGGTTTAAAAACGTTTTTGGAAATATATTTTAAATTATATTTTTCAGTAAACGTATTTAGTTATCAAATAATACAATTACCACGCTTAGCTTAAAATGCTGAACAATTTTGTGTTTTGTTACTGTTTAATAAAATAACTTGTTAACAAAATGAAATAACAAATATGAATTTCCGTAGAAAATATTTTAATGTTAGGATCATTTGATTCCTTTCTTATTCCCACCTAACAAGTAATGACTATAATTATGTTCTTTAAGGTAAAATATTAATTGCAAATTTTATGAAATATCATACTACTGTACGATTTGTAATTTCTTTTTCAATACTTTTACTGTTTTTTTTCCACACCATCAGTTCCATAATCGGCCCTCACGACTTGCGGGACCCCGAGCATTCGGCCGGTCTGTCCATGCCTAGCCCGGGCACTGTTAACAAATCAGTTATGGGGGCAGCTGTCTTTCCATTTCTAGTTCCGAACGAATCCCTCCCCAATTTCCCCTCAGTCTGGAGTCATGTCCACGACGAAACCTGAACCGAACCGGAGGATCATTCCACCCAATCCGAGAGGCCTGGGTGCCCGTTTCAGAGGGTCCTTTTTGGGCCCTAAAGACGTGGGTATCGCCGAGAAACTCAGGGAACGGCGAACGTTTGTAATCCACGGGAGTTGTACGGAGATCCGACGGTTCGTCCATGACAGTTCGGTATCTTCAGCGTTCTCGACTTGTTCTCAGTCTGCCTTCCCCGCCCCGCCCCGCCCCGCCCCGCCCCCCTCTCCGTCATCACCCCGCCAAATTCCCCGTCCTCTCCTCCCTGGCCCGCCCAGCCCCGTTCTGCCTCCTCCCTGTCCCGCCCAGCCCGGCCCTGCCTTCTCCCAGCCCCGCCCTGCCTCCTCCCAGCCCCGCCCTGTCCCGCCCCGCCCCGCCCATCCCCACACTGCCCCGCCCTGCCTCCTCCCTTCCCCGCTCAGCCCCGCCCTGCCTCCTCCCTGCCTCCTCCGTGCCCCGCCCATCCCCGCCCTGCCTCCTCCCTGCCCCGCCCAGCCCCGCCCTGCCCCGCCCTGCCTTCTCCGTTGCTTCCGCTTGTGCCATCTGACGCCATCTCGCCTTCCGCTCCGACGAACCGCATGCTTCCTCCCTCATCCCTCCCTCCCTCCCTCCCTCCCTCCCTCTCTCTCTCTCTCTCTCTCTCTGTCTCTCTCTCTGTCTCTGTCTCTGGTCTCGCGCAGCAAGCCCGCGACGACGCTGTCGATAGGCGGATATCGATATTGCGACCTGCTCTGCGGTCGGGACGATGTGGTCTTCTGTGCATTGTGGGTCCGTGATCCAACCGCTGTTGTGCCCAGTCGCTGCGATTGCGTGACAGTGTAGTTGTGTCAAGCAGTAGATAGAGGCAAAATCAAACGGCCAGGTTACAGCATTAAGGGAGAGATTTTTCCATGTGATTCTGAGGTGTAATTTTACAGTAGATAACTTTAATACCATAAGATGTATTGGTTCAAAACTTGCAGAAAAAAAGAAAAAGAACTCGCAGTAAAACTCCCACAAAACACTCACATGCAGATACGAATATCAACTTATAGAAAAACTACTAAGTGAGAAGGAAATTTTGGGAAGTACTGATCATCAAATAAATCAAACTTTTGAGTGAAACGTTCGAAGCATCGCGAGAAGTTATTGGTTGAAGGACTCAAACTACGTAAAAAGTGAAGAGTCATAGAGTAAGGATGTTGCCTGGCTCGAAAGAATGTCAACCTCAATTGAGTCGTTTATTTCACATCATTTAGTGCATATTTATATGAAAAATATTCATTTATCAACTCCTTTAATACAAAAAAAAATTAAATCTGAAAAATTGGGAGACTTATTCTCAGTTTTCTCGAAACAAGAAATTTGGCGTTTGACGGGTTTGTGAAATAAACGATTCAATTGTTAAATTGAGCAGCCATGCGGCCATATGGAGATCGCATTCAGAATTATATCTTGGGAAGGCTTCACTGCGAGGGGCGAACAGAATTTTCTTGCGCAGTATTAACCCTGTGTAACCATTTCTGACGCTACCCCTTTTAATCGTTTGCTTTCCTCTGCTGCTGAGAAACTGAAATATCTTAAATTTGAAGAGCAAAGGAAAAAGAGTTAAAATTGAATTATGAAGTAATGAATCTGTGATTTTTATAATTGCTCATGCTCGAAAGAATCACTGGTGACACATTACAAATAGTTCTCGTTTATTCTTCTCTTTAGATCAGTTCATGAATAGCTAATGCAATTAGTATTCCAAAATGTAATGATATACTTTTATGGTTACGCATACTTTGTTTCCAGCTGACGAAGAAAATAAAACATTTTCTTGCATCCGATCTTTATTAAATTTGTTGTCTATACTTTGCTGTTTTGTATCGGTTTCTAGCTTGCTTTTGTATGAATAATAAGTTGTCGAAAGAAAATATTATTTTTGTTTTGTTTTGTTTGAAACATTGTTTCTGATCATGTTCTTTTATTGTTTCAGGTGAGTGGTCCTACCATATGAAGGTCATAGCAGACAGTTTTCAGTGGTAAGTAAAAAAAAAAGTGATAGCTTCACCATATCATTAATAATTATAACATATTATGTAATCCGAACGATTCAACCAGAAGAAAATACTAATCTCTTTATTTATTTAGAATGTGATACGAGCTTATAAACAGTTATTTTCCATCTAATATTCTGACAATATCCTACGACATAAAAAAATCACAATGCAAACAAATTATTGTGTATGCGTATCAGAGTAAAAGCTTCGAATTTCCTGAAGCAAGTTCCATCTCTGTGTGGATAATTACTTTTCCACAGTATCCAACGCGTTGCCTTTTAACTCTTTTTCCTCCAATTACAATTTTTTTCATAAATATTTCATCTTCTTCATTAGAATGTGTTTATTAAAGTTTTTTTTATGTTTGCGTCCCGCGCTCTGAGATGGCAGTAAAAAAAATAATCGCGCACCCGGTATCTTGATTACACTTTCCTTATCGCGCCATTTTTATGTAATTTCGTTAATTAAAATTTTATTCGCATTAATTTGGCGGGGAATTATTCAGTTTACGTCCCTTTGAAGTCCCGGGGTCGAAGGGCCTGTGGTGGGTGGGAGCGTAATGAATTGCCGCGTGCCTTGGCGGTGGCCGTGGCGGTAGGGGTGGGGGTGGGGAAGTCTGTGTCACAACAGTTCCCCCTCCCCCTGACTGCGGTCGTGTCTGCTAGCCTCCGGTCCTTACACGACCTTCCGTCGCTGGGGCGCCATCTTCTCTGATGCTGTGTTGAGTTTGGAATGCACATCGTATGTAGGGGATTTTTCTACCTAAACAGGTTCGCTATTTGTTATTTGTTTACTCCAACACCTAGGTTTTGAATTCGGAACATCGATAAATCGATCCTGATATAAAGCATCGATACCTTGAACCTAATATAGAATATTCGTAACTCGCCTCTAATGTACAACAGCGATAACTCGACCCTAACTCGAACCTAGTTTATAACATCAAAAATTTATAGCCTAAATTTGTAAAACTGAATACAAAACGCTTGCACTGCGGTCTTGAAACAAAACTTGAACATTGAGAACTTAAAACAAAACCACGATATTACGGAAATAATTCAAAATGACAACATATTAAATTTAATATACAGAACCTCGACATCTCCAACTTCATTCAGGATTATGGCGAACTTATAATTACCCACAACTCGAGCACCTTCTGATAACCTAACTCTTTTATTTTTGACCAATTTATCTACTTTTTCGTATGTATTATTTTACGGTGACGCTTTGCGCTTTTTAGAGTAATCTTCCATCAATTGACACAATCCGTCACGTCTCGTCTTAGATGTCTAGAGGACCGCCAGATAGCATCTCCGCGTACGCGCCTCTCTCTTACACGCTCCCGCGTCACTACCCAGCGGCCAGAATTGGGAAGAAATAAGAATGTAGGGGTAAGGTTTAGGACGCTTCACAGAGGTTTGACTAGCTCCTGTAAAGCATACAAACACGTTTTGTCATAACAAATTTCACAGGAAGTTCTACGGGGATTCTACGTGAATCGAACCCGGAACCTCAGTGGTTGAAGGCAAGCGAATGAGCCACTGTTTTCTCTCAATTGTTCCCGACAATGCTAGCCGGTTCGATGGCATCGTAAAGCTTGCAGAAAACATTACACAATCTGCACAAAACTTACACAAACAAGCTAATACATTTCCCAAATGTTTAGTATTGTATTGTATGAAATAAAATTTGTAAGTAGACCCTATGTTGCATTTATTTTGTGTTGAGAAAGTCCTATGTCGTATTTTCAAATTGCGATGCGAATCAACAGTGAAATAATAACCACGAGTAATAATAATAATGATGATGATGATGATATGTTAATAATAATAATAATGATGATATTAATAATAATAATGATAATAATAATAATGATAATAATAATAATGATAATAATAATAATAATAATAATAATAATAATAATAATAATAATAATAATAATAATAATAATAATGTGCTTGAATGTGTGTCAGCTACTCAACTGCGGAGTGTTTGCAGCATAATTATACATCTTTTGTGTCAGATTTCCTTCTTTTACGATGAGATTGATCGGGGTATATGATTTTAACTCCTTCCGTTTTCCACGATTAAAAAAGTTAAGCTGGTATTTATGAAAAGAACCGTATCATACAGGCGTGTCAGTGAACGGTTTAAGTGATCATCGAAATACTCTGGTTCGCAAGAATTACAAATATTAATCTCACGACTCGTTTTCAGTAAACTTTCTCGCCACCACCCGATGCAATTTTCAACATAACTCGACCGATAAAAGTTTTAAACACTTTCACAAAAACAAACTCGGAAGTTTCATTTTTCCCAGAGTATGCGCCCGTTACCGAACGCGAAAGAAGAATAAACACTTCTTTCATTTTATTATTTCGAGCTCTCGCTAGGGCGAAACACGAAACGAAACTTCAGTTCACTTCCTGCCGAAAAGCAATAAAATGTTATTAAACTGTGCTAAAATGGTGTTTCAACACGTTTTCCATAGAGCTGCATATATCCCTTAATGTAAATTGTTAACTTTTATTTTAATATGTGAAAGACTCCTTGTGTGGTCGTTTAAGTGAAAGCAGACTAGCCGGGAACTCCGCAGGGAAAATTATTCAATTTACTGCTTTTGTGGTTCTAAGTACTTCCCAGCGTTTCGACGTTGGAGTCGGTGCTTAATAAATTGCGTGGGTTTCGCCGCGCTGTAGCGTCAGTACCATGCCTCTTCACCCCCCCCCCCCCCCCCTTCTTTTTGCTTTGTCTTTGTCGAGGGCGGTGGGGAGGGAGCTAGAACCAATGTTGGTCTAGTTTTTTTTCTCCTTTTTGGTCTTTCTTTTTTTTCTGTTTGTTTTTTCTGTGTCTTACCGTTCCGTGTCCGTTTTTTCCATCATTGCTTTCTTTTGTTTTCCTTCCAATCCTTTTTTCCTTTCCTCTTCATCTTCCTCTTCTTTTTCTTTCTCTTCTTTCGCTTCGTTCTCTTCTTTTTATTCCTCTCCCATTCATTCCGTTTCTTATTTCTTCCCTTCTCTTTGGTTTCCTTTCCTCCTTTCTCTTGTTTCTTTCGCTTTTTTACCTTCCTTCACCGCTCTGTTTCGTTTAACTTTCTTGCTTTTCCATCCTACTCCTATTTTTTCTTTCATTCATTCTTTTTCCATTTTCCCATGTTCTCCCAAGCAAATAAGGAAATAAAGGAACTTTAAAAACTAATCTAATCTTCGGTGGTAATATAATCTCAACAATTTTAGGGATGTCTTGTACGCAACTTCACACCAAAAAAGAGCTAAAAGAGCTAAAAAAATGTTAAAGAGTACTTTTAATTATAAAATATATCGCTATTCCGTTTATTAGACCCAACTGCATCTTCATCCGCAGTTATACCAACCTTATTTCTCTTGCAAATTCTCTTTCATTTGTTCCCCGCGGGCTTTTGTGCGTTTTTACGCTCACGTAATTTTATTGCAACGCTGGCTCTTAGAATATCGTTACGCACGTTGTTAAAATTTGAACTAGCATTTTCTTTATTTCATATAAACAATATAAAACACTTCAATTTACTGCTTGTTAATTCGCTTTTAGAGCACTTGGACTCCATTTTGCTCGCAGGCGTTGGCGGTTTTAATAATTAATTGGCCTTCGGAGTTGGTTGAGGTCCTTGCTGCACTCTCAAGCTTCCTCTCTGCTTCATCTCTGCTTCATCTCTGCTCTCTCTCTGCTCTCTCTCTGCTCTCTCTCTCTCTCTCTGTGTCTGTCTCTCACTCTCTCTCTCTCTCTCTCTCTGTGTCTCTCTCTGTGTCTGTCTCTCACTCTCTCCTCTCTCTCCTCTCTCTCTCTCTCTCTCTCTCTGTCTGTCTCACTCTCGTGGCGTACGCGTCTAGTGTTGTCGTGCCTTTGAGTGTTTTCGGGCTAAGCGTCTGGTGAGGCGCTCGTCCCTTTATCTCTGCTTGTCCGCCCGGTTGTCGTCAGATGTGCTTTGCTGAGAAATGCGCTAACCCAACAACACAGAGGATGATTTTGATCCTCTGAATGTTAATGAAAGCTAAAACATTTCACCGTGTGATTTTACTTACCGCTTTAAATTATTTTGCCAAAATATCTCAAGCGGATATTTAACAATGTGGTGGTTTTTGGTTAAAATGGCGTTCAGAACGGAAATAGAAATGACTACTTTTGCTATTGATTACTTTTATGTCAGACTATGCCACTTGCTCTTTAAAGCAGAAGTCGAAAACTGTCCATATTGTTCTGTTTCTTTTTTAACCTCCTGACCTATTATGTATTGTTTTCAGTATTGTATTTATCGATTCCTGAAAGATGTAGTTTTGTTTCTAGATTTTTTAAATGCATCTTCCTCTCCGTCATTTTCTTCTCGTTTCTCTCACCTGTTTATCGTCGTTCGCTCTGTGATGATGCTTCTGAGCACGACCAACGAAACAAATTCTTTCGTTGGCAGAGTGGGTATTTTGGAACTGATGACTTGCATGTTTTCCACATATCCTGTTGGTGTACCAGGATTTTAGAGCAGAAAATGGTAATGAAAAGTTGCAGGTTTTCTTTTTTTATCAATTCATCTCTTTGAATTATCTTAGTAAATAATCTTGACGTTTAATAATGGGACACGTTGGCAGCATTTTAAAATGACTAAATTTGTCGAGTTCAGTAGGCGTTGTATTTATTTCGTGAAGCATACAACTTTCTTTGATATTAAGAAACAGTAGACGTTCATTTTTTCCTTCAACACTTCTTAGTCTTCAGTAGTACTAATGGTTGTGAGAATTTTCTTTCTCGTTACCATTTGAAACGTACTTTAATTTCATGATAATTTCTTTTAAATTAATTAGGCAAGTTGTTTTTGCCTCAACCCTAACCGATGGTTCAGTGTTCAAGTCACGAATTTAGAGAAATTGATCTCAAGGATAATATCAAGAACGCCTGGAATGTGCTTGTATTTATCTCTGAGTGTAATGTATAACAGATGTATGCAATGGTGCATGTAGGTTGAAAGAAGGCACTGTCAGCACCTTATTTTAGACTTATCAAAATGTACGTATTAGGCCTGTTAAATTGAGTGTTGTAAAAGCGTTCTAAACAGAGTTGACTGTACCTTAAAGTTACCCTTTCAATTATAAGGCAAATTGCCTTATAAACGAGAATCGCTTTTAGAATCGGCTTTAGAAGTTACACGTTTGCTCATAGAAATATTGTTTCTGAACTCTCTCTCCTCATCGCATCGCACAATCACAGACTTCGATTTTCGGTTATGAAGCGGTTTTAAAACAGTTGGCTAATTTCGACATCCTTTCTTCTCTCTCTCTTTTTATTTTTATTTTTTTACTTTGTCTGCTCAATTTCCGAGCCCAACACCAGCGCAAGTTCCTCGAACTACCCTTATTATCTCTCTACCTCCATTTCCCCTGACGCGGTCCCGTATTTCACCGTGCAGTTTGAAACTTCTGCGTTTGTGTTGAGATCTTCTGTCACTGCATCGAGAACGGAATAAATTTGCGCGTCATGTGGAGTTTCCGAAATAATAACAACGCACAAAAGTAATTACCAGGATAATTTGCACTCGGTATAAGAAACCCTAAACCTGTCAGAGTTTGGGGTGAAACTATAAACAGGAAGGGAAACGAAAGGTTATTGTTCGTGTGATGAATAAAGTATGGTTAGGGCGATGATTATTCTTTATTCTTGTACCTAGGGAGATGATTTTTATGCCCTAAAAAAATCTTGATTTATGCTTTTATTATGTGCATTTATGACCTAAAAATAGTTAAATACGCACTTTAATATACAATTAAAATTAACCATTTTTAAAAATAAACATTTGATCAAATTCAAGAGAAGTATGCTTGGAATGAAATAAGATATATAAATATATATTCGCCTAGTAGGTCTTGTTGCATTTCTTGTGCCTGGTTTAAAAAATATGATATAAAGAACCTACATTTACAAAGTAATTTATCGTCGATAGAATACGAGAAGAAAAAGAAACGCATGCTCTTTAAAATTAATGAACTCTCGCAAATAAAAAGATTCTATGAATAGATGATACGTTTTAGGGATAAGTTTATATTTTAACGAAATATGCAAAATATGCGCTTAAAAATACACGAATATCCAGCAACTGGAAGATTCTGCCAAATATACCAACACTAACATGCTAATCTAAATAGCATTCAGTTCTAATCAAATGTAAAGAAATTTCACTTATTTATGCCCTGAAACAACGGACATATATCCAATATATATATATATATATATTATATATATATATATATATATATAATGTAATATTCGATACTTTTGTATTTTTTTGTATCTTCTTGTAAATGTATAACTGATGTGGGTTTTGTTTGAATGACTTACTTAAACGACTTTTTTACTGTTCGTGTGAAGAAAAAATGTACACTATCCAAGATATTTTTTTTTTAATTCCTGCTGATATGGAGTTGTAACAAATATAATATTAAACTTTTATCGAACAAATGATCTCACTTAACTTGTAGACCGGAATTTGAATTACTCTCTCTTTTGACCGATTCAATAAGCTACTATCATAGATTACACTATAAAAGGAAAGTTTCAGAGTTGGGGTACTAAAAAAGTTCCATTAAAAGTGTCAGCAACTTTCTCAATTTTACATAATGATCAGATCAGCCTCTGACATATATAACAAAGATGTACTCTTTTTTGTATAATAAAGAGACTATCAAACTTTCATTATACTCTAAAATTAGATTTACTGGACGCACTTGTTAGATCAATCATTTATGATCTTAAAATATTTTATCACTTTTATATCGTTGGAAGTCGGTGTTCGAAATCGATGCCACTGATAGTTTCCCAATAAATGTAGTAGCCATAATGTTTGAAGCAAAATACTGGCAAGCCGAAATAATGGATAATA